>CM033683.1:14776781-15304498 GCA_019514585.1 Dendrobium officinale
ATTAGAAGAAAGTCTAAAGCAAATTTCTAAGCTAGATTAATGGGGTTCATCCGTCGCTAGGCTCAATGCGATGCAGGAACTCCCGGTTGGTTGGGTCCCATGATAGTGAAAGTCTGCAATGTTTCCAAAGCGGCCCTTGAGTCTGTGTGTATATTTTAAAATCTAAAAATTTTCCCTAGAATGCCATAACAATAGGTCCTACTGGTGCCATTAATTCAACTCTCTAACTTTGCCAACTAATTTATTTTGTGAAGCTGTGGGCTCCAAGAGGGACCATCGCGTCGCCCCGTGATTGGACCACGCGCCCTCGACCGAATTATCATATTAAAAATATATTATTTTTATTACTATTACAAATTATTTCATCTAACCCGTAACATCAACTAGAAGAGGGACGAGATGATTTCCTAGAGAAAGCAAGTTATTGGGCCACTTCAAGTCATTTTCTACTAACTAACCATTTTCAAATGTTGTCTGACTTGAGAATCATCTAAGAGTGGGAGTAGTTATTTTTGAGAAGATAAGTAGATTTGGAACCCTTAATCAGAAATGCAATAATTTTGATTATTTTTGTGGTGGTAGTAGGCCATTTCTAGAATTTCTCTACATATACGCTCGAGTTTTGGTATGTAACACGCAGGGCCGTGATACTAGATGACATGCCAGTATTTTTGTTATGGCCAAATTGGACATAGAGTTGAAGAATTTTTGTAAATAGCACTTGATCGACTTTCTAATGTTTATTCTGAGAGCTCTGTCAGATTAGCAGGGAGACCAAAACTATTCCACCTCAAGGATATATTGATGCAGCTTCTTATAGAGGTAGTGGTCTGTGATAGGGAGAAAGTTTGTAGGTGTTTAGAGAGAGCCTAGTCGTTCTGTGTCTCCAACTCCCATTCATCTATGTGTATATAGTCTGAATCAACAAGAGGTTGTGGATTCTCCTGATGTGGAGACAGGTATGGCTTATGTTTTTAGCTACGCCTTATCATATTTTATTTGATTATGGTGTCAGTCTGTTGTTTAATTTTGAAGATACTCCTATCTGCTATGTATACCTTATAAATCGTTATCTCTTACCTTATTTATTATTCTTTCCAACTATAGATAGTATGATTGTTAGTAAATTTTATCTCTGTATGTTAGAAATTTTTTATAGAAAGTGAAATTTCTAGTTTAATAGTTTAATTTTGCCTATTTTTTAGTTTGATGGCATTTTGGGCATTAATTGGTGAGTTGTTGCAAGGCTCATATTGATTGTTTGAAAAAGAAAAGCAACTTTATTTATGAATAATAAGAGTTTGATATTTCATGGAGTAAGAAGTGTTCTGGCTTGTCAGGTATCGACTCTAGAAATGGATAGACTGTGAAAGAAAGGTAGTATGATATTTCTAGCTTATGTTAGAGATATGAGAATAGATTTTGGATCATTGTATAATGTTCCTATGGTACAGAATTTTTAGATATTTTTCCTAAAGAGTTGGTAAGCTTACCACTTGATAGTGAATTGAGTTATGTATTGATATGTTTTCTGGTATGGCTCTGATATCCAAATCTTTATATAGAATGGCATTTAAAGAGCTTCAGGAGTTGAAGGTATAGCTTTAGGAGTTGATTGATAGATAGATTTTTTGTCTATCCTAGTGTGCCTCCATATGGAGCACCTATTTTATTTGTAAAAAATAAGGATGGTACTATGCGAATGTATATCGATTATAGGGGGCTGAATAAGATAACTGTAAAGAATAAGTATCAATTTTCACAGATCGACGATTTATTTGATCAACTATCAAGATCATCTATGTTTTCTAAAATTGATATGAGATCCAGATACATCAGTTGAAGATTAAGGAAGAAGATATTTCCAAGACTGCTTCCACAACAAGATATAGACATCATGAGTTCTTAATCATGCATTTTGGGGGTAAGTAATGCTTCGGTAGTTTTTATGAATTTGATTTGCATAATTTTTTAGACTTTATAGCATCAGTTTGTCATTATATTTATTGATGATATTCAGGTATACTCTGAGTCTGAAGAATATCAAGTACTTCATCTAAGAAAAGCCTTGAAAACTCTGAGATGGCATAAGCTTTATGCTAAATTCTCTAAGTATGCTTTTTGGTTGAAGAGTGTCACATTTATAGGGCATGTGAGTAGTAGTGCAGGTATAATTATTGATCCCAAAAACATTCCGACATTTTCTATTGACCAAGGCAAACTATAGAATTTGAGGTTTGTAGTTTTTTGGATATGACTAAATTATAGGAAATTTGTAAGTGTTTTCTCATATTTCTGTACTTCTGACCATGCTGACTTAGAAGTCAGTGGCTTAAGACTGGATTCCTGAGTATGACTAAATTTTTCAGAGATTGAAGGATTACCTAATGACGACTCTAATTTTGATGATTCCCTCTAGCATTGACGTATTTTAGTATTTCATAGATGCCTCACTTAAAGGATTTGGTTGCATTATGATGCAGTTGGGAAAAGTTATAGGTTGTGCTTCTAAATAGTTAGGGCCAAACGAAAATAATTATCTCACACATGATTTCGAATTTGTTTCCATCATATTTGCTCTAAAGATCTAGCGACTCTACTTGCATAGGTTCATGTGTGAAATTTGTATAGATCACCAGAGTTTGAAATATATTTGTATACATAAATATCTAAATTTGAAATAGTGGAGGCGGCTTGAGTTAATTAAATATTGTGATTTGATGATTCAGTATCAGTATGATAAGGCGAATAGTAGCAAATGCTTTAAGTATGAAGTCTTTTGGTGTATCATTTTCTCTGCATGCTTCTATTAATTATCAAGTTCAAGATGTGGAAAAGTTGGAGTTAGAAATTGTGAGATCCTTGGATACATATTTAGGCACATTATCACAAATGATTATACAACCTATGCTGTAGGAGAGAACTCAAGAAGCTTAGAAGTCAGATATAGAGTATCTGAAGTTGATTGATTAAATCAAGTCTAGTAAGATATCTAATTCTCATGTTATTGTCTGCAAGAATAGATTGTGGGTTCCTATTATTGAAGATATGAGAAGTGAGGTTCTACATAAGGCACATTATTCATGCTATACAATTCATCTTAGAAGCAATAAGATTTACAAGGATCTGAAAGGTATGTTATTATGGCCCTATTTGAAGAGAGATGTAGCAGACTTCGTTTCGAAATGTGAATTTTATCAGTAAATGAAAGCAAAGCATCAACTATCAGGCCTTCTTTTGCAATCATTGCATATTCCAGAGTGAAAATGGGAGGTTGCAACAATAGACTTTACTATGGATTTTTCGAGGTTTAGGCAAAACCACGATACTATCAAAGTCGTGATAGATCGTGAAACAAAGTCTGCACAAGAGATGAAAAATATTCTTAGGGTATTTGCTACTTGTGAGCAGTTTAGGCAAGTTTTTTTTTCATGGCGAATATTTTTCTTGAGATATGTGACCGTTCGAGCTGAGTCTCTTTAGAGGACATGTTCCATACAACATGTTCAAGTATACAATAATAATAACTATTATTATTATTATTATTATTATCCAAGAAAACGTGATAGAGAATTACAAGTTACCATATTTCTGGTATTTAATACTTGTAAGGATTCCTTCTTCTTCATAAAAGGATATTAGTTGTTCTATGAGAGAATAGAATTGTCTCATAATTAAAGCAAGCATTTAATAACAAAAAATTTCAAAAGCTTATTGTTAGACAACCAGCAGAAATTTAACAACTCACAGGTCAACAACCCTTAAGGAATGAACAGCTGCTGTTCACCTAATATTAACAATAAGGCCAGGCCAACTACCAAAGACAATTATTTACAATTGTTAAGAAAAAATTTTGAGCTAAATATTTGACCAAATTTTAATTAAAATAAATATTAATGTTAGTATTGACGAGTATTCCCTCTTAGGAGCAGATTATTCGAAGATCTCGTCATCAAATTTGCTACTAAAGTCGGATATCATCCACTTCAATCAATAAAATATAAATTATTTATATAAAGTATAAACTACAATTAAAAGAATTTTAGCTAAAATGCGAGCCGGACGGGAGGAAATCTCGTCTTTGCCATCGTGCAGACACTCCGTTTGCGCTAATTAGATTTTGTTTAGTCAATTAAGGCAAAATTACGCACACATTACACAAATTTTGATCTCAAAATCTCTTAGTTGATAGTCAAAACTCTCAACCAATAAATCAAAGTAAGATCATTTCTAACTGAAAAACTCATTTTCCACTCCAAAATGCAGTAATTCATCTCCAACAGAATTCTATTTCTTAACACAAAAAAGAATATTCCGTGTATATTCTTTCTCAACCACATGCAACAACCTTTCTCCACTCCGCTTTTTCTGTTTCCGTCAAAAATGTGCTTGTGAACAGTGCAACGCCAATATTTATGTCACACTGTTCACGACGAGAGAATGGCATGTCTTTTGTCATTAAATTATTGAAGTTCGTGGATGCCAAACAATAGAGTTTGGTTAGAAATTCTCTAACATGAGTTTAATTAGAATGTCCTAAATCTATCTCTTTCCACATTTAATGTATGAAGTAGGTCGGTCGGCCAGGGTTTATGGACCGCCAAACGCATTCGGCAAAACCTGACGTGACAGAGGACGATTCCTCTTCAAAGAAAAAAACACAGCTCTAACAGAAATCTGGCAAATTATTACGTTCGGTGTCTGAATTCGTCCGGACACCAATCCAGACGCCCCGTGTCACCAAATACACCGGGACCCAATGTATTCAGGTGACATGGTGCATTTGGATTGGGTATCCGGACGTCCGGTGACGTAATAATTCACCCAGAAATCTACATGGTCTTTGTCAGTTGTCATCAAAGTAGGGCCCACCGAATTCCGCCTGGGAGGAAATGACCATAACTTTCTTGGCTGAGGCATCACGTTATGGAAGACGTGGTCTCGGAGAGAACCCGGCTTTGAGTGAAAGCATTCTACAGATGCTGATTTTGACCTCTTACCAAAGATGCCATTTCTGTGAGATATTATTCAGTGCAGTTTTCGAACGAATCTGATGGTCAATCTGGATGTGTCATCTCATTCAATGTATTATATATTGAATGACGTGACATGTTCAAATTAATCTCAGGAAACGTCTGTACCCTACACAGAATAATTTTTGAACTTCACATAAAAAACCACCATTATAAATTTGAAGAGTTTAGGTAGCTCATTTTGGATGGATCTGCTTGTTGTAAACTTTTACTATCAACCAAAAAATTTTAGATTCGAATCTTCCATATCATATATGATGTGTGAATTTATCTTAATTGACTTAAATATCCCAAAAACTAAAAACAAAATTTAATAGTTTCCAAGAAAATGATATGTTTTGCCTGAATCAGTATAATAAGTTTAACTGCAGACCGAGCCGCGGCGCTCGGATTGACAAAAAATTTTAACTTCTATTTTTTTGAAACTGTGAGGATCATATTCAATCATGTTTATTGAGCACACAAAAATTTACATAAAAGGCCAAAAAATATCAAAAGACCAAAACAGGTTATGAGAAATAATCAGAACTCTATGAAAAACAATTGATGGCCATAAGTCTTTAAAAAAAATGGAAAAATAATATATTGATTCTGTCTAAAGACTACACAAATATAATCCCAGCAAAAGAGATGATAATCAGCTACAAATAAACAGATAGATCCCGCATAACAATCAGCAAAAATGCATTGAGAGTATCCAAAAATCCAGCAATTGGTAAAGGATCCAGTAAGCCATGACCAAACCAGAAAAGAAAACAGAAAATATAATCCATATAACCTTCCAAAGGACTAATTCCTTCAAAAAGAAGCAGATAGTCCTCCAACTTATTCTAGAATCTATTCCATCCCAGCCATTGAGATTTGAGAGACACTAATGAATAACCAGTTCTTCCAAAAAGAAAACCAATACATCAAAGCAGCCAATGTGAGGTGGGTGTGGGTGTAAGAATCAAGTGCATATATCAAAAACTTCAGCTTCATTTGAGGCAGCTTTCGTACTGATTTTTAAAATAATTTTTTGAAAAAATTTTTCCTAAAAAGTTGTTGTAGAAAGTCATTAGCCCAAAGTAGCTGTGAAAAAAACTGATCCAAATAAAACCTTAAACTCGTATAAATCCGAATGGCATTGCTTGAAAATGATAAGTAGTTGTGACAAATATTTTGTTTGGAATAATTTTTGTAATGTTTTTTAAAATAGCTTTTTAATACAAAAATATCAAAATCAAAAAAAAAAAAATTGTACTGAAAAGTTGTTTTAGAAAGCAAGAAGACAATTATCTCAAACGAAGCCAAAGTCTCCACCATAAAGATAAGCCATTAGCCCAAAGTAGAGCTAAAATATCATAGCAACAAATGTGATAGAAAGTAAAAAAAAAAAGTCAAAAAACCACATCCAATATAAGTCCAAGCGCAAGAAGATTTTAAAGAGTTGCAGGACAGTGTAATATAACGGAAAAAAACAACACCAAATCTTCCATATAACACCATGTCAGTACCAAATAGGCAGTCACGGTACATAGAGTAGTAGTCACTGAGATCCAAAAAAATGCCCAAAATAAAGACAAATAAGTATAGCAGTTTAATGCCCAGAGGAATATCGAATGTCTTTCTCAAAAAATTAGTATTTACTTTTGAACAGCTAAATGAATTTTGGTTCATTAAATCATCATAATGGTAAGATAAGGAGCGAATAAAATTATAAAGAATTCACCCAAAAGATTATTCACCTGAAATAGACTGAATGAAGTTCAAATAAACTGTAATAGCATTTACTTTCACAAGAGACAAAAAATAACCATAAAAATTTATTTAAATGCCAGCATTCTTCCTAGATGTGTGCATCAAGGAATATATATATATATATATATATAATGTTCGGTGCAATTAAACAAAAACAAAAGAAAGGAAACACTAGTTGAGCAACTTATGTCCAGGCACTGTACTTGATCTAGACAGCTTCCCCCTGCAAGTAATATATATGTAATTCAAATTAGTTTCACCAAGATAAGGAAATGAGACATTATTTGAGAACTAAACCAGCATAGGATATGATGCAACAAAAAAAGTCCAAATAGGTAAATAATTGAGATTAGAAAATAAGACAATTTAGATTGGTGATAAGATTCCAATTGAGCTTCAATGAAAAAATTATGATTATTGTTTACGGTTGTAAACATATTAATTAACAGGTTTAAGGACTTCAAACACTTGATGCGATAAAAAAAAAGGTATATCATAGCTTAATCAAAATATTTTCACAACCAAAGAAAATATTATATCAAGATATCTTGAACAAAAAATGATCCGGATGAATTTTGAAATTCATATATTTATTTTGAGATTGAATGTAATATATAATTAAATTTAAAGACATCAAAATTCATCTTGATCAAATTTGATGAAGATATTTGGTCCCTTTGTTCATTTTCACAACTAATTGTGAGAAAATGAAATCATAGATTTAAATCATAATGTTATATACTTTTATTATATAACGAGAATTTGATTTTTAAATAGAAATAATGGAGAAAAATGATTCACGTAACTGATCCCACGTAGTGGGACAAAGGCTTGTTGTTGTTGTTGTCATAGATTTTGAGTTCCAATGGAAACATAGCCGTACCAAAGGAGTTCTCAAAGATTGAACAAAGACAACATAAAAAATACGGGAAATACAATGGTTAGAACTTAGAACTTTCAGGCCACCAAATCTTCAATTTTAATTACAAAATAAGATGCAGCCTGGAGTTACAAATCTACAAGTTCAGATACGGCACTAGTTCATAATAATTAGCTCCAAGTTTCATATGATATCCTAATTTGTTTAGGGGCTAATTGGTTGGATTTCAAATGGGTATTAAATATTCCAAATGTCAGGATTTTGAAAATTTTTGGTGTTTGATTTGATGAAAATAAAATGCAAAGTAAATATAGTGTAAATCAATTTAATTCATTTTTTAGGTAAACTAAACTTGCCCAGGTTTGAGCAAGAACGGTTTACACCACAAGCAAGCTCGCTTGATCACCGCCAACCGCTGTCGAACAACACCATCATCCGCCACTGGCCATAACAGTCGGCCATCGCCACCACTGTCAGCCACCAAAATCGCTGCCGGCTGCCGCCACCCGCCGGTCATATGCCGTCATCTTTAGATTTTACACTACATTCATTTTAATTCAAACCAAATAAAAAAAAAAACATTCACCTGAATTTACTTTTCTCTTCCAAACAACTTCAAAATATTCATTTTATTATGTTGTAAATCTCAATCGAGTTATGTTTTTCATGAGTTTGATTTCCTCATTGAATTTCTTTGATTCAGATCATCATTAAATTATAATTGGTGCTGACATCTTGTGTTCACGACTAAACATTAAAAGAAGATTTAATTGGTAGGGATTTGAAATTAAAACTATGAATTACAAATTTGATTAATGTCACTGTTATTCATCACATCATTTAGTTGCAATACGAACCTTAAATTCTAACATGTCATATGCATCAAATTAGTATCATAGTCAAAAAAATTGTCAATGCGTCAACTAGAAGTGGGATACAATATCAAGAAAGTTAATTAACATATCATTAAAAAATGCAGTTTTGACTAATTTGCAACATCAATTAGCTAAATTGTTAAATAAGAAAAATCAAATAATAATGTCAATCAAGCTAAGTAACAAATTAATTTCATGCTAATGAACTTAAAGTTAAATCTAATCATAATGGCTATTCATTAGAATGCTAGCAAGATTGAAGGAAAAGAAAATCATTGGGGCATTAATAATCATGATAGACGTTCCAGAGTGAATGATGATGAAGTTTATGAAAATCATATAAGTCAAAATATTAACAAAAGATGATAACCAATAAAAGTTTAACATTGACGTGTCTAGTTTTGATTGAAAAATTAATATTTTTTAACTAAAAAATGGAAAATGATAATTTCGTTTAAAGATGAACGGTATCAAATGCACGTCCCCTTTCCTCATCAACTTCTCCATGGGTAGCGCCAACAACATCTCCAACAAGGATGTGCCAAAATGGCAATCAGGATTGTGCCTAGACTCCTTAATATGCTTTGATTCTGAGTTGCCTCCTCCATTGTTCATTGTTCAGTTTCAAATGGTGCTCAATTAAAATTTCAACAAGTTCTCAACCTCTCCCTCGAGTAAGGGGCATCCACGGGAATACTGGAACCTCCATCATGCTTAAAAAATATAAATGGTCAGTTTCATGAGACACAGAGGTCATCTATCCCACCGCACTTAAAAATCGAGCATAGGTCTTCAACACTGCACGAACGAATTTTCCCACCGTGGGGAAACTACGTAAACGTGTACTCAAGTTTGCAAGTTTCCCCACCACACTGGATATATATAAACAGGTAATTATGATTGCAAGTTTCCTTGTCGTGCTGGAACTAAATGAGTGGGTACTTATTATACCTTGTGCGAGGCCAACAACGAAGACACGACGACGAGGCGAATAGCAAGAGGCAAAAACACGAATTCTCTTTTTTTTTTTTTCTTTTTTGTAGATTTCTCTTTTTAGCTCTCTGATATATATAGGGAATATGGGAGAGAAAGAGCATGCTGTTTTTTTCTTTTACAGAAAGAGAGAGGTAGGAAACTAAAAAAATGTTTTTCTCTCTCTTTAGAGAAAGAATGGGAGGGTGTGTGGCATAGAGAGAGAGAGAGACAGAAGAATGAGAGAGAGAGAGAGAGAGAGATAGAGAGAGAGAGAGGAATGTAGATAGTGTGTGAAAAATCAATTTGTAGAGAGAGAGAGAGATTGCAGGTGAGATCTGGGAGGTTGGGTGAGTTGCAAGTTGCAGGCAAGTTGTAGGAGGCTAAGGTCGAAGATTAGGTGCAGGTAGCTCAGGTGATTAGGCTGGAGGTGGATTGATGAGTGGAGAAGAAAGGTCGGGCAAAAGTGGGAGTGGGCAGAGTCGAGGGTCGGACTAAGTTGGAGACGTATCAAGTTTGAGAATGACAAGGAGATCCAGTCAGTTTTTCTGCATACCGCCGGGGTTAGCTAGAACTAGAAGGTTGAAGCTGCTGGGCTGGAGTTGCCAGCGACTGGTGGGTAGGTTGGTGCAGGTTTGAAGAATAGGTGGGTTAAGAGGAGTGGCTCTGGACTTAGAGTAGTAAAGGAGAGTGGCTCTTTATACGAGCAGAAGGGGAGATCGAGTGGTTGGTTGGGTGAATGGCTAGCGTGAGGGGACCATGCTAGAGGTTGTGTTTAGAGGACTTCTGTGCGCGGAACCAATCGCCAACAACAACTGGAGGTTGTAGGTGCAAGTGGGTGACTGGAAGAGAAAATGGGGGTTCTGTCGATTTGAGCTTGTGTGAATAGGGAGGAGAAGGGGTCTTGGGTGTTCAAACAAGAGAGGAAGTACATGACGGGAGAGACAAGACTCAAATGTTTTAGATTTAGGTAAGAGAGTTTATTATCTCTTCTTTTTTGTATAGCTTGATGACGTGATTGAAGGGGGGAAGAGATTTGGTCAGGATGAGGGGAGAGGAGAGGAGGGATAAAATTGCAAATAATTTTTTAATTATATATATATATATATATATATATATATATATATATATATATATATATATATATATATATATATATATATATATATATATATATATATATATATATATATATATATATATATATATATATATATATATATATATATATATATATATATATATATATATATATATATATATATATTATTTAATTAATTTTCTTCTTACGATTCATTTATTGAAATAGAATAAATTATCAAAGAGAAATGAATAAACTCTTAGTGCAGTTCCCGTTCGGTGTGCATCTCAATTTGTATGCCATCACCTCGCGAGTGAACATTATTTGAATTTGGACTCATGACAACCCTAGAAATATGGGTCTCTTTTCAGCTAGTTTTGACGTTTTGGACGTAACAACAAGATATGTTTTACGAAGGGTGTTGTTGTTCGGGTGACCTCAGGCAACTTCACACCCGTTATCCATCATTCTCACTCATGTTTGCGCAAATAAAACACATGAGTCACTTCTTGGTAATTTTATTGTCTCAAACGCAGTGGAGCAATTTGTTTTGCAATCATGCATCATTTGATGACGTTGCATAATGTTACTTTCACCCACCATCGTGCTCGTACTCTCGCATTGTCATGCATGTGAGCTAGTCTTATTTGATAAATTCGGTGTACTACGTGTATCAGTGCAATTTGTTTTGCAAATGGATGAAATATGGGTGGTTTTGACCGCGATCAAGATGCTTTGATGCTCTTTCCCATGACATTGTGGCATTCGAGCTTTGCTACGCACAACGTCATATCAATTGGTCATATTCACATTGCAGTCGCTAGCACCGATTTTAGCACTGACACGAAGGCCGACTGTAACGTGCAGGTGAGGTGGGCAGCAAGGGGTATCGAGCCGAGAGTTTCAAATATGAAATGTTCAAATAGGGAGGGATGTGAGTGAGAGAAGCGGGTTGGGAGTTTTAGACATAGGTTATTGTTATCATTGTTAATATAGCTTTTTATGACATAAGCTGGGATGGATTACCACTGAAATAGCAGCGAATTCAGTAAGAATTTAAATAGGAATATATAGATATATATAATTAAATTAATTAATTAGATTAAAGTAAAATAATATATAAAAAAAGTATGAATCGATCGATGTGTATTACTTCTTGTTTTGGTACAGCTCGATTTTTGTGTCATCACCTCACACACGAACAAATTTCCCTCATTGATTCGTGCAACAATCCATGCAATATAGATGTCTTTCTAGGTAATTGCAATGTTTCGGATGCAACAACGAAGTATGTTTCACAACAAGCAACATTCAAGCAATGTTGTGTAAGTTTGCGTCTGTAGTCTATCATTTTCAATTGTGGTCGTTCAACTCGTGTGTGAGGGATCCTTCTGAGTGTTTTTTTATATCCTGGATGCAATGAAGCATTCAATTTCATGATTGGGCATCGTTTCAGATGATTTTACGCCACATCACATCTGCCAATCATCATGCTCGCCATTGCTTGATCGTCTTGCAAGCGAGCGATTCCTTCATAAATTCGACGCTCTGAACACGTCGATGCAGCCCATTTCATAAATGGAAAATTGTTTAAGTAGTTTTAGTAGTGGTTGAGGCGTCTCAAGTTCTTCACATGCGACTTCATGTCCGCAAGTTGTCTTTCTCGATGTACTCAATTGATCGTGAAATGCATACATAGATCAATAGTGATCCCCATATCACTAACTCATTGGCAATCAACTATGCTGATGCCAAGCAATAAGATTCTTCATCCCAACGAGAAAATTCAGAAGGCATTTGCATTGTACTCTCCATTGAAAGGAGCATCCACCTTCACCCTTTTTGAAATTTCATAAAATTCATCTCCACGTGGTTCAGGCTATTCTAAATAATCTATATAATTTCATTGCTATGTGGGGAGAAATCATGAATATCTTCATCAAATTCCTCTTCATCTACATGATAAGATAGGGCAATCCAAAGTGCAAGTAAAAATTTGATCAATTTATGAATATCAAAAGATGCCTGCTTGGAATAGTGACAAAACTACTAAATTCATAAAATCATCCAAGATATGTAAAGGAAATTTATGTTAGTTGCACAACAGTACGCATTGGATAAAGCAAGATTAGATATATGAATAGTGTCTAAATCAATGATTTTCAGAAGATTCAAATATGTGCAAGAATGCTAACCCTATTTAGTCACTCAAGTTTCTCAATATGTGGTGGAACCCACTCAGACTAAGGGACTCAACCTAAGTGATGCGACATCCAACAGTGAACATTAATCAAAGGAAGAGACGAAGATAGAAGGCCGATATCCCTTCATTTTATCTTAGTTTATTAATTCTAATTTTTATTTAATTATGCATTTTCCTTTTTTTTACCCTTACTTAAGGGACTTGTTTTATGTAATCCCAAGGGGCAAAAGTTGTCTTTTAGTTTCTTTTAAGCCCTATATATAGAGGCCTTTGCACTTGTATTAGACGATGATGGATTATAAAAAAAAAAAAGAATTGGAGCCTTTGTCTTGATCTCTATGTGAGTTATGGAGAGGAAAAGTCCTATGAGAGGACAATCTTGTTTCCACCAGCCACGGGATGGATCCGGGCTCGTGAATTGAAGTCCCTCGGGAGGGCATTGTAGTACCCACCAGCCGCAGGAAGAGTTCGGGCTCGTGGTTTGTATCGTTTTTATTTTATTTTTTTCTTTGTTATCCGTCCTCTCACCTATAGTCTCCATCATTCACCATCCATTTTTTGTTTTATTTCGTTTGATTTTGGTTAACTTTTCTTTTGGATCAAACATCAACCCCTCCACCTCCATAGTCGGTCGACCACCTCACCCCTAGCCTCTTCCCTCCTCCACAAATTTTGAATTTTGAATTCAAAATAGCCTCTTGATTACCTTCCTAAATTAGATTTCGTTAATTTGGAAAGTCATTCAAATTTGAATTCAAATAAATTTGAATTTCAAAACATTTCCAATTTAATAAATTCTACATTAGGGAGCCTCCTCAAATTACTCTCAATCTGAAATTAATTTCAGATTTAATTCACCCAATACCATTTAATGCTTGATCCACATACAATCACATACATTGTATGTGGACACATCTCCTCCCCCTCCATATGGCCGCCCCCCTCTCTCACCTCCTCTCTAATTAATGTCTCTCCATTAAGGCCCTCAATCAACTCCAATCACCCCTAGTAACCGCCGGCCCCCATCCCTCATCAAATCTCAATTAATCCCTTCCCAATTAAGGTGATTTGAAATTCAAATTTTCCCTCCACTTCCCCTTTTTTTGAAATCTGAAATTAAATTCAGATTTTAATTATTCAAATGACCCCTCCCCCCATATCCATAGGAAAGAACGATGCATACACTAACAAGCTTACAGGAGAAAAACTTACATCAACTAATAGTCGAAGAATAAAACCACAATTCAGGCAAAATGAGCTTTGCTGCTAAGGATTACATACTAATAAATTCTAGATCTCAAAGAAAATACAAAATTGCAGATTCACGTCTAAAAAGTTGTTAGATGTCCCGATGAGCAACTCCATGTTATCTGTTATAGACAATGAGTACTTATCCGAGCTAAATTTTTCACACAAGGTGGCTGATGATTTAATTCAGTCAAAGAGTGTCCGTAATGGGAGGCAGCTGCTCGTTGAGGTTATTGGCAGTTTTTCAGCGTGCAAAACAAGAGCTTTGAACAATTTTCAATGATTGGCATGGGATTTTGAAGGAACCGCAGTTTTGCATCAAAAAAAATTATTAGATGATTGATTTTGTACATTGATACCAAAATTTACTGTAGGGTGAGGTCAGAAAATCAAGAATTCTTGATTTCTTGTGTTTTGAGGAGAAGAAGAAAATGAGAGATATAAGCTAACAATGGAGAATATAAGCATAATAGAAAGAGGGATCAAAAGATAACTCAAGTGATACCAAGATTATCAAAGGAGATAACCTATGAGGCCAAAAATCAGATGAGAAGACAAAGAAGAGAGGATATGATGGAGAGAGAGAGGTAAGAGGTGGAGAGGAGAGAGAGACATAACATAGTTGAGGCTATACTCTAATATAGCCGGGCAAGTAATAGAGCGCAAGTTAAAGACAATAGGAATAGTAGAAGATTTTGCGAATCTTCTACAGAAGACATTCATATTAACTCCAGAATTTCCAAAAGTAAAACAAAAATAAAGGTTAACTCTCGAAAGATCAGCTTAAATAAGGATGGCAGAACTCTAACAAAAAAAAGCAATTTTGTTTTTAATATCACCGGAGGAAAATCATAAGAAAGTAACCAGATTGTTCATTTCAATTTGTGTCCAACAGTTCTCTGCCTATAACCGAGAAACTGCATTATCCAGCATATGCTTATTGCACTAGTTACCACGATTGCTCAATTTATACAGAACTACCAATCTCCCTAAGAATAAAATTTAATAGTTAAAAGTGCGGGCCAGAAGGACTCCTAAGCATGGACCTACTCGCTTCAAATACAGCATTAGCTGATTTACAATTTCATAAAAAAACATAAAATAAATCTATCAGAATTGAACAAAGATCTAGATCACAAATTCTAACATGAAGTAAAGATAACCAAATAAGCAAAAAAAATCAACATGGCAGTCATTAGTTGGCATGCACGTTTTCTTTTCATTTGTCAAGTATGTTGGAATGATAAAAATGGAAGAAATATAACAACAACGCTATTATGGCACAAATTTTAAGCTATTAGAATTTCTAAATAAGGCTAGACGCTCCGAGAACATGCATGAGATAAACTTTTTTAGCATTAAATCAAATACATCAAAGAACATCAAATTGGAATAGTGTGCCACCCAATCTAGACCCACACAATGCACATGACAAGGGAAGTATTAATGTATTCCATTTTCTTAGCATACCTTTTTTTCTTTCTATTGACATTAGTTCCTAACAACATGGCCACCACCAATAACTAAGCAGATATAATTGAAAAGGTTGATTTCAGTAAAAAAAAAATATTATAAAAAAAGAAAGAAAGATTGCTTCGCCAGATTAAGTAATTAATGCAAAAAGCTCAACTGCAAACTGCATAAAGAATTGGATTAAATAATTTGATTTTCTCTGTTTCACAAGCTACGAGAGAAGCACCAGAATATATATATATATATGTGTGTGTGTGTGTGTGTGTTGAAATCTTGTGAAGAAAAGGGGTAGGTGAAAAATGAAGATGACAGGGTCAGAAGTGATTCTAAAATTATTTAGCTAAATGCAAACTTTGTTCTTAAGAATGATTAGCACAAAAAAAATTCATTGAGGAAAAAAAAAGCTCGGAGTATCATTAGCATAATACTTCTGATAAAATAAATAGTAATCAGCAAAAAATACCAACGATTACTTACCTGGTTTATTTCAAGCAGCTAACTTGGTGATTATAGGTACTTAACCATGCCACGGCCCTCCACACTAAGTTTTGAAGCCTGAAGTTGCTTCTTTTTAGGTCCTTTCAACAGCTGCAGCTTCCTGCTCATCTGAAGATAAACAAAAAATTCGTTATTAATCCAATAAATATAAAAAAAAAAACAACAACAACAAGCTTTTATCCCACTATGTTGGGCGGCTACATGAATCCTTTTTCTCCATTGCGTCCTTTTAAGAGTCAAATTCTCATCTAAATCTAAAAAAAAAGGTCATTTCTAATATTTTCTAACCAAGTCTTTTTAGGTCTACCTCTACCTTTCTTAACATTAGTCAAATCTAATACATCTACTTTCCTAACCGGGCATGAGAAGGCTGTCATTTTATGTGACCAAACCATCTAAGGCGACTCTCTCTAATCTTATCTGTCACTGAAGTAACTCAAACCTTTTTATGGATATGCTAGTTTCATATCATGTCTCTAAGAGTAAATCCACTCATCCACATGAGCATCCTCATGTCAACAACACTTAACTTAATATTAAGCTTCTCTTTTAACAGACAACAACCTGCGCCATAAAGCATTGCAGGTCTCACCACCATCTTATAAATTTTTTTCTAAGTTTGAGCGGTACTTTTCTATCACGTAACAAACTCGAAGCATTCCTCCACTTCAACCATCCAACTTGAATTCTACTAATAATATCCCCATCTATTTCACATTCACTTTGAACAATTGACACAAGATATCTAAAGCGAGTACATTTATTAATAACTTGATCGCTCAATGTCACAAATCTCTCACTAGATCTATTACTACTAAAATTACACCCCATGTATTTGGTTTTTAGATCTACTCAAACGAAAATCTTTATACTCTAAGGCTGACCTCCATGATTTAAGTTTACCTTCAACTCCCTCTCTAGTCTTATGAACAAGAAGAATATCATCAGCAAAAAGCATACACCAAGGAACAAACTGTTGCAAATGTCTAGTGAGAACATCTATGACTAAAGCAAAAAAATATGGGCTTAAGGCTGATCCTTGATGTAATCCAACTGAAATAGGAAAATACTTGGTCAAACCATCTTGTGCTTGAGCACAAGTAACAGCTCCTACATACATATCCTTAATGACTTGAATATAAGCATTATTAATCCCTTTCTTATGTAGAACTCTTCATAGCACTTCTTTTGGAACTTTATCATATGCTTTTTTCTAAATCAATAAAAATCATATTTATATCCTCTTTATTCTCCCTATACTTTTCCATCAAACCTCTCACAATAAATGTATAGCTTTCATAGTAGACCTACCTGGCATGAATCCAAATTGATTTTGAGAAATATTAGTGTCACACCACAACCTATGCTCTATAACTCTCTCTTATAGAATCGTTCAGTCCTCTCGCTTTGCTCGCTCGTCTTTCTTTCTCAATTGTTCTAGGAGTTGCTGGGTGAAATCAGGCGGTGCGCTTTCTCCAGCCACGACGTCCTGAGAATCCACTGTGTGTTGATCACGTCGCAGCGACCCGCGAGTGTCTACCATGAAGATTTCTGCTACTGACCCAGTTTGTTGGTCTTTTTCTCTTTGAATTTCCTCCAGAACTTCTAACTCAGTGGAAAGTATGACACATTAACTTAATTCCTCTATAATTCGCACAATCTTGTGCATCACCTTTATTCTTAAAAATATGAATCAACATACTCATTCTCCACTCATCTGGTATCTTTTTAGTCTTCAAAATAATATTAAAAAGTTTAGTAAGCCAAGAAATTCCTTCATCTCCTAAGCATTTCCACACCTCTATTGGAATATCATCAGGTCCACAACTTTTTCACACTTCATTTTCTTTAAAGCCTATTTAACTTCGATTTTACTAATATGCCGATAAAAACAAAAATCTTTATTTTCATTTAGGGTGCTAAGGTCACTAAATTCAATCGCATCATTGAAAAGTTCAGCAAAATATCTCATCCACCTTTATTGAATATCCTCCTCCAATAAAAGCACTTTTTGATTTTCATCCTTAATATATTTCACTTGAACTAAATGCTTACTACTCATATCTCTTTGCTTAGCTAATTTATACATATATATTTCGCCCTCCTTAGTATCTAATATATTATATAAATTATTAAAAGCTAAAATCTTTGCATTGCAAATTGCTTTCTTAGACTCCTTATGAGCATCTTTATATCTTTCCCGATTATCAGAGTTTTATAGCTAAACCAAATTTTATAACAAATATTCTTATTTTTTATCTTTTCTTGCACATTTTGATTCCACCGCCAACTATTTTTATTATAAGTAGTTTTTTTCTTTGATATTCCAAGCACATCTTTTACATCATTCTTAATATCATGTTGACCCTCATAGCTCAAAACAACGTGCGAAAGGACCAAACTGGTGAGTAAAGTGATATGCGCCTTGGCGCCACGTGTCACTTGAAGGATCAAACGACTTTTGATTGTCAAATGGATGGCGCCGTTGCGATCAGGACATCAAATTTTGCTAGGTCGAGGCCCCTCGCAGTCGAATCGGATGAGATCGATCAAAAGGGACGACCGACACCCAAAATTAAGGCGTGAAGCTAATCAAATGATGTCCGATTGACGAACAGACTGCGTCGTTGTGTTCGGAACACCGACAACACCCTAAATGCACTGCCAATTTATTTAGTTGAGGTTGTGCACGCAAATCGAGGCGGCCCCATGTAAAAATAGCTTTGACATTGCTCAAACGACGTCTGATTGACGAATGGATTGCGTCGTTGTGTTCGGAGCACCGACAATACCCTAAATGAACTGTTAATTTATTTAGTTGAGGTTGTGCACGCAAATCGAGGCGGCCCCATGTAAAAATTAGCCTCAACATTGCCCAAATGACGTCTGATCTCAAAACAGTCTGCGTCGTTGCGACCGAAACGTCCGCAATACCCTAAATGCACTATCAAATTGTTCTTTTGAAGATGCGCACGCAAATCGAGGTGGCCCATGTAAAAATTACCCTCGACGTCGCCCAAACAACGTTCGATTAAGAAACGAATTGCATCATTGTGTCCGGAACATCAGTAATACCTTAAATGCACTATCAATTTATTGAATTGAAGTGGTGCACGCAAATCGAGACAACACATCTTCCAAGGAAATCAGGCATCGTCGTTGCCCAAATGATGTCCGATCACGAAACGGACTGCGTTGTTGCGACCGGAACATCAGCAATACCCTAAATCCACTATTAATTGATCTAATTTCGAGATTCGGCGAAATCGACACATTAAACGAGGCAATCGGCACGCAGATCGAGAACAACACACAAATCAAGATGATTTTTGACTTATTGGTGCACTCCTGTCATTTTAAATTAATGCTGGAATGATATATCATTAGTATAACTATTAATTTGTAAAAGTTTAACAAGGAGCAGGTGTCAAAACAGAGAAAGGTCAAATGCCCATTAAATGCGGATTACCTCGTTCGGTTGAATTCCTGTAGTTTCCGTCAATCTGAGGTTCAGACAACAGCTGGCCTTAGCAATGTTTTGTGTTAAAAATGAAATGAAGCAGATACAAAATTTTATCTCTGTCGACGCCGAAACAGATACACAAAAAAGCCTCCTGTCCGTCTTCTTTCTACTTTTTAGTAAGCATAGCCGCATAAGTCTCCTTCCCTTCTCATAACCTCAGCCTTCCACCTAAGTTTGTCCCGTCTCCCTCTTCGATTCTTGCTGAAGAAGCCGGAACCACTGAGCTCAGGTAAAAAAAAAAATCTCTTCCATACGGTAACATACACCTTCAACACAACTACTGCAACTCCTCTCTACTTCCTCCTCTGTCCGTTAATTTCCTCATACACATCGCCTGCACTCAAGGACACCTGCCCAAGCTAAAGCCATTCGCAAGCCCTGTATCCATCCGATCCTACTCCATAGGGCAAAGCTTCTTCAAGCTCGGTACCCGTCCTTTATCTCCAATTCCCTCCACCCATCTCATGCTTCTAGACTAGGAGAGCTGTGATCGCACCTCACCAAGCCCAGCCCAGATCGCTATAACGTGAAGCTCCTTTATTTCATGTAAGAAAAAGAAGCTCCTCTTGTCTCCCTGGTTCTCATACAACAGCTTTCCTTCACCCTTACACTTAGCCAACTTCCTCTTCTACCTCTCACGGCCAGATTCCACTTCCTGCTCTTGATCTCAAGTCCACCAACTCCACTTAACTTTAATAGCCTTCACTCCACTTAAAGTCCATGCACATTGCCTTCCTCTTTCATTGAGTGCTGGCACAAGCACTAGGGTGTTTTTTTAAAGCCTTTCTCCTCTAAAGCTTAGCAGCCTTCATTACCAAACAAGGAAAACTTTATTGCTGCAGCTTTAAACAGAGTATTTGCACTCTTTCCCTCCACTTCCAAAAGGAAAAAGAGAAAAGTTGCTCGTATCTACCAAAAGCACTTCACAGCCCTTTTACTTTCTCTGTTAAGGGCAAATCCTTCATAACCGAGCCACTACAACAAGCCTTCACCCACTTGCTCATCTATCAAGCAGTAACTCCACCCTTTAGCAAATGCAACTGTAATCAGCCCATTTCACCATTCTAAAGCCCGTCAAAGCCTATTTTCCTACAGTCCACTTAGCACCCCACAAAAGACCTCATATCCACTCCAAAACAGTGAGCTTTTTCATGGGTTTATTACTCTTGTTCCCATTGATGTTAGTATTAGTTGTTAGTATTAATTAACATTACCATTTCTCTCCAATTGATTTTATTAGTTGCATATTGATATTGTGATATGTACATGTTTGTATGTGTGTGTGTTGGTGAGAGGAAGATAAAAAAAAAGAGAGAGGTGAAGATTAAAAAAAAAAAAAAAAGAATGCAAGAAAGCAAAAAAAAAAAAGAGAGATTATTTCCAAAAAAAAGAGTTTCAAAAAAAAAAGGGCTTTCAAAGAAGAAAAAAAATGGTTCTTTTCTCGATGTTTGCGACGGGCCGGCAAACCCCCGAGGCGCTCACGTAGCGTTTAGGGTGGGAAACCGGTGCGATGCTTGCGACGAGATAAGGATCCCTCTTCAATGCTATCAACGAGCCGGCAAACCCCCGAGGCGCTCAAGTAGCGTTGTAGGGCGGGAAACCGGTGCGGCGCTTGCGGCGAAGGGGATAAAAAAAATGTGTTTTTATTTTACCTTTTTTTTATATAAGTACCTCCGAACGCCCACGTGGTGCAGAGGGGGGAAATCTGTGTTTATTTCTAACATGTTTTCTTCTTATAATAAACAAACAAAAACCCTTAAACGCTTACGTAGCGGGCGGGGATAAAAAAATACAAATGCGACAGCGGTGTCATTTTGACACCTACCTGAAGCGCTCACGTAGGGTCGAGGGGAAGGTTGCCTCTTGGTTTTTCCCCTAAACGGGGGAGACGCCGGGAGGCTGCCGAAATTTCCACTGAAACTGAAGACTTGGACAAATTTTGGAGAGCTTGAACTTGCAATCTTTTGGACAACATGGAACTCATTTTGACACTCAAATGAACTTGCAAGTGGACTTGATTGAACTCAAATGAACTTGGTGCAAAGGACAAGAACTTGGACTTATGTTGGAACACTAAGCAAATGATATTTGAATCTAATTGAAATGAATTCAAAATGAATGATTCAATAATGAACATTGGAATCAAATAAGTTTGAGCATAAGAGAATGACAATGAACCAAATTTAAGAGAAATTACATAAAACTTTGAAATCAAATGGACTATAACAGTGGATGATGTGAGCAACAACCAATTCTCTAAGGAATTCTCATTTTAACTTGAATGCAAATTCTAATTTGCATCATTCAAATCTCGTGCAAACAAACAAAACAAGCTCTCAATGCAAACCAGAAATAAAAAAGGGAGCCTGAACTCAAATGAATATTTACAGGAAACAAAAAACTTCAAATACACCATATAAGGGAAGAAGGAAGCCATGGCCTCATTGAGCAATCACAAAATATGGAAATAATTAACCAAATTTCAATCAATGAAAGGAATACTTCGCTGCAGTTGGTTGCATAAGCAAAGAGTTTGCGTTATAAGAAGATATCTGATAATGAAGTTGATGAAAATACAGACAAGTTCCAACAACCATGTCAAATCCAAGGATTCATAAATGAAGAAAACTTATGGAGGAGCACCAAATGAGCTGTCATAGTAGCTAATCAAACACTGGTCAACATATTTAAGAAACTGATTGTGCCTCAGGCTCATCTTGAATGTGAAGTTACTACAGCTCCGAAGCTCAATACCTCTGGCCTAAGATCTAAAAACTCTATGCCCAATCACTTAACAAGTAGCAGAGTTATCTTTCAATGCACACAATTACAAGGTCCATTCAGTATGTTACCTGATAGTGATATAGGACCTTATAAGAAATTCATACAACTAACAAGAAGTACATTGGAGCTTAATCGGGTCGCCTTGAGTCTTCAAGCCAAAAAAAAAAACCTAAGGTTCTTAATACATAAGCTTACTGTAGTGGAATGTCATTTCTTGTCTTATAAGAAAAGGCTACCATTCTGGATCAACATTTATGATGCCAGCATAATGAATACATTTCTTTAGCACGGTTTGCCAACCTCACCTAGAAAACTACTTAAACTACTGAATAAGGCTGCATTCAATGTTGGAGGCATAGTGATTAATGCTCTTGCCATTGAGCATTTTAGTTATCAGTGCTCTTCTGATGTAAAAAAAAAAAAAAAAGATGAAACTGTAGATGAAAAGGAATCACAGCTTAGAAATACCTATGGATTTAATTACCAGAACTAAGCACCAATTTTGCACTTTGCAAAGGTAGTTGCTCCTCACATGCATTATATATTCTTATTAGAGAGAGAGCAAAGGAAGAAGAAGAGATTATCTATTTAAAGAGAAAAGTGGATGAAACAAAGCTAAATCTCCATCAAGAAAGGAAATACAAGGAAGAATGTCAGCAACTAACGTGGGAAACTTCTCATTCATGCAGTAATCTCTCTACGAGCAAGAGGGATCAATTTGAATGAACATGATGAGCTAATGCATATATGATGCATGTAATATAGTCCAAGGCAACCAGCTTCAACAAATACAGATACTTGTAAGCAATGACAATAGATTGTAAGTATACGATAAGCAAATCAATCAACAACAATTCGTAATGGAGAGCGTTAATCTACTTGTAAGCAGTGATAGTAGAAATGCTGCGGGGCTGCAACGAAGGCAAGTTCTTATAGGCCGATTTCAAGGACTCTTTCGAAAGGTATAACAAGTTACCTACAGACATAGGGAGTAGGCATGCGATGAATACAAGCATTCATAAGCTGTCGTGGAAGAAGTCAATGAGCACTAGCACATTTATGATCAGTTATTATTTAAAGTTGAGCAAATACATTGATCCACTGAAACAAATGCAAGTTCCCCCGGGGGTAAAAGAGCCATCATACATCACATAAATCATCCGCAAATAAAACACCACCGGATCCTCAACTTTTATGCAAGCGGACAGAAGGCGTCTACGAATACTTTCAAAATACCCCTGCACGTGCACTGTAACTTGTATACACATAGGTACACTAAAAGGGGTAAATGCAATCTAAACCCGCATGGGCCCCGGCGAGCGTGTTATTGGTACACACGTGACGTCTAGGGATGTTGCGCGGGTTATCAAATTTTAAACCCGATCCTCCTTAGCAGGTAAAATGGAGTCGACAGAGTTTAATTATAAAATGCCCCCACACCCGCATGGGCCCCGGCGAGCGTGTTATTGGTACACACGTAACGTCTAGGGATGCTGCGCGGTTTATTAAATTTGAACCCGATCCTTCTAAGCAAGTAGGAGTCGACAAGGTTCAATAAATGATTACGAAATGCCCCCAAACACCCGCATGGGCCCTGACGAACGTGATATTGGTACACACGTGACGTCTAGGGATGCTGCGTGGGTCAATAAGTGAATTCTTGTTCAAACCTGATCCTTCTATATAGATCAATAGAAGTCGACAGGGTTCGAATCTTTAAACAAATACACGGTTGTAGGGACTGATGTATTTGTTTCAATACATTTATATTAGGCCTTCAAGGTCTATAATTAAAAGAATTCACTAAACAAAAGGCACAAAGCCTACAAGAAACCTGATCCTCGATCAACCGCTTGGTCGAGTTGACAGGATTCAAGCTACAAATGGAAATTATCCCCAAACACCCCGATGATGGCCGTGTTGGATGTTTATCTCAACCGGAGGGGTTCACAAATATTTCAAATGACTCCCAAATATCCAAATGTCTTCCAAAGCTCCACCCAAAATTCCAGAAAAATCCCAAAAAATCCAAAATATTTAAAATTGAAATCATCCATCCATACTTAAAGCAAAATCCATCCACCCTCCGCAACAGTTTGCCGAGGTGGACAAATTCAAATTTATTTTAGCTCACAAAAGAGCCAAATGCCTAGTCGAAAATATCCCTATGATACATTCTCAAACAATCTCCTGTCAGTAAGGACGTGGTACGTGTCCTCTAACCGGCGGTCTGCCGCCAAATGGCACCGCAGGATAAACGGTTACGACGACACGGGGCCCTCTGAACCGAGTGGTTTTGCCGCCAAATGGCACCACAATATACCGGTTATGGCCAGAGCCAATACGCTCCTTATTGGCATCAAATCCTTGAGATATGGATCAATACGATATGATTGATAGGGCACAAAGCCCTTTGTAAGCTGAGGTGGATTCAAATTTATCCCCTTAGGCAAATATCCAACCCCGGTCTACAAGGTTCCCTTGAACGAAGCAACCCATGGCTGCCGACAAGGATCCTTCTGTCAGGTTGGGTCGACTACCTCCTCTGACTAAGTAGACCAGGGACCACGATGGCCCGGGATGACGGAACCATGGGATCTTGATCGGGTCCATCATACATTCCCCCACCATCCGCTTTAAGTGCAAGATGGTGAAATTTCTAATTTTAAATATCAAACTATTTCAACCCAAACATCCAAACTTCCATATATTTCAAAATCCATATATATTGCTGCTACTATATGCCAGATACTACGTATCTCTACGTATCTGATTGACGACTAGCCTTAATCGAAAGTTCTCTCTCATGATTGAGAGGGGTAATTAACTATAGGGGCTTGCGCCTATAGGAAACCAGAACTCAGATCATAAAGTCCTCACAAAATGAGGGCGAAATCTCTGGGTAGTGTCTTATCTACAAACCCATCTGCCTTCCAAAATTTACCTCGGAACTTAGTTCGTTAAAACTCCCTCGCCGAATAAGAAAAGCGAGTGGAGGCCGGGGACGAATTTTCGGAGCCCACATATCACTAGCAACTTTTTCTCACATAATATTAGCTTTCTAATGCACCGACAAAATCTTAAGATCTACATTCTTACTCTCAAAAGTATTTACATTAATATTCGTTTAAATTCCCCCATCTAATCCTAGAACAACGATTTACTTTATTTTTAATTTTCTTCCCGTTCATCTTAATGTCCAAAAACTAATAAGTGATGTTGGGTACACAAACTTTCACTCGGAATAACTTTACAATATTTGCAATCTAAATGATCTATTTTCTTATAAGAAAATAATCAATTAGAGCTCCCTTCTTATAAGTGAATGAGATGCTCATTTCTTCTCTTAAATAAAATATTAGCAATTACAAAATTATAAGCTAAAGAAAAATATAATATGCTCTTACCACCTTCATTAGTCGCTCCAAAGCCATAGCCATCATGAATACTTTTAAAATTATCTACCTCTCTACCAACATGTCCATTTAAATATCCTCTAATAAAAATTCTTTCTTCAAGAGGTATCTTTTGTATTGATTCTTCTAGATCATTCCAAAATTCTAATTTTGAACACATATCCAAACCTACTTGAGGAGCATAAACATTTATAATATTAATAATCTTAGCATCAACAACAATATTTAAAACTATAATTATATCTCCAATTCTATTAATTTTTATAACATTATCCTTTAAATTCTTATCTATAATCACACCTACATCATTTCTAATACGACTCATACCAGAATATCATAGTTTAAATCCTAAACTATCAATCTCCTTAGCCTTCTCTCTAACCCATTTAATTTCATGAATGCAAATAATATTTATCTTATTATGGATCATATATCTATTAATTATATTAATTTGCCTATAAGAGAACCTATATTCCAAATTCTTATTCTAATTTTAGTTTCATGAACTAGCTTCTTTGCCCACATCTATCCATGATGTGGGAACCCTTGCCTATTTAACACTGCACCCGGGGGCCAGTGCAGCAACCCTTGCTCACTTCTTGCTGTATTCAGGCCATACTATGCGTCGTTTCCAGGAAACATCTTAGTATTACACAATGTATTAAAGAATTCATGTCATGATTATTCCACAACTTTTATACTGACTGCCGACTATCTAATGAAACCCTTCACTTTTCTCATCCAAGACTTGTAATAATTCAATAAATATGATCAACAAAAATCATGTGAAACACAATTTCCAATAAATTTTATAATTTCCATTTCATAACTGCCTTTGAAAAATGTTTTGACAAAATGAATGAGATTGGGGAAGGAGGATTCAAGCTGCCCCCAAATATATGGGATAATACTCATGATGATAATTAACCAGCTTAGCAGAATATTGGAAGAATTGTTCAAATAATTGTTGTATCCCCACAAAGCCAAACTTCATTTTTGTCACCGCCTTTAATACATGATGAAATCCTGATCCTAGTGTCAACCACATCTAAAGGGGCAATGTCAGTAAGATAGAACATAAGACAATCCTAACTTTATAGACTGTAATGCTACAGAACGCCATCTGTTTAATTTTTTGAAATAAAACAAACTAGGTAGAAGAATCAAATCGAAGATGCATAGAGTTCAGCTGCTTGAAAGAGGGCGAAAATAGAATAGTTATGATTAATTATTCAACAAATTTGAAGTTCTAGCTGAAACCAGTACTTGAATTCAATTTGGCCTCTGAGTCTGAATTCCCTCGTCAAGAGAGATTATTTTGTATGGACACCGACGGGAGAACCGAACGGTACCGACGCTCGGTACTGCTCGGTACCGAGCGCAGTACACATTTGGGGTGACACATTTTTATTGGCCTCTGGACGACGTCCGGACTCCGCACAGAATAATTTTCCCCTCGTTTAAGAGAAAAGCCGATAGGCTGAGGGAAATTCATTTAATAATTGTGAAAACAACTTCAGATACTTTGTATCCAGACTCACTAGAGGCTCTGAGTGCTGCTCATGAATTTCAACTTTCATGACATAAAATACTCTCCACTTTGATAAAGCATGAAGTTTTAGGATAATTTCAAAGGCAAGCCACTAAATTGCACAATAAATTTGCTGTGTGACTGAGTAACATTGGACAGTACAAACTTCCTAAAAGCACAATATGGTCCTCAATTTCGGTTGTCACAAACCTCTCTAGGTTATCACATCCCAGATCAACCTTAAATCAGTCCAGCCATTCTGGTTTTAAAATCAAACTTGAGATCACCAAGAATTTTTCAAATCAACTATAGTCAATACCTCAAATAGCTAAAAGTAGCAATAAGTATAAAATGCAAAAGACCATAAATTAATAAGCATCTTACTGGGGGACTACTGCAATTTTTAAACCAATACTGCATATTTGACTTGCCCCAAATAAAGAAATTCTTCTTTGCATTCGTATACACAATAATAAAACTTGAATCTAAACTGTCCCTCTGGTTGAAGCGCAAAACAAAGAAGAAAATTCTCAGTGCAAGCTGCTAAAATCACTACAGTGATATAAAGTTAACATACAACCTTATCCCTTCAAAATAGACTGACTATGGCCTGACACAAACTTCAACCACTAGGCCCTCATGAGGTAGCTTACCCATTACTCCAACGCCCACCCGAATTTCAAAAGCAAAAATGATAACTAGATCACGTAACTGCTGTCTTGCATGAATGTTGTAAATATACAAGCACATCATACTACTGTTGTAGCAATGTACAATAATTGTGACATAATATAAGACTACTAGTGCAAGTAGGATAAATAATGATGTAAAACATACAGGCAAGGATGAGTAAATTAAGGAGTTTGCACGCTTAATATTTAGAGCACAATAATTATAAACTTTACGTTGATGTTGAACGACAAAAGAAAACACAAAGAGCGGTAAGACAAGCTTAAGCCGAATCACGCGCGTAAAAGTTGATCATAAAACAATCAAGTTAATCTAACATTGCGTACATGAATGGTTTTCAACGTAAATCCCTAAACTAACAATGAGATTAGGCACTATGCATGAGTCCCTCACTCAACTCTCTAGTTCTCTAAGCTTTAGCGGTGAAGAGTTTGACATGAACTTTGTGAGTCAAAATATAACCACAATTGAAAATAAACTAGGAAAACAGGAAACTTGGGGAAGAGTTCACCATAGTCAAGTTCGTAGGTCTTGTTTGAGGTGCGCAGAGGAAGTTCCGAATTGTGGCGGTTGATCTTGGCGAAGTTCTGTGGGTGGGCAGCCGATGGAGTCTTCCGGGCAACAAATGGGAGTATGCCGGATGGAAAAACAGCACTAGAAGGCTGTTGGATTCTCTGGACAGTAGGAGAACAAAACTGGGACAGCAATTTCCAAGTTTGTGGGAGGGCCGGCTGACATGCCAAACGTCCAGAATTCTCTGGACAGAAAGAAGGCTGGTCTTGGGTAGATTCTGGACAGCAACGTTGCTGTTCTGAAGTTTTGGACAGCAATTAGAAGCTGTCCAGAAATCTGGACAGCCAGTTGGCTAGGAAAAATTCCAAGATTTCCTCCTTCTGGATGCACGTGAGCTGGAAGGATTTGGTGGGGAAATCCGTGGACAACAGTTGAGGGAAACAAGAGTTAATTCCCTTTGAATTAGGCCTCGGTTTGGAAAGAAAATTAATTGGAGAGGAGGAATTTGGAAAACTGAAATTAATTTCAGCTTCAAGTGGTTTTGGAGGGAGATTAATTTGAAATTTCAAATTACTTCAATAATAGCTATGGGTATTAATGCAGGGGGTAATTAGGGGCTGATTTAGTGGAGCCATTAATTTAATTTGGAGAGAGAGATGGCCCATTAAGGGGGGCCGGCCACATAAGGAGGAGAGAGGGGCTTGAGTTTTGAATAAGTGGGGATCACCAATTTAATTTCAGATTTTTATAAAAATCTGAAATAAATTTTCAGTTTTTTTAAGGAGAGAAAACTTCCATTCAGGAGGGCAATCAATTTAAACAATTTGAATTTCAAATTCGAAGTTGAAAATCAATTAAATTGATGGCGTAAATTAAGGAGCTAAATTAGGAAACAATTAATGGCTCATGACAATTTAAAATTTCAAAATTTGAAACTCCATGGAAGGGGCGGCCGGCGACTAGAGGAAGGGCAAGGGGTGGGTCACGGCGTGGGGTGGCCACCAATTGGCCGGCGGCTTGGGCGGCTCAGGGCTAGGCGGCGGCAATTGCAAGGGGAGGAAGAGAGGGAAAATTCAAGGGATTCGAGCGACTACGAATTCACTAACCTCATTTGTCTTCAATCCGGATTTCCACACAAGTAACTTGGACGAACGCTAGAACTCACAAAGAGATCTTGTTCTTCCGACGAACTCACTAAGAGATCTTGGAAGAATGAACTCACAAAGAGATCAAAAGTAGAAATTTTCATTTATCAATCATCATCCTTTCCAAGAGGAAGGGGAGGGCTTAAATAGCCAAATACATGAGGGAAAATAAAAAGACATAATTGCCCCTAGGGAAAACATAAAACAAAGCCCTCAAGTGAGGGTAAAAATGGAAAAGTACAAATAACAAATAAAATACATGAAAATAAATAGACACGATCGTAGCCGTTGACCTTCGATGTCCTCATCAAATAAAAATAAAAATAATAATAAAAAAAACAGGAACATTATCCTATACCAACTTTTAAGTGATGAGCTTAACCTTGCCATACAAGTTAGTAAGCTTGTAATAAATGGTGGTGAATCTGAATTTTAAACCATATCTTTTAAATTTGCCACTGCTCCTGTTCTAGAAAAATCAATCTTCTGTAATTTTTAAGTGATGAGCTTAACAGGAACATTATCCTATACCAACTTTTAAGTGATGAGCTTAACCTTGCCATACAAGTTAGTAAGCTTGTAATAAATGGTGGTGAATCTGAATTTTAAACCATATCTTTTAAATTTGCCACTACTCCTGTTCTAGAAAAATCAATCTTCTGTAATTTTTAAAGGAAAATAAGATATATTTATACAAGTAAAAAAATCTCAATTGCACATTAGCCCTTTTATATTAAAAAAAATATAATAATTCAGTAAAAAAACTGATTCTACAATGTTCATAAGCAAGGAAATGAACCTTTTGACGCCGCTGATTTTGCACAGCTTGTTTAGCCCGAGCTCTTATTTCTTCGGGATCTATTTTTGATTGTGGACGCACAACAAAATCTAAGGGTAATGCTTCTGGCCGAGAAGCATGTTGTCTAGAAGCAGCCTGACGGGATTTTTTCCCCCTAAATCCAATGAATAATCAGGCAACATGAATAAATACACCAAACTGCTAAAAAGATACTAGAGGCATCCCAGGGAACTTACTGAGAAAATTCATCAAGATCTTCGTCTCTAGATTCCTGTTCCGGAGATTTGTTCACAGGTCTTTAAATGGAATATAGATGGAGCCACAAGGTTAAAGTACAATGTCAAATGATAAATTACTCAATGTATATTAACTTCAAAACATGAAATAGAAGAGGAGGGTATCAGTACTTTGGAGCTGGCCTCCTATAAGGAATTCTCTCATCCTCATAACTCCGCATGTCCTCAAATCTAGTGCTCTTGTTAAATATTGGTCGGCTCTGCAATTTTTTTACACAATTCCAAATGACCAGTATTATCAATTCAAAGTACTTCAAATCAAAAGCTTAATAAGAGCCAAGCCAGAACAGGAAATACCACAAGTCAGAATTGGATCATGACAATCACATTAAGTTAAACTATTATGCCTAATTAGCAATCATACCAATGCACAACGCATCAATGTCTAGGATTTTCTTAATCCAAACTAATGCAAATGTTATTATGAAAATTAAAACCAAACAATAAGAGCATACTTTTGTTTTAATTACCAAAGTAAACTGCAAAAACTAGTGCATAGAAAGTACCTAAATTAGTTTCGCACGAAAACAAGCAGCATAACATAATTATTTACTACCAAGGCTGACCAAAAGAAAATAAAAGAAACTTAAGTTGGCATAAATTGGCGACAAAAAAAACATAAAATGGAATAAATTTAAAACAAAATTTAAGGTCATATTAAATTATTATAGAGGCAAAGATTTCATGTTTAGAATCAGAATCCAAATATGTAACAGATATTAATAAATCCAATCGTTTGTTGCAAATAATAATGAAAGAGGATAGCAAGGGGAAGATAAATAATAAAAAGGGGAGCATAAAACCTAATATTTCAATTCTTGCACTTGATCAAAGAGATCACTCCTGGAAGAATTTCAAGAACCGCACTTGATCAACAAAGGAATTTCACATTCAACCAAACTTTCATTAATCGGTATCCAAAAATATTTCTAGTCTGGTCATCATATTTATAATAAGGTGTGAAACAGCAGAAAAAACCATCAAAAAGTAACAAAATTCAGATATAAAGCTAAATTTCTACTCAACAATCAAATAGATTATAAGCTGCCCGGATTACTTTGTAGAGAGGACAAAATTTATGTCCTAATTCACTTGATGTATACCAAAAGACAAATTTTTGAACTGCATTAGTCAAAGTTGGGCAGATTGATGCAAATTTGCATGTTTATTCTCATTGGAATCATGCCATCAAGCAATAAGCTGAGCAAAGTTTATCTGCTTAATTGATTTATTTTATTATTTTACAACTCCAGTAGTTTGGGTTGTCTTTGATGATGACCTTCGGAAGGAATGTATCTGTTGATTCCTAATGTTAGGTTTGTCTATAAGGCTTGATATGAAATCAAATCCACTTGGTTCTTGAATAACTTCAAGTTCAACCCTTATGTTCAAATCAAGTATTACCTACAACTTCTATTGTGTTGATGTTATCAAAAAAAAAAAAAATCATTAAAGCCAAATTTTTTCAAATCTGGTATATTGATATAAGCTTAGTTTTTCATTTTCTCAGAATTGTAATCGCCTCTTCAATTGTTTCTATCTATTGAAAACTGTCGGGTGATGTTGCTGTTAGCTATTTTCTTAGTATTGTTACCGTTTGTCTACCGCTACCTATATATATTGTTACAGCTTAAAAACGTATTCATGGGATGTGAGTTCTATTCATAAGAATAATTTGAGGTAGCTGTTTAAATTTTTTATTTCTAGATAATATTAAATATCGAACTTAAAACTTATTAATAATATGATTGGGCTAATCTTTTACCACCCCTATACGCTAACCAAAAGAGAAGTAGTCTACAAATAGTTTTTATGAGGCAAGTAAATTATCTTTGATTGGATAAAAAATATCTTCATCCAGTTTTCTATTTTAAGTGTGAAAGTTGGATGTGTAATTAATTTGAGTGTAGTGCAAATGCGAGTACCACATTTCAAGGAAGTCATCTCCTTGTAGTCCTTTGAGGCATGAATTTTTAACTTTGTTAACTTCTTTCCTTGACTTCATTTCTTCTACAGACCATATTTTTGTCTTGTTGGTGCTCTTGATTTTGTTAAAACCTGGCACAATCGGGAATCTATTTTTGGCGATTAAATTATAATTACACATTAATTTTACGTAGTTAAAAATTTCTGATTATTTTCTCAGGATTTATTCGATCATTGCAATATTTATTGGGTTATAACTCTTATATTTATTGTTTATATTTATAGAAAGTTATTATCTTAATTAATGGCTTCTGATCTACAAATCCTTTAAGCTCGCTTGCATGATTTGCATACATCATGTCATAATAATTGCATTAAGAAATATAAACCTTGAATCGCCCTACATCACGGGAACTAGTTTCTATTGTCATGCCATAAGGTATAATCAACGATATTTCCATCATGAGTTATGATCGAAGTACACCTTACAATAGAAGAAATCATATGTTTAATTTTGTTAATTATGTTTAACAACAAAAAGTTGGCAGCTACTCTAGTAAAGGCTGAAATATATCCAAAAATGGTGAAGTGTGATGCAGCATAACATTGCGACCACAATTGTAGCCTATCAGTTATGTTTTACATACCCACTTATCAACTAGCTCTTTAGCAAGCTTCTTATTAGCTGTTGTCTCTTCATCAGATCTCGACAAAAACATAATAACCTGTGCAAGGAAAAGAGCAATTGTACATGTTATTGTTCATTAATTGAGCATATATACAACTTTGTTTCAGTGATAATCAAGCCTAACCTTCCCAAGGCCGCTTTTCTTTAGTTGTTCTCTCCGATCATACTGCTCTAAATCAATAGGAAACTGAAGTGCAACAACAATTTATCATCAAGAAGAATAAATGGATGAGTACCTCAAAAAAGAATGAATTATCTAAAATCGTTCACAGAAAACTTTTCATAGATGGTACAACAATCTCCACAAATATTAGCCGCAAACACTGTAACAAAAAGTAACCCCCAATTACACCAACAATAAACGTAATCAATGAGAGGAGGACTATACATACATCAGATAGTAACTTTAGTATGGCAGTTCGAATATTCGTATTAGGTAAGCTTCCATCTGGCAAAGGTTCTAGCCAGTTCTTTAGAAGTGTAAGTACTCCATGATCTAAAAATTCAAGCTGAAGTTTCTTCCTGCAATAGAAATGGCACAGGAAAAGTGAGTTCAGCGAAAAGAATAACATTATGAAAATTATTTAAAGTAATGGTAAACTGAAATGTACATTAAGTGAAAGAAATACTGCTCAGGTGCAGGTATCTGTCTTACTTAGAAAGAACTTCTATAAGAAGTGGTAGCTTCTTAAGTTTATTAATAGCTGGCTTGTTTTGCCTATTCAGTTCAGCATCTTCTTCAGCAGTAACTTCAAGTTCAGCCATAAGATCTTCAACAATCATGGCAAGCTCAGCAGGTGATTTTTCATTTTTCTTCTTCCTTTTACCACCCTTAAAGAGCTTATTCATCTCATTATCCTCTTCTGCCTATAATGCCATCACAAAATGACAGACAAGCAAATAATATCAGCAAAGAATGAAGACTGCATGAGCGGAGCTAACAAAGTAAATCAATGGGAGCTTAAGTGCAAAGTTTAAAAACTTCTAGCAAAACATTATTCCATTATTCAATAAAGCCCTTGAACCGCACAATAATAGCCAAAGAAATTATCAAATCAAAGTACAAATTGCTATATCAGAAAATATATATATTTTGACCAAACTAAAGAATTACAAAACTGCAAATAAGAGAAGTAAATGTAAACCTGTGGAGCATCCCCAATAGATCCAGCTTCATTGTCACTAACATAGCGATCAACTTGATCAACCCCAGTATCATCAATGAAAGCATCATCATATGCAGTTCTAGCACCTTCTCGGTCATCCTATTAGTAACATGGTACAAATGGTATAAAAGGAGATCATTGTGTAACCAATATAATAATAAGCATACAAAAAACAATGCAAAAAAGAAATTAAAAAACATGGAAGCAGTCCATTTCACGATCAATAGCTGCAATTGATTCCCTAGCTTGGGAAATATAAATACTGCAAAACAAAGAAACTAAATCGAGCATCCTCTGGCACAACGGCTGGCGCATTACAGATATCTATAGGGGATGTCATAGAACATCACAAAATTATTACAATAGATCTATAAGCTACAATGTTCAGCAAAAAGTATCTTTGTGATAACTAATGGCTTTAGCAAAGAAACAAGATGTTGGTGGGGTATAATTTAAATACTCTCATTGTATTTTCCAAAATGGTAATTTCTTTTGCATTAGACAACACATGCTAGCACGCAAAAAAAACATCTATTTCATTGGATCACTAATGAAGCATATTAGAATGTATTTCATTGGATCACTAATGAAGCATATTAGAACCTAGGAGTCAAACCTGAACTCTTAAATTGGACTTTTTGGACCATGTACAAATTCTCCGCAAAAGACTATTTTTCACTATCTTTATAAGCTTCCTACTCATGATCAAAATGTTCAGTTTACCTGATGTATAAAAGCTCAAACAGCTACTACTGAGGAGATTGAAGCTTATCACCAACAACTCTCTCAAGTACAAGAATTCACAATAAATTTGAGGGCCTAACCATCAGTCCTAGAAATGAGTCCCAAACAATTTTTGTGTTGTGTATTGGCAGGGGAACTAGCGGCAATGCTGAGAACAGCTTGCAACCATAACAATAATGGCATATCAATGGCCTGGGAGCAACTCTTTCACATCTACTGGACTAACATCCTCTAAGAAATTCAAATTAATGAGCAGGTTTAGTGGCCTCAATAGCTTAAAATGTCGGCTTCAGTCAAAATCAATAATGAATAACACCACAATGGAGGACATACCATTGAGAAGAGTAATCAATTTAAGAAAGAGATCAAGAATTTCAATCGTCAACACTAAGTTGATTCACGGTCATCAACACTAAGCAATTTGAAATTGCCCCGAGCATCATCAATCCCCTCCTTGAAACCATCAAGGTTCTAGTAAGTGAGAACACGATCATCAATAAAGGTCCCTTGTTGAATCATGTCTTCACTACACTAAATGAGAATTGACCACAAGTATCATAAAATTGATAATCCAATCTAGTTGGACAATTCATATCATAAATATGGGTTTATGCTCTTCGGTAAAACACACTAGCAAAAAAATCTAAAAATGGCTAAATCCTCTGATATATCTAACAATTTCATTCTAGAATCACCAGCACCCATAATATCAATATCCTTGATTTAAATGGTGGTGAATAAATCACCATTGAAGACTTGTTCCATGTTCCTCTATGGGATGAAAACCTAAGTTAAACTATTCAAGTTATACATTTTTTCCCAATAGAATGTCAACTTCTACCATGAATACTTTTAAAATCATCTACCTCTCTGTCAACATATTCACTTAAATCTCCTCTAATAAAAACTCTTTCTTCAAGAGATATCTTTTATATTAATTTTTTAAGTCAATCCAAAATTTTAATTTTGAACACATATCCAAACATAATTGAAAATCATAAGCACTTATAATATTAATAATCTTAACATCAATATAAATCTTTAAAGCTATATTTTTATCTCCAATTCTACTAATTTTTACAACATTATCCTTCAAACTCTTATCCATAATCACACCTACAGTATTTCTATTATGACTCTTACCAAAATATCATAGTTTAAAACTTAAACTCTCAATCTCCTTAGCCTTCTCTCTAACCCATTTAGTTTCTATAATGCATAGAATATTTATCTTCCTATGAATCATAATATTTATTAATTTCATTACTTTTCCCATAAGGGGATCTATATTCCAATATCATATACTAATTTTAGTTTCACGGACTAACTTCTTTGCCCATATCCATCCATGATGTAGGAACCTTTGCCTATTTAAAATTGCACCTGAGCACTGGTGCAGCAGCCATTGCACACACTTCTCATTGTATTCAGGACATACAAAGAGTCGCTTTCAGGGAACGACCTAGCTTAATACAATATATTAAAGGATTCATGTGCAATCAAATATTTAATAAACAATCTACAATCAATGGGTTCAATATGGATCATACAATGGAGTGTTTTGGATTTGACTAAATTTTCAAAAATGTGTCTCTCAAAAAGCTACAAATAGGATCTTATTATCTGCATGAGCGGAAGATTTAAGAGCTGAAGAACTCTAAAGCAATTTTGGAAGATCACCACTGAGAACCACTATTAGCAACTACACCACCATCACCAAATTTCTGTCATCCAACTATTTTCACTTGATCATTAACATACAATTCTATTGTTGGCTTTTATGTCCACTTGTAGGCAATTGATTTATGTAATCCCTATATCGGGGAATCTAATAATTACATTCAACTATATATAATCTCATATTTCTCAATTGTGATGAATGGTTATTGTATCTCTAATTATATAATGAATTATAACAACAAGGCCAGGCTCTTGATTTTTCCCATTTTTTTAATTTTTCATGTAAAATATTTACTTATTTTTCACAACTTTTATCTGAGCATACTAGATCTTTATACAAAGCTAAGATAATAAATATACACTCTACCACTGCAAATTTTCTAACACATAACAGTAATGATGAGCTATTAAAGGACGAACGGATTGTTGAGAACAAACATAAACTCATGCCATCACAATTACAAGAGAATGATATCAATGTTGACTTCTTTGATGGAGCAAAGACTCAAAAATATCAATGTTGACATCTTTGATATCAATGTTGACATCTTTTGATAGAGGAAGGAAACTAGCATAAGTCAACAAAAAAGTAACATAAACGGTTGGTATTAAATTAGATGTAATAGGAGTTATAATCATTTGTATAGTCATTGCTTCAAATTTTAATTAATATTTTAATTGATTTTTTATTATATGGGTAAGAGAAAGATGGTTGAGATTGAAGATTATGAGGAAGATTCAAAGTTGTAATAGAAGTTATAATCATTTGTATGGTCATTGCTTCAAATTTTAATTAATATTTTAATTGATTTTTTAATATATGGGTAAGAGAAAGATGGTTGAGATTGAAGATGATGAGGAAGATTCAAAGTATGTTGATATAACTAAGGATAAGGGAGGAGAAAAAGCAATTATTTGTAATGAAAAATATAATAAAGACCTAAGTAATGGAAGTGGGGGAGACTTTTGAATTTATAAATTATAATCTAAGATTTTTTTTTATGTTGAATTAGGTGTTTAAGAGACTTATTATTTAGTATTTGTAGCCTCGTATGACTTTTATGATCTTACTTTGATGTTAGTATGATGCTTATTATTTGCATTTTTCATAAATTTAATTATTTAATTTTCAAGCCTACTCCTCAAAATGATTTAAGACTTACACCTCATCTCACAAAAAGAAAACACCTCAATATCTAATTGCATAATGTCAAACTTTGAAAAAGATGATATTTCAAATGATGGAATCAAGGAGGCTTAGGTAAAGATTGATCTAGTATATTCCTAAAATCTACTTGTGTTTTGTGACCCAAAAAATATCCTTCAACTTTTTCATGTTTAGTATAAGTTATATCAAAAGTTTTCAAAATAGAGGCCTACAATATTATATTTCTTTATGCCATCCTCTTTAAGTTTAATATATTTAGGCCAACAATTAGTTGCACATTTAAACCCTAGATAGATTACAAAAATAAATTTCAACAACCAGCAGGCTCCTACATCTGCCCATATCATATATTTAGGGAAATAAGTAAACAAAGGAAAGATACATCATATTTCATATATTTAATAAAATGATTCATGGATATAAAATGCTCAATAGAAACCATCCCAAAAACCTACAACCAAAATAAGCGTCTCCCCTCATTTTAAATTTTACGTGAAAACATCAGTTTAGCCTTTAGAGATTGGTATTAAAAACTGAAGAAGAAAAAAAAAAGATATTTAACACTTAAAAACACATGCACCAGTGATAATATGATTGAATTCTTCTCATATAACTCAAGATATTAGCCAAAAAAGAAGAATCACTTAGCTAGAGATAAAGTTATTGGTATTCATAATGGCATCAAAAAAACGTATAATAACCCATCGGATAGCCTACAAACCAAGGAAATCACTGGCATTATCTGTGGTAATGCAGTACCATATCAGATAACAGCCAAGTAACTTTAGTATCATAAGTGATGGAAACGAAATTCAAAATAAAGGAAAGAAACTTCATGAATACCTTGAAATGTTTGTAAACAACAATGCAATGCAAGCACAGTAACAGAAATTCAAACACATTGAGGGAAAAAAAACGGGACCTCTGAATCATCACGAGCAATAGTGTCCCATAACTCCTGCACCTCAGGATCACTTTCATGGTCAGCCGAACCAACTCCATAACCCTTTGAACCCGAGGAGGATGCTTTTCCAGAAGATCTGCCTGGCTTTTGCAACGCTTTCCTCCTCTCCTTCTTACTGCTCGAGTCATTTCCCATTTTTTCCGAAAATGACTTCTTTTTCCTCACCGGCTCCTCCTCTTCCCAATCATCTAAATCCTCCCCACCAAACGCCTGCCCAGCCGGGCTTCCGCTATGCTCAGGCGAGCTATCCTTAGCGCCCTTCTTGATTAGCCTCTTCCTCGGCTTTCCAACCTTGTCTTCATCATATGTTGGTGTAGGCGACCGTTCCCTCCGCCATTCGTCGCCGCTTTCATCGTCAATTTGATTCCCGGTGTAAGGCGAAGCCTCCCTATCGGACGGCAAGTCATCAGGATCCATAAGAGCTTCTCCATCCTCATCAATGTACCTGACGTATAAAAATGCAAAAAAAAAAAAACAACAACAACAAGACAAAAAAAATAAGCAGCTGGAAGGAATATTTGGAAACCCTAGGAATAAGATGAAGCACGTACGGATCGTTCTCGTAGCCCATGGCACCGAACAGAGGAGAAAAGATAGAAAAAGATTAGTGGAGAAAAATCAGGATAATCGAAAGTCCGCCTTAATTGGCTGTTTGGTAGCAAGATTGGAGAAAGATTTAACCCGCTCTCCAATGTTAGACCCTGCCAAATTGTGAAAAAAAAAAAAAAAAACTTTGAATCCTACAGTTTCCCCAATCCCGTTTCTCCACCTTTTCTTTGTAAATCTAGCATTTCAAAAATCCAGCTACTCGGTGGATTTAGTTGGATTTAGAGCGAAGGAACAGAACAGCGCTGCGCCGTTCTCGCGATCTAATTCCACGTCACAATCTCTTCCTGGTCGAAGGTCAGGTCCTCTCCGCACCGCTTCGCTCAAACTGACCTCCTTTGAAATAGCCCTTCCCAGGTTACTCTACTCCAACGAGCGTCCCTTCCGCCCTCCGGCCGTGACTTCGACACCTTTGTTTTGCCGTCCACGACTTCGGGATTTTGGGCAGGGGCGCAAAGGAGGAGTCGAGGGCTCTGGGTCGAACTTTTATTTCGTCCGGTCACCTGCGTTCGTTAGCCAGTAAAAAATAGTGTCATGTGTAACTAAAATTTAGAATAGAGACAGAATTGTTCTGTTCACGTATTGATTGATATTGTTTGATATTTATTCGGTATTTGTTAGGTATTGATCGATTTTGTTCGGTAATAATGAGAAATATCATTCTGTGAAGACTAATACCGATCAATCCGAGAAATACCGAGCAATACTGAGTTTTTCTCGGTATTGCCTGATATTGCTCGGTATTTCTCGGTATTGCTCGGTATTGATCTTCACAGAGCAATATTTTTCATTATTGCCAAGCAATACCTAGCAATACCGAGTAATACCTAGAGCAATACCGAGCAATATGCGAACATAGCAATCCCGGGTCAAGTCGTCTGGCCGCACGGTATTGAGTAAGACCACGTGGTGACATGTTATTGGCGTCCGAACGTAGAGCTACGTCAGGTCACGTGACCTAATAATTAGAGGAACATCTTTTAAGTGGTTAATATTAAATCCCACTAAATTAAATTGTATATATTTTAAATTAATATTATTTAATGTAACTATGATATTTATTTATATAGTCAAAAAAAATGTAAAAGAAATATTACTAAAAAAATTATAGGAGAAAAATAATGAACTTCAAAAAGAATGTAATGTATTTATTTTATTGAGATATTTGAACTAATTAAGTCATACTCACGCACATTATATACATATCGAACCCAAAATCTCTTGATTAGTAGTCAAAGCTCTCAACCAACAAACTTAAAATTAGATGTACAAGTACTAAATTATCGCAAGTAGTGAATGAGTAACTCAAAGCGCAATTGTCAAGAGTAGTGAACGAGCTCTCTTATTGTGGTTTTCCCCTTATCTCTTTTTGGTTTTTCATTCTTCTTCTCTTTTCATGCTTCTAATCTCCTTTATTTACTTCTAGGTAGCCTTGGCTTCAACTACTTATGATTTTTTTTCTCTTGGCTATCCCTCATATGGATGATTCATTTTTTTCTCATTTATAAACTTGTTATTTTTTTGATGTTTTCCTTGCGCTCCTGCATCTCTTAACTACTCCTCTTAGTTTCCTTCATCTTCTAACATCTATAACCTTATTTTCATGATTGAAAAGGTTTATTGACTTCTCATATGCCTTTTGCGCCATACTTCTTCGCTTTAAGATTTGTTCTTGTTCCATTAAAAATGTATGTTTCTTTGAAGTTGATATCAATGAAGATGAAAAACAATGGAACTTTGTGATGGTTTTTTCATAATGTACGATCTTACTATCATTACAATACTGATTTATTATTAGTGTATTGATTTATTGTTATTATTACTGCACTACTTTGCTCTTATTATAGCCAATGACACTGATACTAATACTATTATGATATGATTACCAATATTGTATGTTGATTTATTATTATTGGTTAGGAGATATACTGGATACGCTGCGTATATGATTAATATACTAAATAGATACTAATATGGTATATATATATATATATATATATATATATATATATATATATATATATATATATATATATATATATATTAAAGTAGAGTAAATTCATCTATGTGGTTATTCAACCACTCAATTAAATTCACAGTGCAGTAAGCAATATTTTTTAAGTATCAATCAAGATAATATAACAATACATAAGCATAAAAATATGCACTTCATATTCATATATCAGAAGAGAGAATTTTCGTCAATCTCTATGTTAGCATATCAAATGATAGGCCTTGATGACTCCCGATCCCAGATGTATAGCATTACATATATTCATACATTTTAGACTCTTATGCATAGAGAAGATAATACTTCAAAACTTCATATAAACCTGAAAATTTTATTTTGATGCACACATTTCAATAATATGAACACATAAATAAATGCATTTTCAAATAAAATATATTTTAGAGTCATCACAGAATTTCACAAAGTGTCCTATTAGTAATCGAATAATTAAATTTTTTGGAGAAAAGCCATATATGAAATTTAATGCTTTCAAAATTTTAGTAGATTTCACAGGCTCTTGTACACACTATATTGGAGCTTATAGACAATGAGTACATGCCTATTCGCACTGTATACAAGATTGTACACTATCGTATAAGCATGTGGTAACATTGTACAAAGTATATACAATATTGTACACAATGTGTACAACCTTGTACACAATTGGTACAAAGCTTGTATACACCATGTATAATATTATACAATGTGTAAAAGCTTTTCAATATGTACATCTCATGTTGTACAAGCTTATGATAATCTTATACACAGTGTATACAATGCTATATACATTGTGTACAAGCCTGATTTATTAAACAAATATTACTATCACAAGCTTGTATATATTATTATAATCAGAATCATAAATAAAAATAAAAGTATAAATATTATCGGGAATCTTTTAAACCTGGTTATCACTAAGATCCCTAAATATGTCAAAGATCTGGATGGCAAAAATAAATGTGCCTTCCCCATCAAAGGAAATGGGGTATTGAGGTAGTTATTATAGGATCAACAAAAGATGTGTGCTCTAGAAATAAATGTGCATATAATCAATAGGTAGTATTTAAAAAAGGAACAAATCTACCATTAAAAAATCCACAATTAGTAATATAATCATAGAGAGTATTCAATATTAACAAAGGAACAAATCCACACATATATCATATGGCTATATCATCAACATACTTCATCATCATACGATCAAATTGAATAACTAAAAAAATCTTAACTGATATATCCCAATAATACCTTGTGAACTCATCTACATCATGGGCAGTAAAAACGAGCCTCTTTGGGGCCTCTTTGGAGTTCTATAGTTATTGTTGGGAAAAAATAAATTGAATAACAAAAATTTGATGTACATATTTACAATACGACAGGGCTTGAATTGTCAATATTCTTCATTTAATTTTTAATTTCAATTATAGTATATTTAATTAGTGTCTCAAGTTCCCAATATATCAAATCACCCTTGTTTAACAAACCAATCATTATAGCCACTTCATCTCTTGCTAATTGCATGTCACGTCCTTTGATTTTGAATGCTTTATCGGGCACATCCCAACATGCTAACAACATGTAGATAAGGGGTTTATTTTTTTAAAATGAAAGAACTAAGTAAATTGAAATATGTTTATCATCTTCAAAGCGTCCTCCAGTTCATCGGGAAATATCCCTTTTAAATAGTCGCATAAAGATCTAATTGTTGATGATCTACAATGAAAATTAACATTTGGGATGTACATATGTAACAAGAAAAGTTTAAATTATTTTTTAATTTATCTTATATAAAAACTTTAGAAGATTGAATAATTTTGTTAGTAATATATGTGTACATGATTGTACACATTGTTTACGCTGCTAACAGAAGCTTGTACACCATATATAGTATATACAAGCTCTTGTACATATATAGTATGTATAAAGCTCTTGTACATGAGCTTATATAGTCGACGTACAATACTTTGTATACATGATATATAAGATCTTGTACACATTGTGTAAAAGTGCTCTAGATTTTTCTTATACATAAAAGCTTATAAAATATTTTTTTTGCTCAACATATTTATTAACATTATATTCAATATAATATAAAATAAAACAACATATGAAAAACTCAGCAAAGTAAACATTCATATTTAAATCATTTAATATTTATTTGGTATTTTTAATATGATTATTGATGTTAATTTTTTTTTTTTCATTATCAAACGCATTCCTAGATTTTTTCAATTTTAAATCATTTAATATTTATTGCTAGCATCCATTCATCATTAGACAATATATCATTATGCTAATTATAATATTGTTCAAAGTTTGTACAAGTGCTTGTATATTTCCCTTCATACATTGTACAATCTTAAAAATATATATATTTTTTGCTCACCATATTTATTAACATTTGATTGTACATAATATAAAATAAAACAATATATTGATAACTAAAAAAAGTAATCATTTATATTTAATTTAACATTTTTTATTTTTAATATCATCACTGATATTTTTATTCTTCTCATTATCAAACACATTTCTCGATTTTTCAATTTTAATTTTTTTTAATATTTTGTTGTTATCATCTATTAATCATTAGAAAATATATCATTCTACTAATTATAATATTGTACAAATTGTGTAAAAGAGTTTGCACATATTATATACAATATATTGTACACTAAGTATACAAGAGCTTATACACACTATGTACAAGGGCTTGTACCCTACATCAATGCCTTATGCATAAACTATATAAGCAAAATTACAAACAATGAATTATTTTTGTGGAGTCAAAACAATAATTGCAAGGTTAAATGCAATAAAGTTATTGTAAAGCTGGTCGTATGAATACTCTGTGTATGGACTTCACACGAAATAATTTCTCCAGTTACAAAAAAAAATCCAAAATACTAAATGGAGGCTTGCCATTCATGACTTTAAAGTGTTGATATTAAAAAATTGATAAATAGAAACGATACATAAATTTAAATTTACATGAAATAAATAAATAAAAAAACTATATGTCACACCTTAGTAAAAAAATCCATGTGGTTGCACAAAATAAATTGATCAAAAAAGTACGTGTCAATCACGAATAGAGTCCGGATGCAAAGTGTTGTATTCGGATTCTGGACATAATAATTTCTCCTATTATGGACTGTAATTATTTACCAAAAACCATCATTCGGTTGTAGATCACCAATACCCTAATCTAAAATTTTAAGTTTATATAATAATAATAATAATAATAATAATAATAATAATGGTTAAAATGATAGTCAAGGCATCTAATTTGAAAATATAGGTCTAGAGCCTTAGGCTTGAGTCAACCTCCAGTTCATATTAGCTCAACCCTATCAACAATCAGGCTTGTCGCCGGCCGAACCGCCACGGCGCCACCGGCGTGTCGATCCACCAACGGGCCACTCCATCTATTATCCGTATCTTCCTTCTGCATTTCAATGATTCCCCAGGCAATTCCGACTGTTCCCTCTATCGCATCCATCATTCTCATGAACAAGCCCATGGCAAGCACGGCTGTTAGTGGCTTCTCTATCGTGCGCTCCGCCGCCTACCCTCCGCTCTGCATCGTCCTCTCCCGCCATTTTTTACGCATCCGTTTTCCCTCGCCGGGCGCAACGTTAAAGTTATCTCACTCTCAAATGTTTCCATCCAATTTCCTCACCCCACAATTCCATGGCGGCCATTCTACCTCGCATGCCCACAGCCTTGTTGACTACGTTATGGAGGAGCTGCAAGCCATGCGTTCGATGAGGCGTGTCCGCCCGATCAAGAGGTATATTTATCTTCTTTACAAAAATTTGTCCTTTTTATCTTGGGAATGGTTTCATCAGTTGCATTGATAAATCGCAGAGTGGAGTTAGCGAGCTCTCCGGAGTTACTGGAGGTTAAGCAGGCAAAGAGATCACTTCAGAAAGGCTGTTTGCTTGAATTTCGGAAAGATACACAAAAGCTATTGCTTGCTGTGGCGCAGAAACCTGATGGGAAGAAGAATTGGATAGTTTGCGATCAGGTTTTACTAGAAACAGCCTCTGCAGCTTGTTGAATTGGTTACTAGGTGTACACTTGTTTTTGTTTATTTGCTTATTCATGTACATGTTCTTTCTAAACATCCTGCATTCTGCAGTTCAGTATAATCTGAGTTATTGTTTTTGATAGTTTATATATAATGCTATTTTAATTTATGAAGTCAGAATGGGGTCATGTCCTCTATCAAGCCTCAGCAAGTCACCTATATTGTTACTGGCTTTGAAAGCTTCGATCACAGAGATATTCCTGATTTTCTCCAGAAAGCTCAGAGTCTCTTGGTAAGTAGAAATTTGTGGCATGTTCCCTATTTGGGCCTTTGCAAAGGCATTTTTTTATTTTCTTTTGTGTTTTGCATGGTTTTCTCGAAGGACCCGGCTATGTTGGAGTGTGCTTGGGAGGAGCTTTTGGAAAATAATAGGTCGGTGACACCCGAAGAATTAGCGGAGGTTAGACTTTCTTGAACAAGAACGAAATTTTTCTGACGAGAACTTCTCACTTTATAATATATCCATGAGTTCAAGAAGAAATCCAGTCATCCAAGGCTCTACTATAGTACACTATTGGCATGCTGGATGCAATTAAGCAACTAAGACTTTGGAATGGGTTTCCAATCTTCATGAGCCACAAAGGCTGAACTATGCATTTGCATTCATCGAAACCTACTACAAACTATTAAAGTAAAGAAAGGGAAAAACCCTTAAGCAAAAGAAGCAAAATAACTATCTTCCTCAAGAATATCAAAAAATTCTTGAGGAATGTTACAATTATCTCTATCTCCTATATCCCAAACAAAAGTATCCTCTATAGCTTCATGAGCCACAAAGGAGGGAGAAATTATTAGGTGCGGACACCGGACAGAGAGAATCATCCGGATTTCTCTTTGTCTACAGTAAAAGCGCAGTAACTGTGCTTGGATTGCGTTTTTACTATAGACATAGAGAAATCCGAATGATTCTCTATGTCTGGTGTTTGCCAAGGAGGAGGGATTCCATGCAAGGCAGCAAGCACAACACACATACACACACAGTCTTTTCCACATGTATTCCTGGTCTTACAGTTGTCTTCCTATCAAAACTTTGAATAACTAAATAAAACTATCTTTTATTGTTTCCAGGTTATATATGGCAGCAGCGAGCCTCTTGAGAGCTATTGTGCTCATCTCTTGCTATCAGAAAATGATATTTATTTCAATCAAGTTGAGTCTAAAGGATATTTACCTGTTTATGAACCACGCCCTACTATACAGGTACTGCTATAATTCTTTTTTTTTCTTTTAGTATTGTAGAAGTTTCTATACTGTCGTGTTCAGAAATTATAAGATGGAGTAGTGTTTGCTTTATTCATAAATAAGCTGATATATCCCGATCAACATTCCAAATGCTTGATATCTTCAGCAAAGTTTTATGCTATATTGAATTTACTAAACAGTTATTATCTGGAACTTGGCATGCTAAGCATTATGAATTTAGAAGATTCAAAACAGTTAAACTGCTTATCTTAACAAGTTAAGATCTCGTTTGGGACGGCTTTCTTACTGCTTTTAAAACAACGTTTTAGTATAAAAATTAAATTTTTTGTACTATAAAGCTGTTTTAAGAAGCATCAAGAAAGCCGCCCCAAACTAAGCCTAAATATCCAAGCATAAAAACAACCATAGGTGGAACTTTGAATAACAACCACATTTTTTTCCCAGATCTCGGGTGTTTCAACACTCTTCTCAAACTATTTGTTAGAGATATATAATCTGTAGTTTGCCGAGAATATTTTTGAATGCAGTATTGCAAAGCCCTTGAGTGAATATATCATAGTCACTATCTATTGGAACAAAATGAGTGTAAATCTTCTGAGATTCCAATCTTTTTATAAACTGTCTATCCATTTCTGCATATTTAGTTCAGTCATGCTGTTCTACTTGTTATCATATTATAGTGTTGTATGTCCCTCCCATTTAATCTTCAGATCTTTAAATATAGTTTTAACCCAAAGTAGTTCATAGATCCCATTGGCAATTGCTTTAAACTCATATTCTGCACTTGATCTTGAGACTATTGTTTTTTTTTTAAGATTGTGCATGTATGATTTTCTTGATTTTGTCTATATCCCATCCCACACAGATTTTGTTAATTTTCCAAACAATGCTCTTGGAGATTGTTTCAATTCATATAGTTCCTTTTTTAGTTTGCATGCTTGATTTTTTGAAAATGAGTTTTTTAATGTTAGTGGGGAATCTTTGAGAACATCTTATATATCACCATGCCAAAAGGCATTATTTACATCATATTATTGCAAGAATCATCTAATATTAATGACCAAGGAGATTAAGATATAAATTGTATTCAATTTTTGTGATTGAAGCAAAATTTTCCTGGTGCTCAACTCCATAGGATTGGATATGTCCTGTTGTTATTAACTTGATTTTTTATTTTTTTATATACTTCAATATGCACATCCTATAATAAATTTTCATTAAAATAACTCAATCATCTCATATGTGTGGATTTTTTATTGGGTGTTCATCTATTTTCTCATAGCTTCCATCCAATTCTTATTTTCTTATGCTTCAAATAAAATTTGTGGAATTTTGATGGTATTAATGTTTATAAGGAGGCTTTATGAATATGAGATGAGTTTTTGATGGATGCATATTGAGATATGGGGTATAGGGAAATTTTATCAAAATTTTATATAACAATAGTTTTGACCATGATTATTGTTAGGAGAGGTAGGAAGGTTACTAGACACTGGTTTCGAGGCTTGGAATTGCAAGAGAATTTGGATAGGCTTTGTCCTGCTTGTATAGATCTGAAGTGGTTTAGTAAATGGATAGTTGATCTTAGTGGGATATGCATATTAATTGTTTAATAGTAAAAGGAAAAATATTGAGTTTGCTAGACTTATCTTCTGCATGATTGTTCTCCCCATGAAGATAATTCTAATTAAAGAATGAATGTTTTATTAAATGTGATATCTTTTGATATAAGAAAAATTTTGGCCGTTGGATGATTGAATTTATGCCCCATTTGAGCACGCGAATATCCTAAGAAGACACACGTAAGTGCTTTATGATCCAATTTATATTGTTGTTGTTTAAGAATATGTACATAAGATACATCCAAATATTTTAGGAGCAAGTCTTGCGAATAATTATTCCTAGGAAAACATTCAGTGAGGCAGATGGCTTCTCCCAGATATCCTTTGGGATTCTAATTTTGAAAGATAATAGTCTTGGTAAGCCCAGGAAGGTGTCTATTTTTTTTCTTTCATCCATCCCGTTTTGTTAGGCATTGGGACATTAGAATTGATGAATAAAGAGGGTTGAGGTTTGGTTTAAATAATATTGGGCATTATAAATATTGAATTTTTTAATGTTTGCTACAAATTGATTTTTTATCATAGCAAAAAAATTGTGAGAATATGATTGATATCATATTTTTATTTGATAAGATAAACACATGCCATTCAAAGTGTAATAATCAATAAGTGTTATAAATACTTTAGCTACAGGGATGGTAGGGATTTTCGAAGGTTCTCAGATATTTGATTAGATTAATATATATAAAATAAGTAGATGATCGTGATTCACTCAAAATAAAAGATGCTCTATAATGTTTAGCAATTTCACAGGTTTCATATTATTGTCAACATTTTTAATTAGGAGGGAAACATATATTTGAGAATTTTAGAAGGCAGATGTCCTAATTTATAATGATGATTCCAAATAGTATATTCGCTAGAAACAAACATAAAGAAAAGAGATGAATGATTGTTACAATTATTATTGTCTTCAAGTATGTATAACCCATCATTTTCTCTAGCTCGATCAATCTTCTTGCCATAGTTAGGTCTTGAAAAATACAATTATCAGTAAAGAATATGGCCTCAGAGTTTTGATCCTGGGTTATTTTATGAATAAATAAAAGTTTTACTGTTAGATGAGAGACAAGTAAAAGATTGTTAAAAGTAAGTGAAAGGAAAAATGAGAATATTTCCTTGTAATTCAATAGTAGTTAAGGAGCCACTGACTAATTTGATTTTTCAATTGTTAGGATAGGGTTGGTATGTTTGAAAGATGTTGGTCGAATCTGACATGTGATTAATGGCATCTAAGTTAATTACCCGTGTATTATGAGATTATTTAAGGCCTTAAAAGTAAAAAACCTTAAAAGTTTAACTTTTTTGAGCTAGAGATCATGAAGTTGATAATTTTTTAAAGAGTTGAGAAGTTTCCTTAACCTGTCAATTTCTCATGAATTCAGTTCTCGAGTATCTGTGAAATGGGCATGTCATTTTGATTGACTTTCTTTATATCCGTCATATGAGGTCTCCCATAGAATATTAAGTACAACTGATAGTTTGTGTTTTCACGCTGCTGTTTGCATGCTGCATGATACTCCCGATTATAATTAATTACTTTATAATGAATAATTTTTTTTGTACCGTTGCCATTCCACTTTGTATGATCATGTTAAGTAACAGCCTTTTTTGACATTTGAGAGGCTGACTTCACTCTTCTTTTTTATTGTAGCATATATCTCATTTATGTAATATGGTTGTAGGTGGAAGAACTTATTCATAGGAAGAATCTCAAAGAGGCATTTAACAAGGAAGTGGAAGAATTTGTCAAATTACTTGTTTCAGCGAAGGCTTCACCTCCTTGCAGTAAACCTTCTAAATGTTCATGGTTGAAGGAAGAGAAGTGCAGACAATGGATGGTTTCTCTTGAAGCTTATGCTATTGATGCGTGCAAAAATGATGAACAGAAGAAAACTGCTGGAAATGTGAGCAATCTGGCTTCACTATGCTTTTTCAGTGCTTGCTCTCTGTCATGAAGGCATAACAAAGTAACAGACTAGGAGTGTTCTTGTTAGTAAACTTTTTTAAGAAAACAGGTTAATAATTTATTTTAACTAAAAACACAGTAAATAATAAAGTTGAAGGAGACATTAGTTGCCTTTTTGAGGGCATTCTAGGGTTGCCAAACTCTTTTTTATTTTTTGTTTTAAAAATTCTGCCCAAAGCTAAAATTGCCACAAGTATTGATGTCTTTTTTCCTTTCTGGTGTTGGGATCAGTGCTGTCATTTCATTGCTTCTATTCACTTTTTACATCAAATTCTATTGATGAAATTAAATAATTAATCGCCATTTGAAGTCCTATGATCAATGAAGATATTGACATTTGTTTTTCATTTCAGAGTTATGTTAAAAATTTATTTTAACTTGGAATATTTGAGCATCCCTCATTAATTAAAAAAAATATTAAATAAGGAACAACTTACTCTTGCCCCATTTGTGTTGATGTGTGTCCTAGTCATTTGTGACTCTAATTTTTGAATAAAATATATCAAACATTAGTTTAGGATGTCAAATTTACTAATCTTTTGTATCATCATATTTTGACTTAATTTACTCTATTTTGATTGGGTGCTATGGAGATAGATTCTCAAGGGAATGGGACTATCAAAGACTTCATCTAATGCGGTGAACCTTCTTATAGATGTTGGCTATTTCCCAGTTCATGTTAATCTCGATCTCTTGAAGTTCAATATCAGTACTGAACAACGTGAGGAAGTATTATTGGCTGCTGAAAACCTTTTAACAACTTCTACTGACGTTGATGAGGTAGAATTGTAGCTTTATATGTGTTTGCCTTTTGAATCTTTTTAATCCACCTTTTTCTTTTCCACCTTACATTGATGTTTTGTTATTAATTTCAGGGTATCAGAAAAGATCTTTCATCCTTGAAAGTGTATGCAATTGATGTTGATGAAGCTGATGAGGTAAGGATGCATCTAAGCATTCTATGATACTTGAATAAGCTTAGAATTTGTTTTAAAAAAAATGCTGCCTTGTAACTTCTTTCTATAGTAATAATTGTATTGGTGGTGATCCAGCTTGATGATGCACTGAGCGCTGTGAAGCTACCAGATGGTAAGATTAAGGTCTGGATACATGTTGCAGATCCTGCTTGTTTGGTTGAACCTAGGAGCATAATTGACAGGTTCAACTGTTGTTAATAAGCTTTATAAAGATAAATTTGAGTGAACAGAGATGATTTAGCATTTTATTACTTTTCAGGGAGGCAATGCGCAGAGGAACCTCTATTTTTTTTGCCCACTGCCACATTTCCAATGTTCCCTGAAAAGCTTGCCATGGAAGGTATGAGTTTGCTGCAAGGGAAGCTTTGCAAAGCTGTCAGTGTGTCTGTAACCCTGCATGAAGATGGAAGGTATGTTTTTACATCTGATATTTGATGTGTTGGATTGTTTATGATGAAAGTATTTATGGAAAGACCGATATTTATATTAAAACCTATAAAACCCTAATCAATAATTGCTTTACAGTATTGCAGAGTACACAATATGTAACTCCATCATAAGGCCAACCTACATGTTGACCTATGAGAGTGCGTCAGAGTTACTTCATTTGGGCTTGGAAGAGGAGGCTGAACTGAGAATTTTATCTGAGGCAGCTTCCCTCCGTTTACAATGGCGTCGGAACCAGGTTATGTTCTTAACTATGAAGATCAGTTTGCATGTTTTAAGTCTTCATTTGAATGAGAATGCTGATTGCATGCATTTTTCCTTGAGCAAATGCTATTTTCAACATCCCAAATTTGATATTTTTGTTGAGTGTTGGTTTTTTGTTCTTTACTTGGTTCAGGCTATAACTTTAAGACAGGACATTTACCATTTTCATTTTGGAACTGTTGGCTACATTATCTGAACTTAATATGGAATGAATGATTTTAAAGCCCTAAGTCAAATGTGTAAAATAATATAAAAAATGGGCATTTGCATGTTTATATATCCATGCATGCGTATGAGAAGACCATGCATAATGTTAATACCTAGTCTCGCTGGTACTTGATCAAGCTGTTTAAAGCTTAACACTAATTTTTTGATCTCCTTGTAAGTAGATAGTATATAATTGCTAGACATATTCTCCCTTAAACGTATCACTACTTATTGAATAAATACATATCAATTTAGTTAAATTAGACCTTCAACTTATCACTATTATTAACTGTTAACATGTATGTAGCATCGACCAGGATATTTTGTTTTATAGTTCATATTAGACCTTCAAAGCATACAACAATGAAAATCCACTAGTAAAGGCACAAAGCCGACAACAAACCCGATCCTCTGTTAGCAATTAGACATAATCGATAAGGTTTAACAGATAATCACAAAATACCCCCTAAATACCGTTTGGGCCCCGACGAGAGTTTTACGGATATACACGTGACGTCTGAGGAAGTTGCGTGGGTCAAAATGATAAATTTAAGTTTGAGCCTGATCCTCCATCAACAATTAGACAGTCGATAAGGTTGAACATGTAATTATAAAAATACCCCCTAAATACCCGCAAGAGCCCCAAAGAGCGTGTCATATTTACATACGTGACGTCTGAGCATGTTGCGCAGGTCAAAAAATGAACTTAAGTTCAAGTCTAATATTTCTCCTTGATAGAATAGGAGTCGACACGACTTGAACCAATGAAAAAATATATGGTCGTGGGATCGACCGGGACATTTGTTTTATACGTTTATATTAGGCCTTCAAGGCTTATGAACAAGAAAAATTCATTAGTAAAGGCATAAAGCCTATGATGAACCTAATCCTCTATTGGCCAACAAACAGAGTTGACATGGTTCAATCAATAAAATACAATTACCCATGAATACTCCAATGATGGCCGTGCTGAACGTAGATAGATCTCAACCAAAGGGGTTAATTCCAAATATTTTATATATTTCCTAAATACCCTTGAAAGATCAAAATTCTAAAAATTCTAAAATTTCAAAATTTAAAACATTTAAAATCAAAATTCAACCATCAAACACTTAAAATAAAAACTATCAACCCTTTGCAACAGTTTGTTGAGATGAACAAATTTAAATATCACTTTAACTCATAAAGAACTAATGTATGGTCGAGAATATCCCTAGAATTCATTCTCAAATAGTCTCTTACAAGCAATGATGTGACACATGTCCTATAACAGACGGTTTTGCCACCATATGACACTACAAGTAAACGGTTATGACCGGGACCCTCTGAACCAGGTGGTTTGCCGCTAAATGACACCACTAAATTACAGTCATGACCAGAGCCCGTAAGGTCCCCAATGGAATTAAATCTTTTAGATATGAATCAATAAGGTATAATTGATAGGACACAAAGCCCTCTGTTAGCTAAGGTGGATTCATATTTATCCCCTTAGACAAATACTTACCCTAGCTCTATAAGGTACTCTTGGACGACACAACCTATGACTGTCGTTAATGATTTTTCTGTCAGGTTGGGTCGACTACCTCCTCTGACTAAGTAGACCGGGGACCGTGATCACCCGGGATGACGAAATCATGGGATCTCGATCGGGTTCGCCATCACTTCCCACCATCCACTTTAAGTGCAGGATAGTGAAATTTCTAATTGTAAATATCAAATTTTCAAATACCAAATTCATGCTTCTACTATATGCCAGATAACACGTGTTTCTACGTATTTGATTGATGACTAGCCTTAATCAAAAGTTATCTCTCGCTATTGGGAGGGGTAATTAACTATAGGGGCTTGCACCTATTGGAAACTAAAACTCAGATATGAAGTCCAAAATGAGGGCAAAATCTCTTGGTAGTGTCTTATTTCAAACCTAATATGCCTTCTGAAAATTTACTCTGGAGTTTAATCCGTTAAAACTCTCCCAAAAGCAGATGAGGCATGGGCGTGAATTTTCTGAGCCCACAAAATGCTTTCCATTGTCATAGAAACCATCATCATAGGGTAATATTTTACATTGTTACTAAAAAGGGTTACTAAATCAATGCCATTTCCCTTGACTTGCATGTCAAATGAATAAGGACTTTTAAATTTGCTTCATGATTTCATCGTAGCACGTTCATAAAAATTAAGCCATAAAAATGTTAAAACATGCAACTGGGTTGAGTTTGGTTTGAAAATGAGTTGAAAATTTTAACCTGCTAATGGCATATAGTGAATGTCTCATGTTTAAAGCTGGCCTTAGCTCTGTATTTCTTGTTTTTCTCATTTTCTTTAAGCACATAGTAGCCAAAAATGACAAGTGCAATCTATAAAATATCATATATCTCCTGAGTGATGTCTAATGATTAACACATCAGAAAAGTCTTTTATGTTAGAAGGATATAATGCATTGTATTGTAAGTTCAAAGTTCTCTCTCTATCCATTTATTGTAACTTTATATGCTCAACTGATTACTTATATAGCCCGACCTATCTATGGAAAGCTAACGTCTGTATGCATATAAGCTTGTATAGGCCACTTTTAACCAGAAAAAAAAAAAAGAACAAAAAAAGAAGGTTATATTTATTGAGGCACAAATGCTTTGTTTTCTGTTTTCTCCTTCGTCCTTCTCTATGTAATAACCTATGCTTCCTTAGCAGATTATCTCAATCGCTTCTCTAAGTGATATTGGTTAAAGGCTCTCTCAGTTGAAAATAAGTGCTCGTTGTTCAATATTTTTAATAAGAAGCAAAAAATTTAACTTTCAGGGGGCAATAGATACAACCATGATTGAGCCACGTGTCAAAGTAGCCAATCCTGATGATCCTGAACCCTTGATCAACCTATATGTTGAAGATCAATCAGACCCTGCAATGCGGCTTGTTTCAGAAATGATGATACTTTGTGGAGAGGTTGTAGCTACCTTTGGTTCTGCCCACAATATTCCATTGCCTTACAGAGGTCAGCCTCAGTCAAGCATCTCGCCATTCGCATTTGCCCATCTTCCAGAAGGACCAGTAAGGAGCTCTGCTTATGTCAGAATAATGCGTGCTGCTGAAATGGATTTTAAACAGCCTATTCGCCATGGTATTTTGGGTATTCCTGGCTATGTACAGTTTACATCTCCAATTAGAAGATACATTGATCTTCTAGCCCACTATCAGGTATTTTTTTTACATGATAATGATGTTGTTGCTTTTCTTTCTACTTCTAAGCCGATGCCTTGTGTTGGTTTTCTTATTTGCGCATATGATTAATTGGAATCCTCATGCGAACGTATAAAAAATTGGAAGTATTAAAATTGTTATCATATCTAATTTATCACACGTGCTAATCATTTATAGTAGCACTCTACATTATTTATGATTATTTTATTTCCGCATTTGTTGACCCGTTTATGAAACAAAAAAAAAAAAAATGAAATCTCACCTGCTCTCTGCCGAAGCATGTCGCATGTCCGCGACCTCCTCCCACGTCGCACAACTCGCTCGCGTCGATCAGAGGGGAATGGAGCGAGGCCTTCGGCCTCTTCTCTGGCTCCCGTGCTCTCTCTTTCTCACTTCCGCTCTCTCTCGAACTCTCTCCCTTCCCGTGGCTTCTTCGGCTCCTTCGTGCTGTTCGACTGTGCTCCGACGACGACGTGCCCTTCAAGTCGAATTGGAGGTTACGACACTTTGAGCGGAAGCAACGTCGCTCCTTAGGCTCCTTAGGCGCTTTCCGACTCCGCTCCTGGAATGACTTTCCCTACCTACTGAATCAGAAGTTACGACGCTTTGGTCTGAACCGGCAAGGAAGCTCTTTTCTTCTCCCGCTCCTTCCTAGCTGCTCGACTTCGTGACTTCAACGACTTCCCCTCCCGATCGGACTGGAAGTTACGACGGGAGCTCGGTCGCTTTGAAGGCAACTTTCTCCCTTTCGCCTTGCTTCTTCGGCTTCCTCGGAGCTGTTCGACTTCGCAACTCCATGACTTTCCCTTCCAGCCGGATCGGGAGCCAAAACATTTTGATCGGAAGCAACTACGGGAACTCGCAGTCTGAGAAGGTAACTTTCTCCCCTTCGAGCGCTTCTTCGATCAAATCCAACAAAATTGGATTTTAATTAATTGTAATAATTATTAATTATCTTTAATTATTATTTAGTTATAATTATAATTAATTAATTTATTATAATTAATTAATAAGTAGTAATTAATTATCAATTATAATTATTTAGTTAATTATAATTAATTTTGATTAATTATAATTAGTCACTAATTAATTATAATTACAATTAATTTACTAATTATACTTAATTATAATTAATAATTAATTATAAATTGTAATTAATTAATTATTATTATAATTAATATTAATTAGAATTAATAAAAAAAAGATATGCTCGCCTCCTCTTGCCTCGGTCCACGAGCCTCCACTGCCGACAACCCCGCGAAGATACGAATTTTCCTAAACTCAGATTCTCGCTCTCGAAGTTTGCGGCGGACCGGAAAACCGCTTATACACGCCTTTATTGTATGTGCTGGGATGGGACCCCAGTCTGACGCCTACGACGAGGTGGGTAATCACCTAAACTCTACTTCGGCGTTCGTGGCGCACCAGAAAATCGCCTATACACGCCTTTATTGCGCGTGGTAGGATGATACCCCGGTGCGACGCCTACGGCGAGGCGGGGTCACTCATAAGTACCCTCGTGCGAGGGGAAAGCAAACTGTCGTTTTAAATAGGTACCAAAGGCCCCATAAACGCCTTTATTGCGCGTGGTGGGAAGAAAGATTACAGCCGCGATGTCCTCGTCCGAGGAAACCTACCATACACGCCTTTATTGCGCGTGGTGGGAAGGCCCAGTTTCTCGTAGTTTTCCGGGGAGACGCCGGGAGGCTGCCGAAATTTCGGGTGAATATACGACCGCACTCGGACCTGTTTGAACTCAAGAGAACAAGAATTTGGACTCCAATGAACAAGTGGACTCGAGGACCTAAACCTGAACAAAATCTAAACGATTAATCAAGGCTCAAACCCAAATAAAATAAAATCAAGCTGGAACCAAAATTCAAATCAATTTGAGTATTCAGTTGAACTTGCAAATGAGCTACGAAGAACTTAATGTGGACCACAAAGAGCTGGACTTGAATGAATATGTGCTCTGAAGAAATTGAATTGAAATGGAGCATATAGAACCAAACTTTGGATCGATGAATGAACAATTAAGATCTAAGCAAATCTTAATCATTCAATTGTATCCAAATAAACACCATACAAGCAAATGTCAATCATGCTAACAGATGTACAAGGACTTGTGGGCTTCGAAGTAATTTGCTTGAAATGATTGCGTTCAAATAAACTTCATACAAGCAATACAACTCAAAGTGAACACAAGGACTTGCCATAGAAAGATCTGTTTGATCAAATAGACAACTGAAGTAAGCGAGCAGGGATGAAGAAATACAATGACATCTCCGTCACCAATAATGATCCAACTTCGAGAAAGTACAAAAGGCAAATGAGTACAATACATAGTGATATGACAAGTTAATGATCAAGATTTGCTGAACAAGTCTTAAACAAATATAGTTGCAAGTGCTAATGTCATTTGACCTCAATGCATACAAACAAAGAATATAGTGGACTCTAATAACAATCTTTATGAGATCAGGTGCATCGTATCTGCGAGAACAACAAATGGTTGCAGAATGCATGGGTGTCCCCTATCTGCATCATTGAAACCTCCAAAACTAGAAAAAATGCCTTAGATTGAGATGACAATACTACCACCTGATAGCGGAAAACCTGTCCCTACAAACAAGAGAAATCATCAAACCACCTGAGATTGGTGAAAGGTGGATATGATGTAGGAACAATGGTTCTTCTACGAACACTTCTAGGAGGTCGTAGTGGATATAATGGGTCCTTTGCAAATGAACACGAGCTACTTGTGGATAACAACAGCAGGTATATCGTAGGCATAGCGAACCACTGTGGACACAATTACAGATATCACCCACAACAGCGGTGATTGAGATGCTGCAAAGTATGTCGGGTATGAAGATAACTCGATATACGAAAAAGAACACCTCATGGCAGAATGGAAGAGATGTTTGAGCAAATTCAAACTAAACTTCCTGGTGTTCCAAAATTTCTTATGGGTCATATACTTAGGAAGAAAATAATCTTGGTATCCACAATCATCGGAAATAATAAGTCCACTGCACTAAATATCCTAAAAGGAGTTCTTTCCAAAGCTGCGGTCATTGATTTCAAAGTCCAGAAGAACCTCCTTGGTGAATGAGAAAAGTTGAGTCAACATCAAGATGATGAGATGCCTTTTGACATCCAGATAATATCGTCACCAGATTTGCAACATTCATGCAAGCGGACAGGATGCGTTTCACAAATATTCCAAGAATGCCCGTGTACATGCACTATAGTTTGTATACATAGGTACACAAAAAGGGCAAGTGCAATCATTCACCCGCATGGGCCCCGACGAGCGTGTTATTAGTATACACGTGACATCTAGGGATGCTGTGTGGGTCAATAAATTTGAACTTGATCCTCCTAAGCAGGTAAATAGGAGTCGACAAGGTTTAACAAATAATTTCAAAATGCCCCCAAACACCCACATTGGCCCCGATGAACATGTTGTAGAAGTACATGTGACGTTTAGGGATGCTGTGCGGGTCAATAAATTTGAACCCGATCCTCCTAAGCGAATAAATAGGAGTTGAAAAAGGTCAATAAATAATTATAAAATGCCCCCAAACGCCCACATGGGCCCCGGCGAGCATATTATGGGTACACACGTGACGTCTAATGATGCTGCGCGGGTCAATAAGTGAATTCAAGTTCGAACTTAATCATTATATACGAATCAATAGAAGTCGACGGGGTTCGAACCATTAAGCAAACATACAGTTGTGGTGACCGGTATATTTGTTTTATATATATTAGACCTTCAAGGCCTATACTCAGGAGAATTCACTAATAAATGTATAAAGCCTCGAAACCTGATCCTCGGTCAAAAGCTTGGCCGAGTCGACAAGGTTTAATCAACAAAGGAAATACCCCTTTCGCCCCGATGATGGTCGCGTTGAACGTAGATTTCAACCGGAGGGGTGATTCAAAATACTTTCAAACTATATTGCACCGATACACCTATTTATGAAGGCGTGCTGTATCTGATACACCGATACACGGATACGCCTCCGATACTCCACCGATACGTGTCGGATACGCCAAAGCTATATCCAATTAAATACTATTTAATTTCAAAAGGACACGTGTATCCGATACGCGTGTCCGTTGAAAAACAAAAAGAAATCCGAAAAAAAAAGACGTGTCGTATTTACTTCCGCGGTTGCGAGCAAGATTCTCTCATTTCCGAGATGGAGTTGAGTCTCTTGATGATATGAAAATATTAAAAATTACTAATCTTTCACTTGATGAGCCTGAATTAGAAGCTATGATATTTATTGAAAATGATATAGAAGTTCAAAGACAAACCAATGAAGAAGATAATTATATCATTCCTTCTATTGAATAGTTGAAACTTCATGTGCTAGATAATTTACGTTTATGCTTTTGTTATTGTACTAGACATTTAATGCTTACTTATATTTTGATATTATAAGCTACAAGGCTACAAATGATGTTGTTGTCTTTTTTTTTTTGTAATTTCAAATATTATGCTTTAATTGCTTTCTTAATTTTTATGTATGATTTATAAATTATAATGCCGTATCCGCGCCGTACCCATATCCTATATTTTTAAGAATTGACGTGTCCCGTATCCGTATCGTGTCGTATCCGTGTCGTCGTATCCGTATTGGTGCAACATAGCTTTCAAATGACTCCCAAGAGTCCATTCAAAATCCAAAAAAAATCCTAAAACCCCAAAATATTTAAAATTGAAATAAACTATTAATCACTTAAAAAGTAAAATTCATCCATCCTCCGCAACAGTTTGTTGAGGTAGACAAATTCGAATATAACTTCAGCTCACATAGAGTCAAATGCCTAGTCGAAAATATCACTAGGATCCATTCTCAAATAATCTCCTGCCAATAAGAACGTGGTACGTGTCCTCTGACCGGCGGTTTTGCCGCCAAATGGCACCGCAGGATAAAAGGTTATGACCTGGGGCTCTCTGACCGAGTGGTTTTGCTGCCAAATGGCACCACGAAATACCGGTTATGGCCAGCGCCGATACGCTCCTTAGTGTCATCAAATCATTGAGATATGAATCAATATGATATGATCGATAGGGCACGAAGCCCTCTGTTAGCTAAGGTAGATTCAAATTTGTCCCCTTAGACAAACACTCATACTAGGTCTACAAGGGTACTCTTAGACGAAGCAACCCATGGCTGCCGACAAGGATCCTTCTGTCAGGTTGGGTCGACTACCTCCTATGACTAAGTAGACCAGGGACCACGATGGCCCGGGACGACGGAACCATGAGATCTTGATCGGGTCCATCATCCATTCTCACACCATCCGCTTTAAGTGCAAGATGGTGATGTTTCTATTTTAAATATCAAAACTTCAAATTCCCAAACCTTTCTAATCCTTCAACCCATGCTGCTACTATATGCTAGATAACACGTATTCTCTACGTATATGATTGACGACTAGCCTTAATCAAAAGTTTTCTTTCGTTACCGGGGGGGGTAATTAACTATAGGGGCTTGCGCCTATATGAAACCAGAACTCAGATCATTAAGTCCTCGCAAAATGAGGGCGAAATCTCTGGATAGTGTCTTATCTACAAACCCATATGTCTTCCAAAATTTACCTCGGAACTTAATTCCGTTAAAACTCCCTCACCAAAAGCAAAAGCAATCAGTGCAGGCGGAGGCTGGGGCCGAATTTTCGGAGCCCACAACATTATATAGGAAATTCTCCTTAATTATTTTGTTTTCTTATCTATATATAGGTACATAAACCTTTATAATACAATTTACCTTCTAACATGGTATCAAAGCAATAAGATTCTTTGAATTTTCTTTGATCACCACGCTTGCGATGCTTGTGTGTTACCGACTATTACACTTAGAACTCATTTTTCGAGCTTGTAAATGCTGTCACCCCCACACATACAAAAAAAGAAGAAACACATACCTTTTTCCCCTATTGTTTCCCCTCTCACCTCTCTAGATGCCTCCTACAACTAATCTCCATCATCGACCACTGAGGCACTTGGCCTCTATTTCTAGCAAGGTTTGTTTGCCACTACAATCTATCTATGTTCTTCAATGTTGATTGTGTTGGTGGCTATGCGCTTACTATATCAACCTCACGTTGATTCTCTTTGATGATAACTTTGTCGATGCTCTCTATTGTACTTTATTTAAGGATATTGTACATGCTGTCTTTGACACATATCTTGTTGCCGACTCTTTGTCTAATTACACTACTCCCTCTTTCAGAGATTAGTTGCTCTCCTTTTATAACATTCACAACCTCAGGATAAACTCTATTGTACTGCCTCTTTCAGAGACTAGATGAGAAATGGAGCTTAATCGATGAACTGATCTCGATTTTATAGAATCGTCCGGTTCCCAATATTATTTAAATTTTAAATGAAAGGGCTAGAAATGAATTCTTTTAAATAAATTTATACTATTTATATACTTAGTTATCTAATATGTAATCCTAGCCCTCATCTCATATTGTTCTCTTTTGCATGCATCTAATTGGCTTTCATCTTGTGTTAAACTTCCCTCTCCATCGGTCATTGCACTCTCCCTCGAATTTGAAAATATAAGATTTTAAAATGAGCATCTAAATTTTTCTTATTGCTATGGCTATAAAAAAAGGTTCTTAAATATTGAAGGTGTTTAAATTTTTAATTGTTGAAGATATTAGCTCTTTCTATTTCTTGCCACATATTTATATTATTACATTATTTAGTTCATATTTAAATACTTTTAGTATTTATTGCCCTATCCGCTACAATCCCGATCAAATCAGTAAATCTTGAACCGCTTGTACCGGTTTCATATATGGTCAGGTTTTTATAACCTTAGTCATAATTTTAAATTTAAAAAGTACAATCATTTATTAAAAAGTATAACAAATTTATTTAAATACTTAATTGTTAAATCATTTAGGTCAAATATTTTATCTAATGGCTATTTATTTTTATAATATGATGTTAAATTTATTTGCTCAACTTTTAATCACTCTAGCTTAAGATGGGGAACAATTTAATTCTATTTATATTTTTTTTTTTTTCATCCCTTACATCTTACATTGCAGAGTGATGAACTAGTTTTTAATGAATTTGTTGATGTAATACTCTATTAAATAAAATTTCATGAGCATATATTTTGTCACATCTAAAATAAATTGAATGTGTGATTCCAAAATTAATTATAGTGGCAGACACTATAAATTTCTTTATCATAATTTTTTAATGGTCATAAATTTGTAAAGTGGAATAAAATATTTTAGCGAACTATTTCATATGGTTGATGTAATATCAATTATTCTAGTTTTATATTTAAAAGTTTTATCATGAAAAATTATATATATATTGTTGACATGTAAACTGTTGAACGACCAACCCAACCGGCTTTCACTACCCACGATCCCATTATCCCTCATTTGCTCCACATGACGCAAAACTCCCTCACAAGCATAGAAGAACGACGAATCTCTCCCATTTCACCTCAAGCACACAGTCTTCCTCTTTCAGGCTCTCATAACCCTAACAGGAAGCCGAAGCCCTGTCTAGTCGGCTGGTCCCGCACAAACCCATGCCGATCGACCCGACACTGTTCTCGTGCACTACTTCCGTCACTCCCGACCTCCCGTTTGCCTGCAGTCGAAGCCGATGTGTGACCCAAATCCCACTCCGACCTTCGAAGCCGTTTATCTGACTCTGACCGCACACGAGTAGCTTCTCCATTATGACCAAGTTGTGAACCCGTCCGACCTAGCCAACTCCGATCGGCAACGCCCAATCTGCCTCACACATCAAAACCACACGTGTGCTTCTCCGCCTCACCCATGGACAGCTCTGATTCCACCCGAACCCGCAAGATCTTGCTCATTTGTTTGAAGTAGTGAGTGATGAGAGGGAAGAATGGGGGTTTATTGTATGTTGTTATTATTAATAAAATATTAATAATTATTATAATGATAAGTAATGATAAATAATAATAATAAGTATTATTATTATTATTATTAATGATAAAAAAAGATAGGAAAGCGCAACAATCGTCAAATTGGAGAATCGAAGACGTATTCCGGGGTTGATATGCCCCCCGAAGCTCTTAGTCATGGATCTAATCCTGGCCGAGCGGACCTAAAGGGCAAGTGCCCTCCTTAACCTCTCCTCATAGGGAGGGGGTGCTGGAAGACTGCTGAAATTTGAGAAAAAAAATATCAAATTACAAACAGAAGACTCGACGACCAATTTTGGGGTTGATTTGCTCCCCGGAAGCTCTCGGCCGTCAATCTGATCCGATCGAACGAACCTAAAAGGTCAAGTGCCCTCCCTAACCTCCCCTCGGGGAGAGGGGACGTCGGGAGGCTGTCGGAGTTGCTCGGGAAATTGCCTTTCAAGATTGTTGAATTTCTAAGGATTAGTGGAGTGTAATTTGTTAATTTTAAAATAAATTTCAAATTAATTAAATTAAAATTAAATTGAACTGTCATTCAATTAATTGATTAATCAATTTCAGATAAAATAATTTAATTTAATTAAAATTCATTTAATTAAATAATTTTAAAAAATAATTAACTATATACTTAATCAACTTAAAAATATATATATAAGTATATATTTCAATTAAAATAAAATTTAACTAATTAATAATTAATTAACTCACTTAAATCAAATTTAAAATAAAAAAAAATAATTTAAACTAAAATTTAAATAATTGGACAATTGATTATTTTAAAAAAAACTAATTAAAAAATTAATTAAATTTAAAACTCAATTAAAATTAAAACTCTAATTTAAATAAACTGAAATCTTATAATTAATGAGCAATTAATTGAATTTAAATTTAATTCATATTTAAATGAAATCAATTGAATTATTTTAATTAATTTCAAAATCTAATTAATGAGATGAGCACTTAATTTAAATATTTAATTAATTAACAAAACTAAATTAAAATAATAATTAAAACTAAATCTCATTTAATTAATTTAATATAATTAATTAATGTAATTAAGTCAAAATTAGAACAAAAGAACATAAAATAAATGTTTTTCACTAAATCGATACTGGAAACACACACACAAATATATATATATATATATATATATATATATATATATATATATATAAATTTTTCATGATAAAACATTTAAATATAAAACTAGAATAATTGATATTAGATTATTTTACATATTATTTTCCAGTATTTAGTTAGATTTTTAATGTAAATTCATTATATGATATGTAAAAATATTAAATACTCATCCAATTATTAGCTTTTTGAATTAACATTTTCTAAATAAGCATTTGTAGAAATTTTACACCGATATCATTTGATCCTCTTTAATTGTACACTTGTTTTTCTTTAATAACCTTTTGTATCTCCCACTTCTCTAACAAGCCTCCTTACATAAGGTCTATTTCTAGACTCTTCTAAACCTAATGTGAGAATCTTCTACGAGTCATTATATCCCTTATTTGATTTTGTTCATTTGAAGAGTTTCAATTAATCTCTTTTAACAACCTATTTTGAAAGATTAAAAATTTTGTATTTTTCAAGTTTTGACCATCTTATTCTATAGGATTTTTTTTATCCTTATGCTTCTAAGATATGCATCCATTATTATTTTATATTGTGGTTAAGTTTTCTCTTATAATTGTTTTACATTATTTGCAAAAATGATTTATTTTCTTCAATGCGAAAAGAAGCCTATAACTTTTAGAAGTAATTAAATGTTTTTTTTTTCATTTTTTAAATCATGTATTCATTATCACTAGATCATAAACTTCTGTGAAATCAAATATAGCTTCTCTCACGCATTTTAAATTCTTATTCCATACCTTCCATGAATCCTTTCATAACCAATTTTAAATTCTTATTCCATACCCTCCATGAATCCTTTCATAACCAGCCATTTTAAAATCTATATATCCATTTAACTCAAGCCAATAATTGTTCTTTTTATTCTTGCATACATTATAATAGCTTATCAATTTCTATAAAATCTATATATCCATTTAACATATATTGTAGAGCATTAACAACATGTCTTCTTCTATTAAAATGTAAATTCTATTCCATACTCTTGATGCATCCTCTGATTCCAACCTTTTAAAAACATATATGTCTATTTAAGTCAATTCAGTAATTATCCTCTTTTATTATTGTATGCTTTTTAGTAGCTTATCCATCTGTTCCCATAATGAGTTTTTCAAACTGTTTTCTAATTCAACTTGATGAGTGTAAGCAATAATTACATTTATAATGTTCTCATTAATAATTAACTTAATAACAATATCCTTGATTAACTCTATTCATCTCATCAATCCTATCTTTCAACTCTCTATCTGTTATGATCCTGGCTCATTTCAATTTATAACTTTATTTATGATCTTCTCCAATGTCCTTTGATTTTTTTTTTTTCATTTAGTTTTATTCAAACAGGTGATATCAATTTTTCTTCTAATCGCCATGTCCACCAAATCTCCTTTCTTCTCATTTAAAATCCCAAATTTCATATAGCAAATTTACTTGTAGTTTTAGTCATAGTTAACCCATTCTCATTTTTCACTCTTATTGGACCCTTTCTTACTTTTCACTCTACTTGGGTCAATGTGAAGCATCACTTGTGGATGACATCCTTACCAATGGATGCCTTCCTTTCTTTACAATCGAATTACGTTGTGTTATATCACTTATACATCTTAGTAAACTCTTACCTATTCGTAATGGCAGTTGAGCTAGATTGTGGACTTTTACTATTTGGGAACCTCTCAACACTTGCAAAATTCAAATTTGTATTCATATCATTAATTCAAAGGAGCAGAAATTTAGGTTTTCTTTATTTTAATTTGGAGGTTATGAGTATGAATTACTTAAAATCATTGTTTAAAATTGTGTAATATGAGACTCGCCTCAGCACAATTCCAGTGAAAAATGCCTCGAGGCTTACACCTTGATATTTTTTTATGAGGCTTGCTCTTTAGCTTGCTTGAGGCCCACCTTGAGGCGCACCTCATCTCACTGGATTGATGCGTACGCCTCACTCTATATATTATTATTATTAAAACTTATCTAAATCATAAACTAAAGCTCCAAACAAATGATGCCTTCATGCACCCCCGAGCTGCAATAACTTCCTCTCGACTGCTTTGACTTCCAGCTCGCTGCCTTCTTAACAGCCACCACCGTCATAGCTGTCGTCGGGTATCATTTAAAAGCCACACACCACCACCTCCTCATCTAAAAATTTTGGAGTATTACTCATTTTTATGTTAATGAAAAATATTTATGAAAGAGAAAAATGATTTAAATAAATGAAGAAGAAATTTGAAGTTGAAATTGATTTTATATGATAATTTTATGTTGTTTTTTCCCTTGTAATATTTGGATTTCAATTCTATTTTGTACAATTTATCACTTGTCACTTTACATCTTGTGATTTTTTTTTCATATGTATGTCAATCTGTTGCTTCACAGCTCAATGGAAAATTAATAATATGTCATCGTTTAATATATTATTTGGGTATTATATAAAAAATTACTTTTAACCTTTATTTTTTACTTTATGCAATTTTTGAATTTTGAGGCTTGCACCTCAAAACATCATGAGGCTTACGCCTCGCCTCACTAACAAAAACACATCAATACCCAATTGTGCAATTTTAAGCCTTGACTTAAACCTTTCTTATGAATTTTAGTAGGAGATTTTTGATTGCCTATTGGCCTAACATCAACCCTTAACCTCATGTATTTAATTATAGGTCATTTGAAAAATTCTACTCATTTAAAATTTTAATTATTAACTCATGCAAACAAAACTATTCATAGAGAACTTTGATGCATTTGATTGATGAGCGTATCATCAAAAGGGTTCTGGAAATTTGTATAACTGGAGGGCAGAAATAGGATCACAATTTTAGGTTATTTTTATTTCAATGTCGGTTAGGGATGTGAATTACGGAGATCTCTCCATACCAGTGGTTATATTAGTTGAAACTTGAAACTCATTCTAATTGAGTCTATTCAAAATCGATTTGATTCATTTCAATTCAATTCATAATTTAATTCTTGGCTTCAACAAAATTTTAAGCCTGAGGCGTCTTGTATGAAATTTGATATGAATCAATTTGAATTTATTTAATTCATACATATTAATATATATGAATTATACATTTTTAAATATAAAATATTGTATTATAAGCTATTTAATTTGGAGTTGTTTGGAGCTTGTTTGGATTATGGAAATAGTATAATGCATTTTGTGCTAATATTATCGAGTCAAATGTAAAATGTTTTGAGTCGGCTTGGTATCTGTCCCTTTCATGTTGACTTTAGCTATAATTGAAACATGATTTGCGTTTGTGTTGATTTTAAGTCATAGCGAACTCACAAATTTTGAGTAGAGCCGAGCCTAAATTGCTCGAATTTGACTTCATGCTACTACTACCTCTCTACGATGTAGGATCAGGGAATGCACATAAACCCTTCTAGTATGCTACATTGTTGCAGGTCTCATTCATTGGTCATAGCACCAGTTGGTTTAGAAAATATTTCCTGTGCTTTATTTATGATTTGTTCTTTTGGTTGAGCTGTTTGATCTTGAGCGGGGAAGACCGAGAGGTATATCAAAATAATGAACCATTTGCATGTTTACTTGAACTTTGCATTTTGAATTTTGTGGCTACATATAGCTTGAAGTTCAATCACTTCTTGCTTCAGGAATGAAATTCATTAATAAAAATGACTAGAATCTTCGTATTTAGAATTTTTGAATAACTTAGTTTCTTCTATACTGTTTTCAGTTTGGAATATAAAGTTCTATATATTTTAAATTTCAGATCAAGTCTTTTCTAAGGGGTGAATCCATGCCATTTTCCTCTGGTGAACTAGAAGGAATACAATGCCTTGTTAATCTGCATGTTAAAGTTGCCAAGAAGCTCCAAAGCAGCAGCCTAAGATACTGGTTATTGGAGTATTTCAGAAGACAACCAAGAGAAAGGAAGTTTGGTGCCTTAATTCTTCGGTTCATTAAAGATCGAACTGCTTCTCTGCTTCTTATTGAGGTATTTATATGGTATCAAAAAAAAAAAAAAAAAAAACCTGGCACATTAAGATGGCAAAATTAATGGGAAGCTGTAGCCTGTTTCCTTGGTTATGAGATTGGAATATAAAGAGTCTAATCGGAACAGAGATTTTCTCCTAAAATGTTGAATAACTTTAGACTTAGGGTCTCTTGTGAAATTTTCTTATCCTTGTAGAGTTTTTGTTGGCATTATTTTGAAGCCATGAGATTTAGGTCACACAGACACTAGAGGCATTACAACTCTTGTACCAGGCTTCAAATAATTTATGCTTAAAATCCTAAAATCACTAAATGCTATGTGAATTGCTAAAGTGCAAGTAAAAACAAGCCAGATGCTATATGAGTCAAGATTCCAGCAATATTCAAGAAGAAAAGTGAAAAAATTAGATTGAAACATCGTCACTCCTGCATTTATGTAGAAACTAGCAAGCTACGCAGTGCAATATGAAAGACCATATTTATGAAAGTAAATAAAGCATGACATCATAGTACAAATTTATATTTAGAAGATAACATATTTCATGGAGTTTCATATTTGTGAATGAAGAAAGAAAAGTACGTAAAGCTCATAACAATGAGAGATTTCTACAATAAAACAATAAAGTTTATAAAAAAAAAAAAGAAAAAAAAAAGAAAAAAAAATGAGAACCCTTTATTATATGCATTCTTTCTAATAACGTGATCACCTAACATTGGAAAACCATTTGTTTGTGAGATAGAAATTCATTTTTATCAGTTTTGAAGAACCAATTTGATTTCTTGCTAGAAAGATTTATTATTAAAGTATCTGTTGTGCTAAGACAATTAATAGAGAAGTTCAATAACAATAACAACAACAAATCTTTATCCCACTACATGAGATCGGCTACATGAATTCCTTTTCTCCATCGTGTTCTATTAAGAGTTAAGTTCTTATTTAAATATAATAAAAAAGATAAATTTAATACTTTATAACTAAGTCTTTTTAGGTATAACTCTACTTTTCTTAATATAGGTTGGCTCTTATATATCTACTCTCTCAATAAGGCATCAGAAGACCGATGCTTTATGAGATCAAACCATCTAAGACGAATCTCTCTAATCTTATCTGCCACTGGATTTACGCCAATCTTTTCATGTATATGCTCATTTTGCATTCTGTCTTTAAGTGTAAAGCTGCTCACCCAGCTGAGCATCCTCATCTCTACAACACTTAATTTTATGCTTCTCTTTTAATGCCCGACATTCTACGCCATAAAGTATTGTAGGTCTCATTTCCATCTTATAAAATTCTTCCTTAAGTTTGAGGGGTATTTTTTTATCACACAAGCAACTTGATGCATTCCTCCACTTTAGCCATCCAGCTTGAATACTAATAATAATATCCTCATCCATTTCACCATTATTTTGAACAATAGACCTGAGATATCTAAAACATATGCTCTTTTTAATGATTTGATCACCCAATGTTAAAATCCCATCACTAGATCTATCACTAAAATTACATTCCATTTTAGCTCTACCCAAACGAAAACCTTTAGGCAATTAATAGAGAAGTACATGGAATTAAAAAATTTCCATATAATTTTTATTGACTTAGAAGGCATGATCGAGTATTACAGGAATTGGTTTGGACATTGAGGCAAAGATGAGTGTCCAATCTATGCTCATGTTATTGGAGATATTAATGGTAGAGTATTAATTGATATTAGTAATCATAAAGTTACCAAAGAGTTTCAAATTTATATAGGATTAAATCCCAAAAGGATCCCTAATTATTCATCTATGACCAATTTAGTCTCAGAGTATCATTTCTCCAATTTAGTCTATTAATTGTACGAAATTGATCCCTAATAGTTCTTTTGCAGTTAAATTGGGATCAATTTTTATGAATTACAAGAGACTAAATTGGAATTTAGTTTTGCATCTCAAATTTCATCAATTTTTATGAGGGGCTATTTGGGATTAATATTGCTTAATTGAGAGACTAAGAAATATGATACCCTGAGCTTAAAGTGGCCACACACTAAAGGTCGAGGGACTTTTTTGGCATTTGTTTATATTAAAGATTATCATTTAGTTCTTTTTTTCTTGCATTGGTTATAGTGATGGTTACTAATGATGGCCACCCAAGGCCTTGGTGTATATTTTTTTCGAAGTTGATATGGTTTTAATATGTACATATATAATGACACATTCAATTGTGCAGAAAATATTTACGAGGAAAGGTAGAAACAATTTATTATTGAAATAAATAATATTCAAATTGAGCCTTTTGTATGTAGTATACATCGATAAAAACATATTTTTAATAGTAATTTTATTTGGTTTAAATATATGATAATAGCCATGCTCCTTTAAATAATGCAAAAGTCTTGCATTCATTTACATAATATTGGTCGAGACAAGGATTATCCATTTTATATTAATTGAATAGTTGCACGATGTAAAATCCAAAATAATCTTTTTCATTTTCTGATCAATGTATATGTCATAACTCATGACATCATATGAATAAAAAGTAGTGTAGTATACACTAGGAATACAACTGCCAGGGAAGATTAATTTATTTTGTTGTATGTTTTAATATTGATTTTGACTATCCTAACATGAATATGATAGTGCAATAAAAAAACAATTTGGTATGTGATAAACAATACAAATATGATATTATTCTAATTGAGTTTAGAGGTGGCATTGGAGTAAAACATGTTGGCGAATTACGTAGAAATGTCTCAAATGCCTATATTGAAGGGTGAGGAAAATAATGACTAATAAAGATTCTAAACAATGTTCAGAATTTAGTTCCAAATCATTACTTGACTGCCTTGATGGAAGATCACTCAATGAAAAAGACTAATTAGGAAAAGTTGTTTCATTAGTGCCTGTCTCGTGCTTCCTTTTACTATTACTTTGTTCTTCACATCAAATTCTTTGTAGTTTGTGCGTCAAACACTTCTTTTGACTAGTATGATCAACCACTAGGAAATTTGTGTCATAATTTTTATTTTGTTCAATTTAGATTTTAGCGTTGTGATTTTATTTGGTTGTGTGTGTGTGCGTTTTTTGTTTTTGTTTCATCTTTCCTGGTTAATGCTTGAGAATATTCAAAATTATATTAGAAATATGCTCAGGAAATCACTATTTTGTACATGCACTTTCTCTATGGCTTCATGAGCCTATGGACTGACTTTTCCAGTAGCTCTAATTTCTATGTTAGAATATTATAATTTTTTTTCATAAGAAAATGTAAATGCACAACATCAGTATATCAGTGGTGACGTAGGCTTCGTTTGGGACGGCTTTCTTGCTGCTTCTTAAAACAGCTTTTTAGTATAATTTTTTTTTTTTTTTTACTAGAAATCAGCTTTAAAAAGCAATAAAAAGCCGTCCTAAACAAAGCCATAGTCGTACCATTGTTGTACTAACAGTAGTATAACATGACTTCGACTTTTCTTGATTATGGTAACAATGATGATCAGCACATTGAGGATGTAATAACTAAGTGCATCACATTTTTTGAAATATTGGCCGACAGGGCTTGTCCGGGTATACATGGAACTGCTACTTTGATTTGTATTTCTACAAGTTTTAACTTGTCCCCTTTCAAAAGCTCTACTTCCCAAAATTTTTAACCTGCATCAGGTTTTGCAGTTTGTCTAATAGTTGTAAATGATTATGACCTCTTATTCTGTGTTTTGTGTAATATATTCTTTTGCTTATCTTTTGATTTTTAGGACATATTTATCAATATTTGAGATATATAGATATTTTCACCTCCACATCTCTTAGGAGCTGTTGGGATCACTTTTTTTGGTTTTGTTTGGGCTTGTTTATGTTTGGATATAAAACATTTTTGCTTTTGTTGGGGTGATAGTTAGTGGTGGTTGTGGCTGGCAGTCGTTAAATATGGGGTGATTTTCATTTTTAAAATAATGGAAATACGCAAAATAGTTTGATTTGTTCTAAAAAAAAAGAAACAGTTGAAAAATACAAAGCAAACATGCTTAATAAAAAACAATTACAAAAACAAGAATAGAAATTGATCTCAAGCAGCCCTTTAGTTAATGCCTTTGTTTCCTCAGTGCATCGAAGGAAAGGAGGTTTTGTCTGCATGTCTTCCTTCTTATTCTCCTGACCTATTATATTATTTATGCAGGTGGGAATTCAAGCTTGTGCGTCTGTTTCAGCTGGAAAGCAAATCGGGGATAAGATAGAGGTTATCATTGAAGAGGCTCATCCCCGTGATGATGTTCTCTCAGTTAGGGAGGCTTAGGGAAACAACACGCTCATTGACCTTTACAGGAAAGCCCATTGTTTAATAGTAAGCCAGAAGTTCTTTAATCTTTATATTCATATAAGCAACAAATTGCAATATCACCATTAATGGGCATCTCCAACCGAAAATCTCATTTTTTATTCCAAAATGTCGTGAAACTAAAAAAATGCTGTGATTCATCTCCAATCGAACTCCATTTTGTCCCCTTTTGCGAAGGTAACAGTCGTTCTCTTCTTTCGCGCGTTTCTTCGGCAAGTTCGATAGAGACAAAAAATGATGAAGATGAACAGTGTAACACCAATATTGTCATCCCATTGTTCACCCGCAACCAAATAACGGAAGTTTTACCGTTCGGCTGGAGCTCGCCAGCGACGACATTCAAGCGTTTGGAGTTCGGTTGGAGATGCCCTTACAATGATAATGGATGATTATCTCAACAGTACCAACAACATAGGTATAATTCTTATTTGATCTGGGCTTCCCCTTCATAAGTTATCTGACCATCTTTGCAGGCTTATAAAAATCTTCCATTCCGCAAATGAGATTTTGGTAGCTTTATTAGCAAGTCGCAGGCTGATTGATGACTAGTCTTCATAAAAAGTTCAGTTTCAGCTTGAAGGAGAAGTGAAGGTTTGAATAGCTCTACATTCTACAAGAAATCTAACGTGGCTTATTTCCTACGCCATAACATTCAAGAATCATAAGCAGCCACAGCACTGGAATTTACTTCAAATGCTATAACAGAAGTATTCAACCTTTGTTTGAGAAGATTTATGAGAGGGTTATGTAATTGAAGGTGAATTAGTTTTATGGATCTTGTATCTGAGGGTTCCTAATTCCTATCAAGGGATTTTGTTTTCTAAATTCTGGAGGGAAATTATTGTTAAACTCGCTATGGTATATAACAAACATTTGTTTTGTCTTAACAGCTCTGTCAATTTTGTTTTTGGCCGCTTAGTAAGTTTTTTTTATGTGTGTAGCATATTTCTGTATCTCTGGCCATTATTTGCAATTTTACATTTGCGATTTGAGTTTTGGGAGCTAGGTTTTTTTTTTTTTTTTTTTTTTTTAATTATTTTTTTATTTTATTTTATTATTTTTTAATTTACAAAAAATATATTCATAGGAGCACAGGATTACAGAAATGACAATAACTGAAAGAAAACAACAGAAAATCAAAATGAACAACAAGACGTGAAAGCAACAACATTCTTGAGAAAGAACAAGAAGATCAGAATCAGACTCAAATATGGAAGCCCCCTGCATCAGCTCCGCTACCAGCCATGGACTATCTATAGGTGAGATCCCCAGAACTAGCTATGGACATAGGCGAAGCCACAAGAACAGGAATCGCATAATGAAGAGGGGAGGACACAACACAACCAATCAACTCCACAGGGTCAGATGGCACAACATCCACAGAAACCTCCATAGATAGGCTAACATTAAGATTAGTACCACATGACAACTCTCCATCCGCACCACCAGAAAATCGAGGAACAGGGGAAATAGGTTCCACGACCACCTCAACAGCCTCAATAAGAACCAAAGGAGAAACTAATTTATCCCCTAATAAAACCTCATCACTTCCGGCGACAGTAGGAGCCAAACCAGGTTCCAAAGAAGCTCCCGGGACATTAACACAAACTAAGGGAGGGGGAGATAAAGGAACAACAGTAGAAATCACCAGAACAAGAGGAGAAGAAGCAACCCCAACAACAGGTTCCATAGCAGGTTCAACTTCATATTGCACAACAGGCACCAACGCCCCCATCGGAACCCCACCCTCAACACAATTGGAAATTGAATTATCTGGGCATGTAGGGTGCATCGGTTCACACTCCAATTTGGAATGGCCAATCGACTTACAACGACCACAATATTTAGGAAATTCTTTCATTTCCACCGATTGAACATAACCAAGTTTTTCTGGTCCCAGCCAAATATGATCCAGATATTATTTAGTAAATATCCAATTCGACGAGCACACGAGCCACAAAGGGATAAGAGCCAACAACCGTAGCATTATCAGTTTTGCGGAGTTTGCCAAACAAAGACCCCAAAGCATGTAAAATGCGGGGAAAGAAAAAATGTGGCCACATATTAGGAAAACAAACTCAAATGAATATAATAGGGGATTCAACGTTAACATCAACGTAAGGAGACCACTTAGTAAGCTTCATATAACAGTTAAGCACAAAGTAAGAACGATGTGCAAAAACCCTACTATAATCTAAATCATTGCTCAATTTAATCAAGATATGCTTAGCATTAAGCACCGTAACAGAGAACTAACCATCGAGTTTAAGATTAAAGAAAAATTTATGGATAGCCTCGAGGGGAGGCCGACGATTCGGGAAGAAACCGACCAAGGAAAATTCGAAAGGCATCGCTAATGCGAGTACCTCCTCTTCAAAGATCCAAAGAGAACGAAAACCACGGTTTGTAACCGCTTTAAGCTCGGGAAATGCAATCGGGTGGAAACACCATAAAGCGCATCAAGAAAGGAACGAGAAGATGATTTATTGTTAAGGAAATCAGGATCCCGTACTCGGATGACCGCCATGCCTATCGGGGATGGCCGGAGGATGAAAAACCACAACAAAACAAACAAAACAAGACACAACAGCCACAATAAAAACGCAAAAAACCTGGACATTAGCGACCAGAGGAGGCCGAGAACGGTAGATGGCCTGCTAGGCACAAACCCTAGGAGAGCACACGGAGCGAGATATATATATATATATATATATATATATATATATATATATATATATATATATATATATATATATATATATATATATATATATATATGTTTTGGAGCTAGGTTTCTTTAAGTATATTTGTTTATGAGATTTATGTTTCATTTGGGATGGCTTTCTGATAGGAAACACTTGAAGATCTCAAGAATTTTCTAGCAATGTTTGAAAAACAGCGAGAATTCCCCACAAAAATCCACACAAAATCAGTAGATAATTTGTATTATTTGATGAAATGAAAACGAAAAATACCAATATACAATTGATCTTCTATTCAAGAGGATGATCTTTCTCTCCCAAATCTCTAGAAGCCGTTAGAGTTCAAAAACCTAAGAGATCTCAAATTTCACTCAAATTCAAGATTCCCTAATCCTAGGAGAAAAAATTATTTAATGTATACAATCCAAAAGAAAATATCTAAACAGTTTCTACATTTAAATTTCTCTCCTAAACTTCTCTTAAAACATTCCTAATATGCAAGTGATTGAAATCAAGCTCAGGAGCTAAATTTCAAGAGTTTATAGTTAATTCAAACAAAATAAATATTTTGAATACTTGCTTCTGTAACTACAATCGCTTTCCAAATCATTAACATTCCTGTCACTCAAAAATCAAAATAGAATCAATGCTCAAAATGCTAGTAAAAAAAAAGTAAAAGGGATTTACATGCAAATCAGAACATTTATATATATATTTATACTTCTATTATTTAAATATTTATAATTATTTATATAACAATTTTATGTCTACTAAATCACATTAAAATATAAACATAAAAAAGAAATATTTAATTTTAAATAAAATAACCATAATTTTTATGTTATTTTGAGATTAGAATATTATATAAATATTAAGTAATTAAAGAATTCAGTGATCTGCATGTAAATCACCTAAAAAAAGATCAAAAAATTGAATAGGATATTTAAACATAATTTATATTAATTCAATAATTATTGGATATACCGATATGCTTTAATTTGAGATTAATATTATATTCATTAATGTCAAAATATATCCACTGATTAGCAAATAAAAAACAATCAAAATGATCCTTCAACTCTTTATGAGAAACCAAATGATCTCACAACTTTTTTGAGGAACTAATTTAATCTCTCAATTTTTTAAAATAAAATATTTTTTAACCTAACCTTCAATGTTGAAGTTAGTGGTATTAAACATAATAATATTTTAATTGTTTTTAATTAAATATTTATTAAATAAAATTTTGAAAATTTTTTAATTCTTTTTCTAAAATTGTATTAAACATTTTTTAATTAAAAAATTAATAATAATTTTAATTTTAATCAAATTTTATAAAATATGATTAATAAATGTGCAACTAAATTAAAAATAACATTTATTTGCATTTCATTTCTCTAAATCTAAATCGAAACATCATATTTTATAAAATATAACTAAAATTTTAAATTAAACTAAAATTATTAAAAATGTTAAATATTTTTTTTAAATTATTGCTTGAAATTTATTGTTTAATAAATATTTAATTAAAAATAATAAAAAAATATCCTTACATGGTAAAAAATATCTCATTTTAAAAAATTAGAGTATTAAATTGGTCCTTCACATCACTCACAAAAAAGTTGAGGAACTATATTAATCTGTTTTTGTTATCAAATCCATCCTTTCCATAATTTGCATCCTGACACAATTTTAGGTATGTCGCAAGTCCAATTAAGACTTCGTTTGGTATGACTTTTTTTATGCTTCTTAAAGCCGTTTTTTATAAATTTTTGTACTAGAAAACTACTTTAAGAAGCAATTAGAAAGCCGTCCCAAACGAAGGCTAACTCTAAATAAGGGGCGTGCCCACAAAGTTTCCAAAGAAACCAAGCAAAAAAAATACAGGCCAAGAGAAGAGTCACTTGAACCAAGTGATCCAAATAGCTACAGTATTCGCACCTATTTTAGGATAAAATATCAGGCAAATATTAAACATTTAAGCTAATCACCTTTTTCTTTTATTTGTTTTCCATTGCTGTAGCACATACTGTATGACTTCTTTTAGAGCAGCTTTACGTTCATCTTTGAAGTTCCAGAGTTCAGGCACGACGTATCTGCCACTTGGATTATACTTATTCATCTCCAATAGAGCTGTGGAAACTGCTTCGTATACTTCCTCACCAAATTCTTCCTTCAATGCCGTTAGTCTGTTGTCATCATCCTGTATGATTTCCTGCAAAATAACAGCAAATTTTAAGTATTCATTACTATTGGTGCATACAATGTTTTTGCAACTTGATATTGAAATTTTTTAACCTAAAATTAGTGATGAAGGATGTGTTAGCATATTGTAATGTACACGTCATCTCTAACGTCTCTTCTATCCTCTATATATTGTTGCTCTTGTAAGGCTTAAGTGGAACACTTAATATAATTTCATTTTCCTGTTTCTTGCTTCCGTCTTCCTGCTGTGTCCGTCTCTTTTCTTATATGGTATTAGAGCTCCTCCATGGCTGATCAAGAATCAGCTGCCTCTCTTCCTTCTTCCTCCTCCACCCTCTCTGCCTCTCTCCAGCCTCACCATCCCACCTCCCCTCAAATTCTTGATTTCAAACATCAAGAATTTAGTTCCTACTCAACTCACTGCAGAGACATATGCGATCTGGCGCTTGCAAATCCTACAGCACTTCAAGGCGAACGGTCTCGCTGGACGTCTCACCGGCGAAACCTCTCCTCCGTCTGACAAAGATACCGCAGATTACAAACTATGGTATCTCATCGATTGTAATCTAATTTCTACACTTTTCTCTACAATTTCCTCTTCTATTCTTCCCTATGTGCTGTCTTCTACCTCCGCTCATGACATTTGGTTGATTCTCGAACGCCGATTACAACCAACGAATCGTTCTCGAGTTATTCAACACAAGAACGAACTTCATCACATCAAGATGAAGAATCTGTCTATGCAGCAATATCCAGTCCAAATCAAAACAATCGTTGACAACATTGCCTCATCCGGTTCCAAACTCGACACGGAAGACATTATTCTTTATATCCTCAACGGTCTTCCATCCAACTACAATTCTTTCAAAACCGCTATTTGCACATCTCTCCAACCTATTGATCTTGACACTCTCTACTCCCTCCTTTGTAGTGAAGAAATTAATCTCAACAAGAACCGCAAGATACATATTCCACTTCTAATTCTTTGGCTCTTTATGCGGACGACAACAATCAATATCGTGCTCGTGTCAACGCAAATTCTTTAACTCCAAGAAAACCTCCCCCAATCCGTCCGCAACTACCACTCCTCCCGCCTCCTCAAGGCCAACCTGTCAAATCTGCGGCAAAAACGGTCACGTTGCTCTAAACTGCTGGCATTGATGCAATTTTAAATACGCTCCCACCTCTACTTGACCACCTCGTGCCTTTCTTGCTCAACCATCTCCGTCCGTCACTCAAGATTGGATTCTTGATTCAAGTGCCTCTACACACCTAACCTCGGATCATAACAACCTTCATCAATCCGCCCATTACCAAGGCTTCGACACCATCTCTATAGCTAATGGCAACAATTTGCCTATACAACATTCGGGCCAGGGTCTGCTTCCTCTTCCGGACACACCACGTAAGCTTCATTTACGCAATTTACTTCACGTACCTTCTCTCACCCACAACCTCATTTCCGTTTCCAAACTTACATCTGACAACTTTGTATCAATCTCCTTTGACGCTAACGGTTTTGTCATAAAGGACCTTTAGGACAATTGTCCGCTTCTTCATGGGCGTCTTCGTAATGGTCTATATCAAATTTCACAGTCCAACGACTCTCATCCGACTGCACTTCAAGCCAACCCATTCAAATCACATCTCTAGCACGCAAGATTAGGCCACTCAAACAACAACTCAATCTTCTCTCTAAACAGATTTCTGAAATTTTACCTATATCTTCCTCTTATATTTGTACGACTTGTAATGTGGCAAAAAGCCACAAACTATCTTTCTATAAAAGTATTTCTAGTTCTGTTAAACCATTTGAATTAATTCACTCAGATGTGTGGGAACCAGCCCCACAACAATTTCTTGATGGTTTCAAATACTACGTTATCTTTATTGACGATCACACAATATTTTCTTGGATTTATTTTATGCACTCAAAGCAAAGAGACATTTACAAAGTTTACTCACTTATGTAATCTCATTCACAATCATTTTAAAACCACACCTAAAACCTTTCGATCTGATGGCGGAGGCAAGTTCGAAAGCAATATTTTCAAAAATTACCTAAACGAACATGGAATAATTCATCAGATCAGCTGTCCTCACACTCCTGAACAAAATGGTATCGCCAAAAGAAAACATCGGCATCTTCTTGACCTCACTCGCGCTCTTCTTCATGCATCCAATCTCTCTCCCAATTTTTGGGCTGAGGCCGTTTCTACTGCCAATTATCTTATAAATCTTTTGCCCTCAAAAGCTGTTTCACTAAACGTTCCCTATAAACTTCTTAATGGAAACCCTCCAAAGTACTCTCATCTAAGAACGTTTGGCTGCCTGTGCTTCCCTTGGCTTCAACCATATGCCTCAAACAAATTATCCCCTTGCTCTCAGGAATGCATCTTTATTGGATACTCTCCATCTCACAAAGGCTATAAGTGCTTCAACCTCGCAACTGGCAAGATCCATATCTCTCGGCACGTCGTGTTCCACGAACACATTTTTCCTTATAAAAACAATCTCACTTCACAAACCAAATCTCCTCACCCACACAGCACCTTCATTCCTCCTTCCCTTCTCATACCCAATTCCACTACAAACAATGCTTCCAATCTCAATACTCTTCCGATCAACTAAAATTCTCATTCAACCCCTCTACGGAATCCTTCACCATCCGATCCTTCTTCTGAATTCAGGTCCACAGCCTCTTCTCAACCTATTCCTCCTCATCCCATTCCTATACCCACTCATCCCATGCAAACCCGTTTAAAATCTAGCATCTCCAAACCCAAACAATTATTCACTTTGTCCGCTGCTATTCAATCTTTCTCCACTCCCACAACTTACGCTCAAGCAATCAAATCTCCTCACTGGCAGAATGCCATGAAGGAAGAATTTCTTGCTCTCCAACGGCAACAAACCCGCTCTTTAGTTCCATCTCCACCAAATCAAGAAGTTCTCAGGTGCAGATGGACTTTCAAAACAAAACGCCTTGCCAAAGGCTCGTTTAGTTGCTAAATGCTACAATCAACAGTTTGGAGTCAATTATACAGAAACCTTTATCCCCGTGGCTAAGATGCCTACTATACGACTTCTTCTAATTCTTGCTCTTCAACGCAACTGGCCACTGCTTTAACTTGACGTCGCTAATGCCTTTTTGCATGGCGATCTTCAAGAAGAAGTATATATGCGCCAACCTCCCGGATTCATCGACAATCAATATCCAAACATGGTGTGCAAGCTCCACAAGTCCCTCTACGGTCTCAAGTAAGCACCTCGGCAATGGTTTTAGAAGCTCACCAACTTTCTACTTTCCTTTGGCTTCCGGTTTAGTCATTCCGATCCGTCTCTACTCATTTTTCGTCAAAACCACATTCAACTATACATATTGGTTTACGTTGACGATTTTCTTATTACAGGTAACGACCCCTCCAAAGTTCAGTCTCTTCTTTATAGCCTACAATCCAACTTAGCTCTCAAACAACTTGGAGAAATCTCTCTATTTCTTGGCATAAAAATACTGCGCACAAGAAACGGTTTCTTCCTCAATCAGACGCATTACGCCACACAACTACTTCAAACAGCCGGATTCACTGATTGCAAATCAGCCCTAACTCCAATCACACCGAAATCCAACAGCTCCTCCAGATCAACTCAACCATTTCACGATCCTACCTTATACCGCAAACTCGCGGGCTCACTCCAATACCTATCCATTACACGTCCTGACATAGCTTTCGCCACCAACTACATTTGCCAACACATGCAATCTCCCACCGTTCATGATTTTCAGACACTCAAACGTCTACTATGCTACGTCAAAGGAATGTTACACCTCGGCTTCCCCATCACCGCAGGTGATCTCCAACTCCGTGCTTACGCAGATGCAGACTGGGCCTCAGACTCCTCAGATCGAAAATCTATCTCTGGCTTCTGCATCTTCTTGGGGAACAATTTGGTCTCTTGGTCTGTTAAAAAGCAAGTAACCGTCGCCAAATCCTCCACAGAAATTGAGTAAAGGTCTCTTTCCTCGGCCACTTCAGACGTCTTATGGCTTAGACGGCTCATTGAAGAACTTCAGCTACCCCAACACTCTCCCACAATCATTCACCGTGACAAAATCTCTGTCATCACAATAGCCAAAAATCCTGTGTTTCACGCACGTACAAAACATATCAAGATTGATTATCAATTCATCCGTCAACATATTACCTCCGGCAACATCACTATCGCTCATATCAACTCTTTGGAACAACCAGCGGACATCCTTACCAAACCTCTCTCATCTACTCATTTTTTGGAGCTACGAAACAAATTAAGCATTCAACCAACAAATGTTCAATTTGAGGGCCATGTTAGCATATTGTTCTGTACACGTCATCTTGACGTGTCATCTCTAACGTCTCTTTTATCCTCTATATATTGTTGCTCTTGTAAGGCTTAAGTGGAACACTTAATATAATTTCATTTTCCTGTTTCCTGCTTCCGTCTTCCTGCTGTGTCCGTCTCTTTTCTTATAGGATGGATCTCAGATGTGTATTCACGTATGCTTTCACATGTCTGTTGTAGGTATCTAGCAGATCATGATAGAGGAACTTGTCCTGCAAGATGATGATACGCATCTAGAGACTACAAAAAGACTCGTCTAGCTAGATTGATAGGCGTCACTCGCCTATGATCCCAAGAAACTTGACCCGCATGGGGCGACTTGAAGTTTCCTTGTCAGGTCCGCAACCTCGAATATGTTAAGACACCTTGATTCCACTATCAGCCACTCACTCTCCCTCATAGAGATCGTCTTCCCGACCAAGCTAGCAATAGGAAAGAGCTTACCTTAGGTTCCTAATCCACCCTATTGTTGTCTACCTCAACTCAACTTGACAACCACCTCAGCTCACTCATCTGTTCCTTTACAATAACTTAGGGTTCATCACGATTACCTGAAATATGTAATATGAATGTCCTTTTAAAGTAATTTCGACATTGCTGATGCATGGGTGCAACCTGGTTTGTGAACGGGTGACGTTTAAGAGACTTTCATGTGACATTGCGTCTATTGGTAGAGATTTTTATTAATTAAATTTGGAATTCTAAACAAGCTAGAATGATTTGTTTCACGAACAAGCAACATTCAAGTGACTTTTGCATGATCTCACACCCGCAGTTTGTTGTTTTCATTGTGTTCAATCGAATTGATTATGAGGGGGTGTTTCTTTCATAATTTTGACATTTTGGACATGCCGATACATTTCGTTTCAAAGGCAGACAACATTTGAGTGATTTCGATTGTGGTTGAAGCATTCCAAACTTATTTCACATGATGTCGCGTTTGTTGGGTATCGTTCTCATCGAGCATCATTGCATCGATCGTGAAGCACATACAAAGGTCAACATTTCCCCTTCGTTCCAATTCTCGATGGTTATTATCGACTCTTCTCTAGCAGGCTCCCACAGTAACTTCCTTTTGTAGTCGAGCTCGATCTCAAGAATAAATAGACGAACCAAACTCGAGTTTCTTATGACTTGAGTTCGACATGAATCATATGCACACCTACGTCAATGTCAAGTCAATGATTAAATAATAAAAGGGTTTGTCAACCCTCTTAGCTAGTTTGATTCTAAGGGATGTAGCCTTATCTTTAGACTTGGGTATGTTTAAGACATCAAATTATCTTGGAGCAAGAATTTGAAGAGACTAGAAGTGTTGACCTCCACACATCCTCCAAATCAGTGCAAGCAAAGGCGACGAAAGTGATGATCAACAATCACGATCATTGACAAGCAGGCCGCTTGACTAGACTATCCAAACGACCTACGATCGTCGAACGGATCATGCCGATGCAATCAGAGCTTCAAATTTAGCCAAGGGACGATCCCTTACAATTAAATTGAATAAGGACGATCGAAATCGATGGTCTATACACGCAATGATCCACGACATTGCTGAAACGTCATCAGTTCGCAAAACAGATTTCACTGCTGCGTTCGTAACGTCCGAATCATCTAAAAATGACTGTAATATTGCATAGGGTTCTCACGAGGAAAAATGGCATGAATTTCGAGGTGACATGCAAATCAAGATGCATGTAAAATGAGGAATTATGCGAAGGAACAATTCTCGTCTTTTTAATTATATATATATATATATATATATATATATATATATATATATATATATATATATATATATATATATAATATATATATATATATAAGCTCCCAAAATCCTGCTTACCTCTGTAGTTCAGCGTCGACACTGCGCAAGTCGCCTCCCGCAATTCCTGCTCGTCAAATAGACATCTTTCGCATTATTAAAATGAGAAGGGATGAAGCCTTTGTTCTTCGTGCTACCGCACACAATCGAACATTCCGACACATATGAAGAGCATATGATCCCTTCCGATCCCGACCTCCGCTCGATCGACTCCAGCAACCAACTGTCTGTCTTCTCCCTCAATCCATCCAACTCTCACTCTCCCATTCTCTATATTCCTTCGCCTATTCATAATGCAAGTGCCTAGACCCATGCTCGCATCCTTCGATTTCGCACGAAAGAGGTTCGTCCGACCTGTCTGTTCCGCTTCCTTTGCTCGACCAATCTCCACAGTTGCAAATCGAGCCCCTCACGCTCGATCCGCCTCCACCTCATAACACCATTCCACATGCCGGACATAGCTTGACCATCTATTTCTTGTCATTGTGCAGACTTCCTCGCGCTCACACTCTCTGCCCTCGTCGAACCAACTCCTCTCACTGGACTGATGCACTACAAGCCCCAATCGACCTTCCTCTGCTCGTACCAAGCCCGACAGGCTGCCACCTTTGAACCCACACGCTGCTACAGCTCGACTCCCAGCTACCGATCCCGACAGAACCCAACTTGACCCATCTCCGAGCTGTCGACTGCCTTCCCTGTTCGACCTACAAGGGCTTGTCACCCTCCTATACACATGAAAATCACATAATTAAGCCCCCTGCCGACCAAGCTTCACATTCGCAGAAGCCCCTATCTGATCACCCTTCGGCCAGCTGTAGTCGAACAACTCCCTCAGCTCTTCTCATGTGAAACTCCAACAGATGCCTCCACCAACAAAGCACACTGCAAAAAACTAAAACCATTCCCCCACTTTAGCTCCAATAGCCAACAACTCCACCCAATTTCAAAATAAACCTCCTTTGTCTCCTCATTTGCACCCAACAATAGCCCCACTCTCTATAATAATAATAATAATAATAATAATAATAATAATAATAATAATAATAATAATAATAATATTATTATTAAAAAAGAGAAGAAGGGAAAGAAAAGAATAAAAAAAAGAGATTATGTAGTGTGATCACTGACTCCGTTGCCTCGAAATCTTCGTTGCCACCTTCCTCGCGCAAGGTATAAATTCTCCAAACATAAAAAAAACTCCCAAATCCTTTTTTCGACAGTTGCGTTGCAACAAAGGGATCCAATATGCGCACTTTTCTTTGCACGGTGGGAGGGAGTTTGGTGCGACGCTTGCGATGAGGTGGGTGAACCTTGTGCATACTTTTCTAAGTGTGGCAGGGTAAGACTTAAGTACACATACGCGCTTTCAAGCTGGTGGGGAAATTTGCAAGTCTTTTGCATAGGTACCCTTGCAACCCATGCACGCCTTTCTTGGCATGGTGGAGTAGAAGACCACGTCTGCGGTGTCTCCTGACACCAACCATGCACGACTTTTTTAACGTGGTGGGTAGGCCTAGACTCACAAACATTCTCCTAAACAGGGTAGATGCCAGGAGGCTGTCGAATTCAGACTAACAGGGAACTAGACTCAAGCAAATTACAAAGAATCGAACTTGCAAATTGAATCACAAAGAACCAGACTTAAATAAATTTCAGGGAATTGAACTTAATTAGACAATCAAAATAAAATGCAATTAAAATGAAAATTGGAAACATAAAATATTCCCTGATGCAAATTGAACAAAATAGGAGATCCGTAATGAAAATAAGTCTATCTAAAAGTAACTACAGGATATTTTACCTAGCCTACAAGCAGGGAGAAAGGATTCATAATAAGGATATCATAACCTGCCTGCGTAAAAGAATAGTAGGCTTTTGATGGATATGTAAATTTGCCCACAGGCAGAGAATAAGGACTTTTAGTGCATATGGCAACTCACCTATGAGGCAATAACGAGAAATTTACTGTGGATACAACTTGTCTACGGACGGAAGCAGAAAACTTGTAATATATGCAGACATCTACATACAATGTTGGAAGATTTATGTTGAATGTAGCCCACCTATATACAACAGTCGGCGACTTCTGAATTTCTACTGCTGGCCTACAAACAAGCCTAAAAAAACTTGCATTACATGACAGCCTGCCTGCAAGAAGCAACAAGTGGCTCGTAGCACAGTGCTACGATTCACCTGCAAGCAGAGACATAGAATTTGCAGTGAAAATCGTGGATGGCTGGTAAACAAAAGCAGTGAATTCGTAGTGCCAGTGACAACTCGTAGTGCCAGGTTGTCACGCCGAGTAGATCAGTTCATTTATAAGTGAAAGGTGGAGAACTCGGAACGGATCATACAACATACTTGCAACAATGCAAGAAGAAGTTCACTTTTACGAGCTGAACTGGAGAAAATAAACAAAATAGCACCGTCGATACACGACAAATAAGGCCTAACACACTTCTAAATAACGCCAGTGGATCCGCAACATTCGTACAAGTGGACAGAAGGCGCTTACAGGCCCTTTAAATGAAAACTTGCGCATTTTCCAAATGATAATCACCTGCACAATCGACCATATTTTGAATATTTCAATAACACCCTCTCATGCATTGAAATGTGTACTAATGTATTTGTTTTATACATTCATATTAGGCCATTAAAGTCTATTACAAGAAATGTTCATCACTAAAAGCATAAAATTATTGATTCTCAATACCCATTTGATAACTCACAACATCAATAATTGAACCCAATCCTCTATCAGCAGGCGGTCAGAGTTGACATGGTTCAAATGAAAGATACACAATCTATTTAAATATCCCCGATGATGGTCGTGTTAATAGAAAATCTCAACCTGAGGGGACCCCAAACTTTTAAAATGCCTCCCATACTAAAGCCCTACATGGGGTCCTGGTTGGGTACCCATGCTCTACGTGGGCTAGCTTCGCCCACCCACGGTGACTTTTGGGATGCCATACCCACCCATCCATGCTTTTTGAACGCAGTCCGCCACGGATTGATGTCCTTGAGAATTTTTACCCTTTTCTTTGACTGCAAACTTTAAGCCGCGTATCAGAATTTACTGTGTTCGCAGCACAGTTCAGTGTTGCATACTGCATAGTGAGGATTGCGGTAATATACGACATGCGGTGATTAGCAATGTAAATTGTTTTATCCCCCGATGTTGAGTACCCACCTATGAGGCCACGAGCGTACCTATACCAATTTGGTATGGATGGGTACGTGTGTGGGTGTGTGTATGAGTACCCAATGCAAGGTTCTGTCCCATACATATAAAATATAAACATTTAAAGTGACAAAAATGTCACATCGATGATGGCTGTGTTGAATGCAAATTTCTATCGAAGGCGTCCGCACAAATTTAAAAAAAATGCCCCAAATTTCAAAGTTAATTGTTCGGGGCTCAAGTTTAAATAAAAAATTCAAATATGTACTCTTTAAAAATTCAAGATATTCAATTGAAATAAACCACTTAACTCTTAAAGAAAAAAATTCATCCACCCTCCGCAACAATTTGTCTAGGTGGATAAATTTGAAAATCACTCAAATTTAGAAAGAGTGAATGTTTAGTCGAGGATATAACTAGAATTTATTCTCAAACTATCTCTTGCTAGTAAGGACATGACAAATGTCATCTAGCTTGTTGTTTCACAGTCAAATGACACCACATGTAAACGGTTATGACTGGGACCCTCTGACCGGGTGATTATTGCTAGCAAATGGTACCGCTAAATTACGATCATAGTTAGAGCCCATATGTTCCCCAATGACTCTAAATCATTGAGCAATGAATCAGTTGGGTATGATCGATAGGACATAAAATATTTTGTTAGCAAAGGTGGACTCAAATATGTCCCCTTAGGCAAATATTCACCCCAAGTTTACAAGGTACTCTTAGATGACGTAACACATGGTTGTCGACGAGGATCCTTCGACCAGGTTGGGTCAACTACCTCCTCTAACTAAGTAGACTCGAGACTATGATGACCCGAGACGACAGAACTATGGGATCTTGATCGGGTTCATCATCATTCCCTCCACCATCCGCTTTAAGTGCAAGGTGATGAATTTCTAAATTTAAATATTAAGTTTCACATCTAAAATTGTTGCTACTATATGCTACATACTATGTATCTATTCTAATGCCTAGCCTTAATCGAAAGTTCTTTCTCGTCATCGGGAGGGGTAATTAATTATAGGGGCTTGCGCCTATAGAAAACTTGAACTCAAATAATAAAGTTATAGCAAAATCAGTGCGAAATCTCTGGATAGTATCTTATCTAAAACCCAATCTGACTTCTGAAAATTTACCTCGAAACTTAAATTTGTTAAAACTCTCCTGGCCACACAAAAAAGAAAGGGGTTGCGGAGAGGCTGGGGCACTAATTTTCGGAACTCACAAGAGGATGAAATAGAAAATGCCAATATGGAGGCATATTTATATATTTGGCCAGAGGCTATTTAGGAATATCCATCCAACATATAGCTATAATCATGCCATTCTAATCACCAAAATCTGTGCAGACGGAAAATCATGTGATCCACCCTTGATTGGACAAACTAAACCGGATTGGACTAATTTCAGCCAACCAACCAGCACACAAGAATCCTTCATGCTTGAGGGATAGCCCATGTGGCATAAAGATCATCATAGTACTATCAATGATTAGGTTAGTGATGGTTCGCATGATGGAATTGATATCGAAATATGATGACTATGGCTTCATTTGGGGCGGCTTTCTTGCTACTTCTTAAAACAGCTTTCTGGTATAAAAATTTTAATTTTTATACTAAAAAATTGTTTTAAGAAGCAGTAAGAAAGCCGTCCCAAACGATACCTATATTAGAAGCAATGATTTCAGAAGGGGAAAGAGTTACAAAAATATACAACCACCATTTGCTCAATTTCAAAGATAGATTTATTTCAAAGTAAAGGCTTGTCAAGAGGAGTGTATCCTCCAGAAATAAGGAGAATGGAGAGACATTTGAAAAAATTCTCAATCATCCACCCTAACAACTATAGAGGCATCAAGGAAGACACAGTCAATGTATGTACATGCTGGGTAAAGTGTCAATAACAATAACATGATAAGAAGAATGACCTCCCCCTTCCTGATGTAGGATCACATGAGGTAGTTGACAGGTCGACCATAATGTAGGCCTAACTCACCTCGTTCAGCTCAGTTAACACAGTATTAGGCCATTTAAGACATTTGAGATATGTATGGGCTTACTCGAGGACTGTTAACACAGTATTAGGCCAGTTAACACAGCCTTTAACTTTAAAACTTACTGGAAAGCTCTCAGGTATTCAACATTCTCATTATGTTCTATGGAGTTTTTTTTTTTTTTTTTTTTTGCAAAATTAGATATTTAGGGCTGTTAATGTTGACCATTTGATTTTTTGTTGTTGTTTTTAGGCTTTTGACAGGGTAGCGATTATGCCAACATCTTTGCCATAAAATATACTCCCTTCATGATGCTAAGATAGTCCGTTTTCTCGATGTTACACATGAACCACCTATTACTTCGATTTGGATCTCCTTCCCTAGGTTTAGATTTCAATTCATAAATCACAGAACTTTATTCTCCATTAGTAAGGATTTTGACAAACCCCTGCAAGTGGACATGACTGTCCTTGCCATCTTATTGTTTGTCATCTTATGTCTTTGACATTTATTAGACTTCTATGATTCTATAATGTTTGAGATAGTTAAGTTTCGCAAGGAGTATTTCAAAAGACTAGGAGATTTTTTTTGCGTCACACACATGTGGAGCTTCTTTTGGGTTGTGGACTGATAGCATTCTTTTGATGTGGATTGTATCTGGCTGTTCCCACTTTGTGGAGCATCACTCTTTTGACATATGAAGTTTTCGTGTCTTTGCAAATCCGAAGCTGTTATGTATTTTTATCTTCTCTTGGCATCAATGTGTAATAAATCTCTAGAACTACAATTTACTTTATTGGAACCATGTGTGGCTCAAACCTTGGATGTTAGGATACGTAGGCAGCTAAGGTAGTTTGAGCCATTGCACCTTGATTTAGGTAATGGAAGGTTCATCCCTTTCTCCCATTCTTTGTGTGTATACACACACACACAAGCATGAATAGAACATTAGTCTCTTAATTGCTATGGCTGGTTGGGCGTAACTTCATCAACTTTATCACAAGCTCAGGCCAGAAATTTCATCCAGGTCCCCAATATAAAATCAGGACTAGTAAAATTATGAACTTTCTAGCAGACGCAAAAGGACTTACAAATTCGGTTTCCAAGTGACACTTTGTTATTGAAAAGCATGTGCAAGCAATCCATTGAAACTAAAAAAGGTTAGGTCTGTAAATAAGAGGCGAAGAAAAACAGTTCAAACCTGAAGCTTTCCATCAACGGTGACCATTTTGAAAGGATGCCACTCTGGTTTTTTCAATTCATCTTGCCACTTGGAGCAAAGCTCTGCAGCCTTTACATCTGCATTATCTTTACGATATTTCTTGATGCATGCATTGTGAAATATCTTCTCATTTAGTTCACCCATTCTCTTTATTCCAATTATCGTACGATTGTTCAGAATTTCTGACAGGCCCTGCAAATGTAAATTAGGTTGCTTAGAGAATCTTAGAGTGTGGGAAAAGAGGGCAGTCTTTTGTAATACAACTATTAGCTTTCACATGTGAATACTATATAGTATTGTGAATACTATATAGTATTGTGAATACTATATAGTATTAAATGGGAACTAAGTCATAGTTGGAGCCTCACAGATAGTAGTTCTTTTCGAGCTTCCTGCAGTTCATCATTGCTTTTCCTTTCTTGAACAACCAAAGCTTGATTAAGTGCATCAAGATCTTCCAATTCCTCCATTTTTTCTTTTAAAGCTTCATTCAGCTCCTCTATTTTGCTGTTTACTTTACCATCTTCACCTCCCATATGCTTCATTACTTGTAGATTTCCCTTCAGCTGTTGAATTTCTAGTTCCAACTTTTGCTTTGCATCAAGCTGCTTCTCTAACAGAAGAATCCTCCTCATTGCATCCTCTTTCTCATTCTGTGAAATTTCTTGAGTTTGAGCTTTGGATGACATTAGATTTTATATAATTTATTAAGTATTTTAACAAAGCATTAGCAAAAGGAGCATTTATGAGATGTTAACTGACCTTTTGATCTTCAACGAGCTTGAGAACATCTTCATCCGCTTTCTTCTGTTCCATAGAAGCCAACTCAAGCGAACTGTTTTTGAGAGCATGCTGTAAGGAGAAACAATATTAGAGTTTAAACAAATAAACGGGCTGTTGCTTATTGGTATTTGGCTACTATTGTTACACACTGGCCCACAGATGAGAACATTTTGCTAGTTGATTGATAAAGTAATATTCATCTAGGTCAGCCAACAGAAGATTGTAGTTTCCCCATCGCAGCCATCGTTGTAGGATATCTCGTTATTTCAAATCTCATTGTTGTCTTGATCCTTATTGTTGAATCATGTTTTGTCTGGCAGATGATGTTGGGTCATACTTCGAGCAACCTGTGGACTAAAAGCCTGGAGGTGAAGATTATGAAGTTAGAATATGAGAGAAAGAGAGAAAATGTAGATTTAGACAATCTTTATTATCGAAGCCAGATGTACAAGAATAGTGGAAGCGAGGGCTCTATGCCGCAGAGCTTAAGCTAAGAATGACACCATATATATCTTCTTAAGAAAAGAGGAAAATGCTGAACCCTGGTACCTCTTTTTCTTTTTTTCTCCTTTGCTTCTTCTTTTTTTTTTTATGATGAGGGGATGTGCGTTCATGGGAGAGGATGTGTGTAGGGTATGCTCATGGATTGAGTTTGCATCGGTAGGGATTTGATCTGAGGTCACCCTTTGAAGTGAGAGGGGCAAGTAGCGTCTGATGTAATCGGGAGATCAGGCTATCGTATAACAGGAAACTGTCCCGAGGTCGGCCCATTGAGCTGAGAGGGGGCGAGTAGTATCTTGATGTGATCCTGAGGTTGATTTGATTGCAAGAGATCTCTTGAAGGGAGATTTGTGCTTGTAGATGTGTCTCACATGGGAGACTTGACTCTGGACAAGATGGATAAAGATTTTTCCTACTGAGAGAGGAACTTCTGAGGTTACCCCTGTTAGGGAGGGCGACTGCTTATAAGATGTGGCCAATGTTGGTTTGTCGTGCTCTAGTGTTAAGCTCCTTAGCTCTTGAGTGAGCCCCTCGAATGGATTGTTTCGAGAGGGAGGTGTTCTCCTTCCGCTCGACCCAAATGTAACCTGCAAGACACCTGTGAACGGGTACCTGAACAGGTAGTCATGGATGTACATTTAATTCCTTAATTTATTCGACCATTTAAACACCAGATGTCGAAATGGTCTGATAAAGGAGAAAAACCAAAAAAATAACATAAGTAAATGCAAATTTATCGCCCTAAATCTTTGCGGATTTTGAGGTTTGTGTGTCCTTGGAGACCGGACGATACCGTCATATGGTTTCTCTATAAATATCGTCTCGGGTCCTTGTGAGCCTTGCTTGATTTCAGCGAGATGAATATTTCCACTCGGCATTCATGCTTCTCGGAAGGCTGCTTATCAGAGAGTGCAAGTGGCCTTTTGACATGGAGGCCCAAAATGTGTAAGAAGCTACACCGAGTAAGGCTGTTGTTGAAGGAGAGGCACAAGTGTCTGTGAACTCGATGGATCACACTGCTGGTTTCATGCTGAAGGGGATGTGAGCTGATGTCGGGGATCTGATCGTCATTGAGGATGATTGGTCGTCTAGCCATACTGTGGGGATGAAGGAGATGACTGTTCTCGCTGTCCCAGCTATGGGAGGTATGATTGGCAACTGTGAAGGCCCTGATGGTGAGAGGAATATTTCCACTCTTCTTGGCATTCATGCTTCTAGGAAGGCTGCTTATAAGAGAGCGCAAGTGGCCTTTGACATAGAGGCCCCAAATGTGGAGGAAGCTATACGGAGTAAGGCTGTTGTTAAAGGAGAGGCATGAGTGTCTGTGAACTCGATGGATCTCACTGCTTATTTCCTGCTGAACGAGATACGAGTTGATGTCAAGGATCTGATCGTCATTTAGGATGATTGGTCGTCTGGCCCTGCTGTGGGGATGAAGGAGACGACTATTCCCGTTGTCCCAACTGTGGGAGGTATGATTGGCGATTGTGAAGGTCCTGATGGTGAGAAGAATTTTTCTTTTCCTCCTGAGAGCGCACTAGAGAGCATGAATGAAGCTGGCCTGAAGGAGGCAATTGCACCCGGGCAAGATTTAGTTGCTAAGGAGTCGTCGTTGCTGCTGAAAAGGTTGTCGAAGAGGTTGCTGAGTGGACCACGGGAAAAATTGTTGAGCAGCTGTTGGCTTCTTTCTCGTATACCTTGTTCACTGATCTTGCCCTTTCACCAGAGCGAATCTCGTTGGAAAAAATTGTAGGGAGGTTGGTAGCCTTGGAGTCAACAACCAAATCCAAGGTTATGGATGAGCTCGATGTCGGCTGAGGGGGTCAATGCTGCAGGTGATGAAAATCTGTGGAGGTGCAGCAACCACGCTGAATGATCAGTTGACAACCAAGTGGAGTTGCATAAATTAGATGGAAGTTGAGTGTTGTATGATGCTTAGTCAGACTAAGCAGGAGGGTTTCCTCCGGGTTTCTCTGTATGTCGTTGATTGAAAGGATGAGAAGATTAGTGCGGAGTAGAGCAAAATATTCTGTGTTCGAGCGTTTCCGATGTAGTCGCCGCATAGGTTGATTTTGCTTTCAATCTATGTATTTGCTAAGGGCGATTGCCTTTTTGAATTAAATCTTTGACTTCTGAAAGTTTCCAACAAAAAGAAAAAGAGAGATTTTTTGTCTTGTCGAATAGGTCTTTCATCTCTGTGTATTGAATTCAGACTATAAATAAGATCGGTAGGGCCTAAGAATGGGACTTCACTTTGTCTCTATTGCTTCTTTTTTTGAACATTTCTACCAATATATCTAATCTGTGTAAGTGTGCAAGTAAGTTCCTCAGTGAGAAAAGATTGTCGAGTACTCGCCTTATGGAGGAATATGTTGATCATCTATTCTATATTTTTTGCTTTGCCCATGCTGACTACTCTATAAGGTCGATGAAGGATGACGAGCGAATTAATATGATGCTATATCGGGAACTCATCATTCTCATTGATCACTTGATGATGGGACTGCAGTTTCCTTTATGTGCCAAAATAGAGGAAGTTCTAAATTTCTATGGAGCTATCCTTGCTCAGTTGTCGCCAAATTTTGTGGTGTCGATTGTATCATTTGCTTCTCTTATGTAAGAACGTGGTTTACCGTGGTCACTGAATCTATACAGACATGTGTTCATAGAGAAGATGTTCCAAAAATATTTCATCCAGTTTTCGCATGCATCAGGCAAGATCGTTGGCCTGACAAACAAGGTGTGTGACTAGAAGACAAAATTTGTTGTGCTTCTAAGCGTACCCGGATGGAAGGCGTTGGTTGCTCCGGTACCACTGAAGAAGAAGAAGTTGGCTCTCCTGGAGTTGTCTACTGAGGAGGAAGCAATGTTGAGGCTGATGAAGAATGAGCTGCTAGTGTTCTTCACCATGTTGCCTATAAGACCATTTTCAAGACTTTTTAAGGTAAGTGGTTCGCTTGTTTTAACAAGGCGAAGTCCTCACTTTACTCTGATTTCGTATTTGTGGACTCGTAGGAGCAATCGTGGGTTGCGCTTTTCCCTCAGACATGGCTTCATTGTCCATAGTTGCGAAGGTGGCCATGTGAATGAAATAGAGGCTTTTGGTCAATGTTCAGGTGCATATAGAAGTCCACTCAAAGAAGCAGAAGGACATTGATGCTGGTGCGAGTTCCAAGGTGCCAATTGCCAAGAAATCGAGGGAGTGCACTTGTGGAATGGAGCGATCCTCCCTAGTCTTCGAGGCGAAGAGGTTTTGGAGTCCTCTAGAGAGGAGGTAGCGCCTGCCGAGCTATTGACAAGGGATGAAGATGATGTGAAACTAAATGCGATAGACAAGAATTGCAATTAAGATATTAATAAGGTGGTGAATTTTGCTTTGCTGCCAATAAACTCTTTGTTTGCTCAAGTGAAGGTTTAAGAATATGGTATTGAAAGATTAAGTAATAGCAATTGGTTACAATTTGAGATTAGTAGGACTTGCAGAATAACAACCAATGATTAGTAGGTAATGCAAATAGCAAATGTAACAAAAGCCTCAAGTTTAAAATCTAGATCATTCACCTAGAGGTCCTTCACTCAATCTCTTGAAAGTGGAGGCTAGCGGAGGAGAATTGCAAGCACACTTAAGGATGCCACTATCAAACAAGTGACGACGAGGGGACTAGTCGCCGGGGAAGAAGCCGAAGTTGGGGAAGTGAGCAGTCGTCCGATAGGAGTCTACGGAGTTCTTGGTCGTTGAAGCTCGATAGTTTCGGCGAGACAATAAACGATGCGATTGACGTAACGTTCGACGGTGCCGTCGTACTCCCAATCCGGCTCGTAGAAGGGAGAGAGGAATATGTCGATCTCTCCACGGGCGTTGTAAGCGAAGCCGTGATCGACTTCAGGATCGGCCATGCACCAATGATGAGATTCGAGAGGGGATCGTCTTCTTCTCGTGCATTCAATTATCATGAGCAACTTTTCACGAGAGGAGAGACATAAGAGAAGGGGCGGCCAAAGGTGGAGAAGAGGGGGCGGCTTGGATGGAGGAATTAGGTTAGATCCGGGAGAGGAAAAGAAATTTTATCCCAAATATGAAAATAACTTCAGGTTTTGAGTAAAATAGGAGGAAACTAATTTGAATTTTGAATTCAAATTAATTAGAGAGAGGGGGCTTTAATGGGACTTAATGTGCCCATGTTGGTCCGGCGGCATGAAGAGAGGGGAGAGGGAATTGTGGGGAGCTAAGCTCTTTCCAAACAAGCTTGGCCAACTAGGAGGGAAAATAATGAGTCCTCTCTAAATTAAAATTTAGATCGGATTCAAATTTGAAAACTTTCCTTATTTGGATTTTGCAAATAAGGAAACTTTTTGAATTTCAAAATTCTCTAACTCCTCTCTTTATTGCAAGAGCCAATTTAGGGGATCATTATGACGATTAAAATCATCATAATGATTTGAGAGGTGGAGAGGGATTTGATTTAAGTGAGTGGGCCCCAAAGTGTTAATTAAGGAGTAACAATAAAATATGAAATTTAAATCATATTTTAAATCAAGAGAGAGGTTTCCTATCATAGATTTAGACAATAGGAAACTATTTGAATTCAAAATTTCAATTGAATTCGCAATAAGAAAATTTCCAATTTGACCAAATTTATTTTAGGAAGGCGAGTGCTTAGAGGCCTCAGCTCGCTTCATGCGTGTAGGTCTTGAGGTCTTCTGTGCTTAGAGGCCTTAGCTCTTTGCTCCAGATTGGCGAAGATTAATTCTTTGAGCTTCCCGGTTTTGATGAGTTCTTCTACTAGGTTCCATAGGTGACGACATTCTTCGGTGTCATGCATATATCTTTGAGAAAGGTACAATACCTCGAGGTATCTCGAGCATTGTCAATCTTCATAAGTGGTGGGCATTGAAATTTTTTTTTATTCTAAATGACATCTATAAGTTCGATCATGGATACCCTTAGCGGAGTATAGGTTGGATACGTCTAGGGCCGGCGAGCGACCTCTCAACGTATTTCCTCAATCCTTGGTGCTGGTGCATTTGTCCTCAGAGGTCTTGGCTGAGTGGGCACCCCCGTACAGGCTGAGGCGTCATTAGTTGCGTTTGAAGTTTGGTCTTTGGTTCCTTCTTTCTCGGGATTGAGCTTTTTCTTCACCCATCCCTAGTGGGAGGTTTCTGCTAGCGGCAATTCCATAGCGTGAAGCAGTTGTGGAGGATTCGATCACCTGATTGTATTCTTCAGCATTGACATGATTGTTAGCTAATTCCAATAGTTTTTCCAGCATGTTCGTTTGTTGTAAGCCAAGTGCGTATCATACATGACCTTCCCTCAGCCCTTGGGTCAGAGCTACTTAAGTGACAGCCAGTTCTAGGTCTTTCACGTTAAGCATTTCTTTATGGAGCCTGAGTATGAAGCTTCTCAGTGACTTGCCATATTATTGTCTCACCTTCAACAAAACTTGTGAACACTTCAAGTATTTCTAGGAACTGGTAAACTGTGCGACGAATATTCATTTGAATTCAACGATGGAAAATGATCACCCCACTGGGTAGGTGAGAAAACCACCTTAGCGCCGAGTCTTTAAGAGTGGTAAAGAAGAGACGACATTGGAGGGCATCGTCAATGTCGAGGAGGGAAGCCATGGACTCAAAGATCGCCACGTGATCCATGGGATTAGTCTTTCCTTTGTAAGCTTCTAGTTGAGGTACCTTGAACTTGAGAAATGCCCTTTCTTTGAAGATTGATCGAGAAAGAGTGTTGGTCGACCCAAGTTAGATTTCTTTGATCTGTCTGGTTGGCTGGCTGGAATCTTCATTTCTTGCTAGGAGTTGAGTAGGGTTGGCGACTGAATTTGAAGCATGTACTTTTTCTGGAAGCACACAATGAGCACCAAGGTATGTTGATCCTTCAGGTGTGTTGACGGTTCGAGGCGGAATGCCAGCAACAGCAAGGCCGTCCTAAATAGATTTTGGAAGCCATTCTTCCATTTCTTGTTGTTCGCGACAAGTTTTGTATTATGGGTTCATTGTGTTTACCGATGTCTTAGGTTGCCCTGCAGATGACGATTTTTTTGCCTTTGGCATCGGATCCATGCTCGCCGCACCTGAGATGATATTGAATCTTGTTTTTTTCTGGTGGATGATGTCAGGTTGTACTTTGGGCCAATTGTGGACTAAAAGCCTACAGGTGAAGATGATAAAGTCAAAATACAAGAGAGAAAGAGAGAGTGTGAATTTAGATAAAATCTTTATTATACAAGCCAAATGTACAAGAATAGTGGAAGCAAGAGCTCTGTCCTGTAGAGCTTAAGCTAAGAAAGACAATATATCTCTTTCATAAAAAAAGGAGACAGATGCTTATCCCCCAATCCCTCTTTCCTTTTTTCTCTTTTTCTTCTATTTTTCTTTTACTCTTTTCTTTTTTTATGATGAGGAGACCCCCCCCCCCCCTCTCTTTTTTGTAGGACTCGGGGAGTTATAGTAGATATGCATGAGACACAGTAACTGTTACGTCCGTCTTCAATGTAGCTTTGCCGTTTGTTTAGATCGACGTATGAAATGATGATCTTCGTGAGAGAGGATGTGAGTAGGGTGTGCTTGCAGATTGAATTGGTGTTGTTTCTTCTAGGAAGCCAGTATGAGGTCACCCTATTGAGGTGAGAAAGGTGAGTAGCGTCCCGATGTAATCTGGAGATTAGATCGACGTATAACAGGAAACCGGCCTAAGGTCGCCCTATTGAGATGAGAGGGGCAAGTAGCATCTTGACGTGGTCTTGAGGTTGATTCGATTGCAAAAGATATCTTGTGGGTACACTTGTGCCGTTAGCTTAACTATTGATGTATGGGAGATTGACTCTGGCTAGAACGGATAAAGATTTGTCAGATTGAGAGAGAAACTTCTGAGGTCGCTCCCATCGGGGATGCTGATTGCCTTGAAGATGTGGACGAAGCTGGTTCACCATACTATAGTGTTAAGCTCCTTCCTAGCTCCTGAGCGAGTCCCTTGAATAGACTATTCCGGGAGAGGAGAGAGTTTTACTTCAACTCGACTAGAACGAAACCTGCAATACACCAACAAATGATTACTTGTATAGATAGTCATGGGTGTACAATTGCAATAAATCCGAACATCATCGCTTGTTGTCAACGGGTCATAGGGTCAATCAGTGTCGGTATGCATTAGCATCCTTTGCAGGCATCTCCAAAAAGTTTTCTTGTCATATTCCATTACTTCACATGCTTATTCTCTCACTGGATAATCCTTCCATTATCTCTTGAAGTCATGAAATACATTTTCTACCCAGTGATGGTATCAAAATTGTCTCTAATTTTAAAATTATTCCTAATATTTTGCTTTGATGAGAAGATAGAACCTCTTGCTAAGCATTTTGAGTTTCCTCTTGGTAATTTTCATTTGACTGTCCCTTGATGGAAGATATTTGAGTCTGTTAATAATCTAAAAATCATAAGTTATTTTTTCTATTGGTAATTAGGATCCATGATAAATTCTTATTCGCTAAGGTTAAAAAATCAAATAACCTTGATTATTTTCATGTTAGATTTTATTATATCAATAGTCTTTCTATGAGGTTGCTTAAATGGTCCATTTTTAATGTTAAAAGGAAGTCAACAGATACCCCAGTTTGGGTTGGCTTTTCCCATTTAAAACTTAATTTTGTTAATTATAGTACATTGACCCATGTTACTTTTATCTTTGATACTCTTTAAGAATTGATAATATGACAGTCTCTGCACCTTATTATTTTTGGGTTGCTCGTCCTTTAATGAAAATGGATGCTACCCAAAAACTAGCTAAAGAAATAATTTGGATTCCCAATGAGCAGAATAGTTATCATCAACAAGTAATGTCAGAAATTTACCCTCATTTGTAAAGTTCTGAATCATGATGTTTCTTATTGTTTTGGCCTCATCCAAAAATTTAAAAAATTTTATAAACCACTTCGGATGAATAATCATGTTTCTTCTTTTGTGGAGATTGACAGTCGGGTCAAGTTGGACTATGTTGCTATTTTATGGACCTCATTGGTGGGTTTGTAGAGGATAAGGATTTTGATATTTCTTGACCTTGGTGAACTAGATGATGAATAGCATATTTTTGGTCTTAATTGCTCTTCTAGGTGATGTTATTATTAAAGATAGTTCATGAGGAGAGAGAAACCTTACATTGTTCATGCTATCTCTGTTGAGCCTACTAGGGAGAAACCACACTATTTGCAAGACTATTCAAATTGTTAGTTGTGGTTTAGTGGTTAATGATTTTTCAATGTTTCCTCCTCTTTGCTTTGGGTATGTAGGGGGGGGGGGGGGGGGGGGGGGGGGGGGTTGTTGATGTTAAGCAATCATGCTTGAAGATCCTCTTGGTGGTGCTATTATTTTGGATTGTCCTGGTAGGCTTGGGGCCTTCTACCTGATTTATTATTATGGATTGCCCTCTAGGAGATGTAGATCAATATGCTAATAAGACTGAAGTTAAGGTTTTGAGAAACGTTGATGGGCTGTTATTGGGTCAAATTGAGAATACTAAAAGCTTGGGTGTGCTACGTTCAGTGCATCACTCTTCTTATCCCAATTCTAGAGTGTTTGATTGCTCGTTCTCACACTATTTTGCACAAAATCTTTGGGGACGAACATCTTCCTAATGATAACTTTTAATTTGATGTATTTACCAATCATATAGATAGCCAAGGTGCTTCTCTATCCAGGTTTTTATTTGTGGTTCAAATGAAGTGTAAGCCTAATAAGTAAATTGGTATTAGTTATGACTTTAGATTGACTCCATATTGATTTAAGAAGTTGACAGCTTCTTAGGGTAACTAGGATTATGGAGTGCTTTTCAGGATGATTGGCGTCAAGACATGTATGAGATGGAGGTTGAGAATCTATCAATAGAATTTTTGTGAACTAGGATATCTCTTTATTGAGTTTATTGTATTATCTTTTGTATCGTTGCTATTTTAGCTTAGCTTGGGTATTCTTGTACAGGACTTTTGTCTCATTATCAATAAAATCTTACTATTTTCATTGAAAGATGAGAATCTATCTTTAGTGTCCAGTAAGTTTCATAGACACAGATGAAACAAACGGTAGTTTCCACATCTAAATAGCAGCGCCAAAAACATGGAATCAGTAAACATGAAAATTTTAAAAGAAGTTGTGATTTAAGGCATGAGGCAGAAATAATAACATATGCAGAATTTAATCGAGGTTCATTTACACCTCAAATATTGGTGGTTATCACAAGAAATAAAACGACAAAAGAATGCCTACCTTCTTTTTCTCATCTTCAAGTTTCCTCTTATCAGAATCACTTTGAGCAACTAATTCATCAAGTTGCCTAGATCTTGCTGCAAGTTCATTCCTTTTAGAATCCAACTCGATCGTCAACTTCTCATTCTCCTCAAAAATCCTACGAGAATGATCTTGGGCAAGGCGCTGCATTCTCTGAATTTCTAACAAAGAACATAAGCTATTATTACGGAGATAAACTAATTAGTGTCTTAGGAACGAGCATGATAATCCTAGAATACTATGAAGAGCATAATTTATGTGGACAAATTGGAAACAGATTGACTGGAACAGATGAGTCAGGTATACACTCGTCTACCCAAAGCTTGGTGAAAATCGATGTTGGAGGTAGAACATGAACCCAAACATGAAAAAGTAACCGTTGATAACAGAATCGCAGAAAAGGAACAAAATGATAATCTCCCTTTTGGCACCAACAAAAGGGAAAGTGTATGTGTGCATTCTAACTACTCGCTAGCAGACAAAAACTATAGCAAATTATTAGAAGATAATAAGAGTAACTAGTGAGTAAATGTAAAAACAGTAAATAGCTAATGAAGAATAGGTGAGCGGTAATAGGATAAGCTGCATCAGTTCCCTTCTGCTTCAAAAGAATTCGATTTAGAGTCCAGTGAGGCATGTCTGTCCATCATAAGGTGGAAGCTAGAAGTAAATCGGCCATATTAAAGTTGAGTGAGGTTTTCTGTTAAACTGGTAGTGAAATAATATGTGCATTGTCACTAGTGAAGTTTTCTGTTTAACTGGTAGTGAATTGTGTTTGACGTGTGAGTTGTATGTGTTGTCCGTTCTAATATAAAAGTTGTAAGGTGTCATTTTGTCTTATTTAATTTTAGTTGAGTTTGTGTTTGTTAAAGTTATTTTGAAAGGAAGACGAATAGTTTATATGGATTCCATAAGACAAAACAACACCTTACAACTTTTATATTAGAATGGACAACACATACAACTCACACGACAAACACAATCTTAGAACATAAAAACACCTAAAAACTTTTCATTGATTGAGAAGAAAGATACAAATGGGGTAGAAGCTTGTGGAGAGAAGAAGTAGATAAGAAGCCCGAGACGAAGTTATAGAGAGGAGAAAGAAAGGGGGACATAGCTCGCAAGCTATCAAAGAAGAACCCTCAGGGTTTCTTGCTCCAAAAATCATCCATAATCCATCCTCAAAACTCTCCTAAACAGTCCCTATAAATAGGATGGACAAGGGAGGCCAACAGCCATGTTCAGCCGCCCATACAATCAACCAAAAGGCAGCATTTAAGGCTCCCAGAAACCGAATCACCACAACTAGGAACCAGGATAGAAACAGGAACCGAGGGACCCAGGCAGAGGACAGGGAGCAGGAACCGAACAGCCCAAAGCAAGGGAAACCGGGACAAAAAGGAGCAGGAACCGAACAAAAAGCAAGGGGAATCGGGATAGCAGGGAGCAGGAGGAACCGAACAACCCAAAGCAAGGAACCAGGAAAGCCATGCAGGAACTGAACAACCAGCAAAAAGGAACCGGGACAGCCTTGCTTGCACAAATCTCCCTCGGTTGAGAGTTCTCATCTCCTGATGAGATGACTTTAGAACTTCCATAACATGTTGAAGGCGCCATATCCAATTTTTGAATTAAGGCTGCATATTTTCTCTGGATCATTTATTTTTCTTGCTTAAAACTGGTCCTGAATAATTTGCTTTCTCTTTTCATATTTTTCTGTACACAAGTACATTTGATATTGAATTTTGTACAACTCGTTATGTATGGGATTGGTAGAACGTCCTTGTGGCGGGATCCATCGGCTCTTAGGAATAGGTTCTTCAAGATCACTTGGTTGATTTTTACCAATTTCAGAGTTGACTTCTACTTGATTTGGATTCTCTGTTTGTTGATGAGGGTTCATAATTTTTTTTTAATTTTTTTGAAATAGAAAGGAAGACACAAAACCTAATCTCTGATACCAAAATGATGCAACTAAAATTTTGAGGAAAACTAAGATTGCATATAAACTATTCGTCTTCCTTTCAAAATAATTTTAACAAACACAAACTCAACTAAAATTAAATAAGACAAAACGATACCTTACAACTTTTGTATTAGAACGCACAACACATACAACTCACACGACAAACACAATCTTAGAACATAAAAACACTTAAAAACTTTTCATTGATTGAGAAGAAAGATACAAATGGGGTGGAAACTTGCAGAGAGAAGAAGTAGATAAGAAGCCTGAGACGAAGTTATATAGAGGAGCAGAGAAAGGGGGACATAGCTCGCAAGCTATCAAAGAAGAAACCTCAGGTTTTCTTGCTCCAAAAATCATCCATAATCCATCCTCAAAACTCTCCTAAGCAACCCCTATAAATAGGATAGAAAAGGGAGGCCAACAGCCATGATCAGCCGCCCATACAACCAACCAAAAGGCAGCATTTAAGGCTCCCAGAAACTGAACCACCACAACATGGAACTGGGACAGAAACAAGAACAGAGGGACCTAGGCAGAGGAACCGAACAACCAAGCCGGAAGCAGGAACCAAACAGCCCAAAGCATGGAGAACTGAGACAGCAGGGAGCAGGAACCGAACAGCCCAAAGCAAAGGGAGCCGGGACAACAGGGAGTAGGAATCGAACAACCCAAAGCAAGGAACCAGGAAAGCCATGCAGGAACCGAACAACCAGCAAAAGGGAACCGGGACAACCTTGCTTGCATCAAATAATATGTGCATTGTCACTAATGCACTTAACAATGGGAATGGCCCGAACTTCCATAGCTTTAGTTTTGAATAAGTTACACTTGAAAATTTGCCTTTGTGAAGGCGTACTATTACCAAGTCACGTATGTTGAACGTTCACCACCCACGACATTTGTTGCAACCTACTTATAGGACTGTTGTTGACCCTATACGATGAACCACACGCAAAGGAAGCGAAATCGATGAATCTAGCAGCATGCGCTCTGACGAAGCACACCACTTGAAAGGTGAAACAACATCCAATTGCCAAACAGACAGCGCCGTTGCGATCAGGCCATCAAGTTCTTCCATGTCGAGGTCCCTCGCAGTCAGATCGAACGAGATCGGTACAAAGAAATGACTGACACTTATAATTGATGCTTAAAGTCACCCAAACGACATCCGATCCCAAAACGGACTTCACTATTGCATCCAAAATGTCGTCGACATTCAAAATATGCATCTTATTTGATTAATTAGGATCAGGAAGTGGTGACACGAATCTCGAGGTACAACACGTAAATTGAGGAATTTTACACTTTGTGTCACCCAAATGATATCCGATCACAGAACATACTTCGCCGTTGCGTCTGGAACATCATCGACATTTAAAATATACATCTTATTTAATTAATTGGGATCGACCAAGGTGGTGGCAATGATCTCGAGGCAATGACACGTATATTGAGGAAAAGGGATCTCGACACTATCCAAACGACCTCCGATCATGAAACAGACACCACTGTGCTCTAAATATCCCTAATATTTTAAAACAACATTTTACTTACCCAAATGGGATCGCTTAGGCTAGTGGCACGAATACCAAAGCGGCATTGCACAAATTGAGAAATTTATTGGACGGCACTACTCAAACGATGTCCGATCTTCGAACGAATAGCATCATTACGTCTGGAATGTCGTCAACATCTAAAAACTACATTTTATTTATTAAAGTTGGATCATCCATAGTGGTGGCATAGATTCGAAAGTTACGGCATGCATATCAAGGAAAATTGGCCTCGATGTTGTCCAAACAAAGTCTGATTGGGAAATGAATTTCACCATTGTGTTCAGAATGTCCTAAATACCCAAAAATGACATTTAATTTGATCAAATTAGAGAAATGCAAGGAAGTCAACACTAATCCCAAGGCGACAACGCATAGATCGAGAAATTTAGCACTCGATGCCATCCAGATGACGTATGATCGCAAAACGGACTTCGTCATTACGATCGAAACATCGTTAACACCCTAAATACACTACCAATTTGCCCAAAGGAAATTCTATGAAAACATTGACACGCAAAACAAGGCAATATGCATGAGTTACAAGCTAAGCACACAAATTATGAGAAAATTACATGCAAATCGAGACTATTTTGGTCTTGTTAAAGGATTTTCTATCATTTTGAATTAATGCAATAGCTACACATCACCAATATAGCCTTTGATTTAATAAAATTTTAACAAAACTTAATTCCCAAACAGAGAAACAAATTCTGACCCATTAATGCTCATTAATGACATTTACCTTGTTTTGTCGAAGTCCCCCGTCGCCCGTCAACTCATCTGCACGTATCATAGCAGGCCTTCACAATGTTCCGTCATTAAATCAAAGCTTAAACAAAATTTTATAGTCTTAAGCACTTGAGAACTAAACTGAGTCCTCTACCTGAAATCTCCCTTCCATCCCTAACTCCAGCTCGTTTGCACTTTGTCCCACGTCTCCTGCCTATTTCGTCCAAATCCACGAGCTCCCACCTCGCAAGACCTTACATCCCTCCACCCTCCTACTTGTCAAGCAGCTCTTGTTCATATCAATCTCCCTACCGCAAGCATCAAACGCATGTCTGAAACTCTCACTTCCACCCTCTTAAACTCTACAGAAATCAGATCCCCAAATCCTTACTCAAGGCCACTTCCTCATCCAACTTCGCAAAGCACAATCACACGATTCGTCTCTTCTCTATTGAATTCCCACAACTCAAATCCACGGCCTGTGGCCCGTCGGCCCCTCCTTCAAACCAGTTTTCTCCACCTACATTAGCGCAACATACCACACCACTGGTTCTGCAATATCCCTACAAGTAGATAGAAGGCGTGTATGAGCTTACAAATAAGAATGTTGCATTCAAATGACGGTTTGTTCGCATAGTTGATCAATGCTAAATGTTCATGAAAATTCCATCACACATGCACTACAATTTGTATACATAAATACACAAATCCATACACAATCATACACCCGCAAAGGTCGAGCGCATTATGAATACATATGCGACGTCTAGGAATGCTGCGCGGGTCAACAAGTGAATTTAAGTTTTAAACCGATCCTTTTATGTGAGTAAATAGAAGTCGACACAGCTCGAATCATTAAATAAATATATAGTCGCGAGGTCGACCGGGATATTTATTTTTATACATTCATATCAGGCTTTCAAGGCCTTCAACAAAAAAAAAAAATTCACCAACAAAGACACAAAACCAACGATGAACCCGATCCTCTGTCGGCAAGTTAGTAGAGTCGACAAGGTTCAGTCAATGAAATGCAAATGACCCCATATACCCAAATGATGACCGTATTGAACGTTTATCTCAACTGGAGGGGATCCTACCTTTAAAAATGCTCTTAAATTCCCAAAAAATACAAAACCTAAATGACCCTATACACCCCAATGATGGCTATGTTGAATACAAATCTGAATCGGAGATGTAACTCCAACCATTTCAAATGCCTCCAAACTTCCACAAAATTTAAATTCCTACAAAATGAAAATATTTTCAAATAACCCAAAGTAACCCTGATGATGACCGTGTTGAATGTTTATCTTAATCGGAGGAAATCCTACCTTTTGAAATGCTCTTAAATTCCCACAAAATACGAAAACATGAATGCCCCATACACCCCGATGATGGTCGTGTTGAATGTAAATCTCAACCGAAGGGGTTAATTTCAAATATTCCAAATGATACTCAAGCACCCACCAAATCCAAAAATCTCAAAATTCCTAAAAAATGTCAAATCTAAGTATTTCAAATTGAAACTTAACCATTAAATGCTTAAAGCAAAACCCATCCACCCTTCGCAATAGTTTGCTGTGGTGGACAAATATGAATATAATTTCAGCTCAAAAAGAGCTAATGTCTGATCGAGAATATCAATAAGATTCATTCTCAAACAGTCTCATGCCAGTAAGGACGTGATATGTGTCCTCTAACCAACGGTTTTGTCGCCAAATGACATCACAGGTAAACGGTTATGACCGGGACCCTCTAAACCGGGTGGTTTGCCGCCAAATGGCACCATAAAATTACGGTTATGGCCAAAGCCCGTATGCTCCCTAATGGCATCAAATCCTTGATATATGAATCAATAGGATCTAATCGATAGGGCATAAAGCCCTCTGTTAGCTAAGGTGTATTCAGATTTGTCCCCTTAGATAAACATCCACCTTAGGTCTACAAAGTACCCTTGGACGAACCAACCCATGGTTTCCAATAAAAATCCTTCTGTCAGGTTTTGGTCGACCACCTCCTCTGACTAAGCAGACCAGGGGCCACAATGGTTGGGGACGAAAGAACCATGGGATCTTGATCGTGTCCATAATCCATTCTCCCACCATCCACTTTAAGTGCAAGATAGTGAAGTTTCTAATTTTAAATATCAATCCTGCTAATTTCAAATTCCCATGCTGCTACTATGTGCCAGATAACACGTATCCCCATATATCTGATTGACGACTAGCCTTAATCGAAAGTTATCTCTTATTATCGAAAGGGGTAATTAACAATAAGGGCTTGCGCCTATAGAAAACACGGAGTCAGATCGTAAAGTCATCCCAAAATGAGGGCAAAATCTCTGATAGTGTCTTATCTACAAACCCATATGCCTTCCCAAAATTTACCCTGGAACTTAATCTGTTAAAACTCCACCAAAAAACAGTGGGGGAAGTTGGGGCCAAATTTTCGGAGCCCACAATTGCGTATGGTTCGCGAACTTATCCTCTGCATCCTGCAATATTTTGTCAAAATCAATGACCAGTTCTGCTAGTTTGCTGCAATGCTCAGGCAAAATGACAAATTGACCAAATGGTTAGGCTGCTTTGTATAAATGATACTAAAAGGGCTCCAACCTGTGGATCAAACTTACCCTTCCCCAAAATGTCATCCAATTGCTTAGGATATTCCATAACCAGGAGGGATGGGCCTACATTTATACCAGGTGGAAGCCTAGTTTCACCCAAGCTTAGCTGGCCTCCCTTGGGGTGGGATCCTGTTAGGCTGGTTCTCACTGAACCGGTCTAGCCAACTTAAGGAGGGCTGGCTTAGGTATACAGGAGGCGGACCAAGCATGTCCGTCCCCCTAGGAATTACTGCCCAAGTTTCTAGAGGACCCCACTAGGAAATTCATTGAGGGGGCGGTTAGGGTTGGAGGGAAAGTTTGAATTAGATATTTGAATTAATGTATTAAACAGGAAGAGATGTTTAGGGTTAGGGTTATGCATGATTATTGTGGCTGATTTGGTATCTTTGGTTCTTGGTGTCTTGGGCCCTAGCTTCGTCTAGGGATTAGGAGAGATTGATTCTCCACTCGAATTGAGGATCAATTGTATCTTTCTTTTCTTATTCCGTTAGTTTGATTCTTGCAATAAAACTACTATTTTTCTCTAGTTTTCCATCAAATTTGTGGAGTTTTCTCGCTATTTCCTCAATATTGTTAGGGTTTACTTGAGATCTTCAAGTATTTCCTAACAAATTGGTATCAGAGCAAATTTTGAGACCATTTGTGGGCTTTTTTCTGGAAAATTGGCCGCCGTTTTTTGGCCGAAGGAAGAGATCTTTGATGTTTTTTTGGGTCAATATCCAGGTTTTTTTGAAACTACAAAAATCTGGGTATTAATGGCGGCCAAGAAGGAAGATGCGTTGGAGGGACGCCTTGAAGGGGAGATGAACCAAATAAAAGCAACGATGGATGATCGAATTTCATCCGTGGAAGACAGTTTCTGATCTTCATGAGATGGTGAAGAAGATATTAGAGAATCAAATTCAAATGGCGGCATCAGAGACAAAAGGACCAGAATTCTGAATTTCGTAAGAGGGACAATGATGCGGAAATCATGGAGGAGGAGAAAGGGGGAAGGTATGGAGAGAGGCGTGGTTATGAGTGGCATGAACTAAGGGGTGTTGGTTGAGAGAGAAGAGAAGGGGATTATGGTAGGAAGGGTGTTGATTTTGAAGAAAAGAGGGGAGAAGGCAAAGAGGGGTTTGGGTATGAGCATGGAAGGGAAGATCGGGAGACTTTAGGAGAGCCAAAAACTTTGGGAAAGAGGAAAATATGATGGAATACATGGAAACGAAGGAGATCCGAAGGTGCGGAAGCTAAAAATGTCCATTTTTGAAGGATAGAACTCACACGGGTTGTTTTATAAGGTGGAGAGGTATTTTACCATTAATGGGTTGACGAAGGCGGAAAAATTGATGACAACGGGTTTATGTTTGGGGGGAAAGGCGTTGTCGTGGTACCAGTGGAGCGACATGAGGAGGCCAATACGGAGTTAGAGGGAGTTCAAGGACTGCTTATTAGTACGTTTTCGAGCCAGCAGGGTAGGGGATTTCTATAAACAGATCTTTGTACTAGTGCAAGAAGGATCAGTGACAAATTATCATGAGAGATTTGAACACTTGGCTAGTCGAGTGGAGCGACTATCAGAGACTACTTTGGAGGGTAATTTCATGAAGGGACTCAAATAAGAGATCAGAACTGCAGTAAGGGCCATGAGGCCTTGTGACTTGGGAGAGCAATGGAGCTGGCATAGCTAGTAGAGGGTCAGAAGTACCAAGAGATGGGAGCCAGGGGCAGCAGTTCAGGTGGCTCTTACAAGATGACTAACACCCTTTTAGCACCCAAGGGTCATGCAGCAGGAAATCTTCATGAGACTCCCAGGGAGAAGCCAGTAGAAGGAGGAAGTGTAGACAACTTCAAAACAATGAAGGAGAGGGAGATGAAGGAGAAGAGGGCAAAGAGACTATGTTTTAAGTGTGATGAGAAGTATACTCCAGGGCATAGGTGCAAGAACCGAACTCTTCAGGTTCTCACCGTCTGTGATGACAAGGAAGCTGAGGAAAGAGGTGAGAGTGAGGTAGAAGGAGAGATGGAGGACAAGCCGCATCTGGATGTGGTGGAGGTATCCCTGAACTCAATGGTAGGATTCACTCTGAAACATACCATGAAAGTGAAAGGATAAATAGAAGACATGGAGGTGGTCGTGTTGATTAAACAGTGGAGCTACCCACAATTTCATCTCCAACCAGGTTATGAACCAATTGAGGGTGAAATTGGTGGATACAAGATATTATGGAGTGATGGGAACAAGGAAGGTGGAGATGTGCAAGAGGATCTGTAGAAGAGTAGTGTTGATCATACAGGGGGTTCAGATGAGGATGATTTTTTCCCATTAAAGTTAGAGAGCACTGATGTCATCCTGGAGATGAAGTGACAGCAGAATTAGGGAGACACCAAGATTAACTAGAGGGCATTGATGATGGAGCTGGTGGTGGAGGGGAGAAGAGTAGTGATAAGGGGTGTTGGAGGGCTCTCTAAGCCCATGATATCACTTAAAACTATGCTGAGGAGTATACAAGAGGTGGGGGAAGGTTATCTGGTAGAACTGCACTGGCTGGTGGGGATCAGATTGGAGGAGGGAGGGGAAGTTCCTCTTTCAGTCCATTCATTGATTCAGCAGTTCAATAAGGTTTTTCAGCCACCTCAGGGATTGCCACCACCAAGGGAGTAGGAGCATGCTATCACCTTGAAAGGAGTGTTACCCATCAATGTCTGGCCCTATCGCTATCCTCAATTTCAAAAGGATGAGATTGAGAAGTTGATTAGAGATATGCTAGAAGCACGGACTATCAAGCCCAATGTTAGCCCTTTTTTAGCCATGTTATTGATTAGAAAGAAAGATGGGAGTTGGAAGTTTTGTGTAGATTACAGGACACTGAATAAGGAAACTATACCAGACAAGTTTCTCATTTCAGTGATAGATGAGTTTTTGGATGAGTTGAGTGAGACAACTATCTTCACCACGATAGATTTGAAGTCAGGATACCATCAGATCAGGATGAAGAGGGAGGATGTGCCAAAGACTGCTTTCAAAACTCATGAAGGGTATTATGAGTTTCTAGTGATGTCTTTTGGCCTCACTAATGCCCTAGCCACTTTCTAGTTTCTCATGGTCTTCAGACCCCGTCTTAGGCGATTTGGTTGGTGTTTTTTGATGATATATTGATTTACAGCAGGTCAGAGGAGGAGCACTGAGAGCACTTTAGGAGGGTGTTAGAGGTGTTCCAAGAACACCAACTGAGGGTCAATCTGAAGAAATGTTATTTTGCCCAAGACAATGTGGAGTACTTGGGGCATATCATCTCTAATGAGGGGTGGAGGCAGATCACGCTAAAATTGAAGCTATGTTAAGATTGTCAGTTCCCAAGAATCTTAGGGAGTTGAGGTGATTCGTAGGACTGATAGGATATTACATGAGGTTTGTGAAGGAGTACAACACCATCGCATGGCCACTGATGGAATAGTTTAAGAAGGATGGTTTCTTATGGGGGGAGGCGGCCACAACAGCTTTTGAGAGCTTGAAGAAGGTCATGACCACTGTACCGGATTTATACCTACCAGACTTCACTCAGGTCTTCATAGTGAAGACATATGCCTCAGGTTATGGATTGGGAGCAGTACTCATGCAGAGTTGTCAACCCATCGCCTATTTAAGTTGGGTATTGACAGCCAGAGCCTGGCTGAAATTATTCAATGAGAGGGAACTAATGACCATTGTGTTAGCCATCCAAAAGTGGCGACCCTACTTGCTAGGCCGGCATTTCATCATCAGGACAAATCAGCGGAGTCTGAAGTACTTGTTCGAGAAGAGGATGGTAACTCAGGAGCACCAGAGACGGCTGTTAAAGTTGTTGGGGTATGATTTTGAAATCCAGTTTAGGCAAGGAATGGAGAACAAGGCGACAGATGTATTTTCCAGATGTATGGGGGGTTACAGGCGATAGCAGTGCGCGATCCCATTGATGTTGGATTGGGAGGTCATTAAGGAAGAGAGTGTGCACGATGAGGAGTTGGGAAGGATTAGGGTTGATTTATTGAAGGAGGAGAGTAGCCACCTCGGGTATTCTCTAGAAGAAGGGAAGGGGGGGGAGGGTATTCTCTAGAAGGGGAGATGCTATTGTACCAGGGGAGATTTGTGATGCCTAGGACATCAGTCCATATTCCACACCTGCTCCAGTAGTTCCATCGGAGGGTTGTTGGGGTCATTCAGGGGTGCAAAAGACGTACATGAGACTTGCCTCTTTGGATGTACATCCATGTATTTGAAGAATGACTTGATGGATTACTCCCAAGTTAATCCTTTATGTGAATATGACCATTAAAGAAGGGAGATGCTATTGTACCAGGGGAGATTTGTGACGCCTAGGACATCAGTCCATATTCCACACCTGCTCCAGGAGTTCCATCGAAGCGCTGTTTGGGTCATTCAGGGGTGCAAAAGACGTACATGAGACTTGCCTCTTTGGATGTACATCCATGTATTTGAAGAATTACTTGATGGATTGCTCCCAAGTTAATCCTTTATGTGAATATGACCATTAAAGAAGGGAAAGTTCAGTTTCTCCTTGAAATCATTATAGTTCCGCTCATGTTGAAATTGCCCTCAGGTTGCTTGCTCCAAAAGTAGGGACTCATCCTCAGATTTAGAGTTAGGGCAGATATTGCTATTCTACTGTCGAGGAAATTGATCCCCATTGGCTTCAGAAAATTTGGAATGTGTAGTGCATCCAACTATTGGGGATGCTTTTGGTTTCTATGTAGTGGTATAAATATCTCTGATATGGTTGCCAGATTTGCTAGTGTGATTGCAAGAGGGCTGGGGTTGTTGTTTTCGAAGACGTGAAGTTCGAGCCACATTTCAACCATAGATTTTTGGAACTCACCAGCAAGACCTAATTTTCAGTCGAGGGCGCACTGAGCTTGAACTACCCTCTATTTTCTCCTCTCTGATACTAATTTGGTGAAAATCGATATTAGAGGAAGATGTGCAAAACCAGGGAATAAGGATTCCTTGATAACAGAACCTTAGAAAAGGAGTTCAATAATAATCTCCTTTTTGATACCAACAAAAAGGAAAGTAAGTGTGTGTTCCACTACTTAGCAGACAAGAATTAGAGAAAATTAGAGTAAACTATTATATTCGAATAAGAGTAATTGGGGAGTAAATGTAAAATCAGCAAGTAGCTAATGAGGAATGGCTGAGCAATAGTATGGTAATCTAAATCAAAGCTACAATTCTATCCATCCAAACATACTAAATCGCAGCAAAGGCAACTATAAGTTGCATTAAGACAGGCAGAAAAGAGAAACTTACAATATTGCACAAGTAAAAGAGAGCTAGACCGTCTAATGCCAGAAAATAAATAGAGTTAAATTCGCATTTAGACAAGCAGAAAAAGAGAATCTAGAATTTTGCCCAAGTAAAAGAGAGCAAGACCTAAGTCTAAAGGCAGAAATGCGAATGCCCCCAGTTACTTCCTAATTTTGTCAGGAAAAGAAATCAAGTGATATATCATATTAGTCAGACAAAATGTATAGCTATCCAGATCAATTGTAGGGTGGATACTTCTAAAAGTTGGCATCAGTCCACAACAATGCATGTGTAGAAGGGTAAGTTCATTTAATGAAACACACCGCTGTTATAAGATTCATGCAGCTTATCCCTTTCTTCCATCATCTTATCCAGTGATAAAGTAGTCTCATTGTATTTGCCCTCAAGTTCCTCAATGTGCTTCTTCTTGACTTCAATCCGCGTTGCCAAATCTTGGACAAGTTTGCTTGTCTTGCGTGATTCTTCTTCTGTTATATCACCCACTGTCTTCAAATCTCCATTTTTTCTAAGATGATCCCCAACGGGCCCACCTGAATTGTAGTCATCAGCACGAGCTACCCATCCATATATTCCTGGACCATGATTGTCTTTTTCAACCCAGTCCCTTTTACCAAAATGATCAGCATCAAAATGATTCTCAAATGCCATTGCATTCTTAAATCCTGTCCAGTCTTTGCTAAAATCCACAACCGCATTTCCGGTAAAGCCCTTGAAATTCCATAAAGCATGGACTTTCAAGGGATTAAATCTAGATAGCTGCCCCTTAAGCCTATTTCCACTTTCGCCAACATACTTTCCATTCCTAAATTCTGTTGGAATATTTACAACAATGCCCATCCATGGCCAAACAAATTGATCAGGTTGTTTAGCTTTAGAAGGACCCTGTTTAACAATCATTAACTGCGGTGATGAATTTGAAGTGTTAGCAAGATCATTCTTCAAGAATTTTACAAGGGCCTGGTGATTTGCCTTCACCTTCGCCTTCCTGTTGGAAGTGCTAATTCCCGATGCATGTTGAAGGAGATCCTTATATAGGTAATCTTGTCTTTTCTTTCCCAAACAAAATGGGCATCTATAGCTTCCATCTGAGACTTTTACTTTGAGCTTTTCTGTCTTCAGTTGGACATAAGTTTTAGCCTCATAATCATCAATCTCTGAGTCACTAATTTCGGAAGTTTCATCAGAGCTAGAATCCATCTAGAGAAGATAACTACAGAAAATATACTGGTTCAGCAGAAAATACAGGTGATTAAAGGCTTCAGCAATGAGCAGTAGAATTTGAGATTTACAGTAATATTGAAGTGCAAATACCAAATACAATTTAAAGATAAAGTAATGAATATTACAGCAGATGTAATGAAAATTTTTGCCTGGATTGGAGTGGAATCACATCATAGAAATGCTTCAAATTAATTTCTCAGGGGAAAAAAAAAACATACGAAGTAAAAAAGAAAAACTAGACATCATGAAGTTATTACTAGTCGACCATTAAGCATCCTTTAGAGTTAATGGCACCATCCATGCATAACTGATTATACGTAGCATTTTAATTTATTAACGGCATAAGTTTCATGCTGATTTTTTGATAAAAATTACTGTGCGTAAATAGGATACATGAGCTTACAATGACGACCTATATTGCAGTACTTGTAAATTTTGCTTAATTTACCGCTTCTATTACAAGCGTCTCATTATGATCTCAACACCATATACGATAGTTGAGACCTAATGCTGATGTACTCTAATACCACTTTGATGTGCTAGATACAAGACTAATTATGGGACCCTTTGATGATGATTTCATTAATCCTTTTCTTCCTTCCTGTATCAAACTTGTCTATGAATTGGTTGATAATTCCTTGAATTCATTTTTAATAGAGAGAGAGATGAGGGAATCAGGCTTTTAGAGATAATGATGGTAGGAGATCATCTTGTGGGGGACCCCTAAGAGGAGGGTTGCTGATGGGGACATCAGAGCATGAAAAGTTTATCAGAGGCGTGGTCGCCGATCTACCGGAACGATCGCGCCGTTATATTTTTAAGTCCTCATATGTACTTGTTTTTTTAATTTATTTGTTTTAGTTGTTTTTTTCCTTTCTACCCCTTGCTTTAAGGGTGGTCATTTGTAAGCCCAAAGGGCTAAGTCGTCTTTTTAGTTTCTCGTTCATTGTATGAGGCTATATATAGCCCTTATATTTTCTTTTGAAGGATAATGATTGAATAAAAAAAAAATTCTGCATTTTGAGTTCTTGTGAGAGCTTGAGAGGTTTTGGAGAGGGAAGCGGATCACCCACCAGCATTGGAAGAGTCTGGGCTCGTGGCTAATTCTTCGTGTCTCTTTTCTTCCTCCTTTCCCCTCGCCCCTTTCCATCTCTTGACCCACGTACAACCCTAAATCGCCGACCACCTCTTAAACCTCCCACCTCTGGCCAACTACAAGCCCTCCTCCCCTTAGCTTTGGGCTAGCCCATAGCTCTCCACCCCACCACCTGAGCCCACCTCCCTTCACGGCTTCACCCAAAACTGGCGGTTAAGCCACCCAAGCCGCCGGCCTCCCTTGGGAATTCCCCATCAAGGCTTGTATTTAAGCCTTTCCAATTTGGTTTTTCTAAGATATGAAACCTACTTAATTCATATTCAAATTTAACTTGAATTTGAATTGTTTCCTAAATTACGAAATCCTATTTTTGGAAAGTTTCCAAAATTAAATCCTATTTGAATTTAGATTCAAATGGATTTAATTAAACCTTCCAAAATATCCAAATCCAAAACAAGCAACCTTTAAATGCTTCTCCCTAATCCCTCTCCCCTATTAAACCCACTGGCCCCCTTTCTCTCTATGTCGCCGCCCGCCCCACGCCCCCCGCCCCCCCCAACTTTTAATTCCATTGGATTTCTTTCCAAATTGCTAGCTCCTCTCTTTGGGAAGATTTCAAATCCTACCTCTCTCCTAACCGCCCCTCCCTCTCATCCATTTCCTCTTTTAATTCTTTTCAAATTTGAGAATTAATTAGAGGAAATAAATCCCTAATTTCCCTCCAACCTGCCTCCTAAAATTTGAACCTATTTCTTCCCTTAGCTTCCTTTATCAGGTCGGTCACCTCCCTCCCTCTCGTCCACTTAAACCCTTGAGAGAAACTTCTTTATTTAAAGAGGAGTCTTTGAAGGAAACAAAGACCGTTGTCTCCAACACTTCAAACACTTCAACCCTATAGAATCGATGAATGTCCGATCCCGATCTTGACTTCGGATTAGTCTACAACGAGCAAGGACACGTCGACATTCTCCTGTCAACATTCTTCGACGTCTACCCGAAGATTGATACTTCCGCCGACAAATCCCTGGATCGAATCATCTTCACCTTGTCCGAAGAAATCAAAGAGTAACTTGCCAACGTTGAGTGGCAAATTATTTCCGGTCCTCGACAAGGGTGAACTTTTCCCCTATTCAAATTATCTTCTAATCCTCTGCTCTTGTAGGTTGTGATTCAAGCACAAGGACTCGTACCAAGCTCTCTGCCTTTGCTTAGTAAACATAAGATTTAAGTTTTTATTTTCTATGTTTATAATCTCAATGTTAGCTTAGGAATTTTATTGAATAACTACTTAATTTGCATTCGGTTGAAATTCTAAATTACTTGGTGATTCTAGTTCTTAGTATGTGATTTAGCCTAAGCGTAGCCAACACTCTTTAGTTTTCTATTATCGTTTAGTGGCTAACGTTCATAATTATTAATTGCTCTTATTCAAAATGTGCAAGTTCTTATCGCATTCATCTAAAACATAATTAGTCCTACATCAGTTGCAACACCTTAAGATATATACCAAGAGGATGAATAACATAAGGCAAAGTTCTTGGGACTTGAGAATAAATAAGAGATAGAGCTGCAGGGGGAGAGAACTGAGAATTGGGAGAGAAAAGAGAATTTCATACAAATTTTATTCAAGATAGGATAATGAAATACATGGCTTGATTCTATGAACAATTCAAACTAATTCAAATTTAAAACTACATCAGTCCTAAAGAAGAGACAAATCCTAGTAATAGAATACTCCTAAAGAAAATGATAATTCTAATATTTTCTCAAGAAAACTACACATAAATAAGGACAGAAGTTGCTATTAATACAACAACAACAACATCAACCCTTTAACCCACTACGTGGGGTCGGCTACATGAATCCTTTTTCTCCATTATGTCATATTAAGAGTCGAATTTTCATTAAAATCTAATAAAAAATATCATTTTTAATATTTTCTAACAAAGTCATTTTAGGTCTACCTCTACCTTTTTTTAACATAAGCTAAATCTAATGCATCTACTTTTCTAATCGGGTCTTCGGAAGGCCGCCATTTTATGTGACCAAACAATCTAAGATGACTCTCTCTAATCTTATCTTCCACTGGAGCTACTCCAACCTTTTCATGTGTATTCTCGTTATTCATTCTATCTCTAAGAGTAAAGCCACTCATCCATCTGAGCATCCTTATCTCTGCAACACTTAACTTAATAAATATCCACTCATTGTATGACGAATGACAACCCTACCATAAACAAGACTGCTATTTTATTTTCACTCAAATCTATATGGTAAGAAGTTTTAGTCATTGGCCATAGGTTAGTACACTTATGAAACCTTAATCTTATTGGCTAAGTCTTGTCCCCTTTATGAATCTTAGAGACCTTAAAGGTCACCTAGGCCTGAAGTGTAGGCCACCTACTTGAGCCATGTGCATTGATATTTTATCGCACAAAGCGGGCCTCGCTAGGACGGTTTTCTTTAGGATTTTAAAATATTTAAATAGATTTCAAAATCCCCTCTTAATGATTTTTTAGCATTTAAATGTTATTTTCTATAAACATCTTAGTAATATAAAAAATAAAATAAAATTTGAGATCTAGCATGTTAGGTTGATCTCTGTATTAGTCTTATGTTGTATGTTTTCTTGTACGTAATAAGTTTAGTTTTGTTATTTGAACCTAGTGTAGAACCCTTGTTTGAATTTCATTTGATGAAAATAATAAATAAGGCGAACTATTAAAAATCAAACTAACTAAACCAATTGGTAAAATGTAATTAATGAGCTCATAACCAATCCTAAAATCAATAACGAATCGATTAAAGCAATAATCACAAATCAAAACCCGTTAAATGACAAATAAGAGTAATTAAACAACGAGGTGATTGTTGGATAATCCGGGCTTCTAATGCTATTAAATTAGCCTCAATAATAATGAAATAAATCTCACAACCCTTAAACAAAGACAATTACCGCCTAACTTAAATAATTACTTAATAAATCTTTAATTAATCAATTAAATTAATCTAAATTAAAAAGCTAATTCAAACTTAAAATAAAAAAGATAATTGTTGGGTAATTCGAACTTACGAGGCTATTAAGTAGTCTCAATGAGGATGAAATAAAACTCACAGTCCTGGTGTAAACAACGGCAATTATAATTTAACATAAATAATTAATGATAAATCAATAATTAACTAATTAATTAAAATAAATTAACCATCCAAATTAACAACATAATCAAATTAATAAATCAATAACAAACTTCGCCAATGAAGTTTATAGGCTAGATTACCTCCAGTTATGGAGCAACATGTCTTAAGGAGGCCTTGGTCCTCGTGCCCGTTATGACAACAACACAAACCGATTGACGAAGAAAATTATAAGAATCCAATAAAAAATTCCAAACAAATTTTTATAATCCTATAAAATCATAGCAAACAATAAACTAAATGAAATACTTCGATTAACAACTTATCTTGAGCTCCAAATTAATTAAATCACTTAATTGAACTAGAACTTTAAAAAATCATAACAAATCAAATAAAATTCAGAAAAATATGAAATAACTTTTTATAAACTCCTAACACGATCATGAACAAAAAGTTTACATTAATTAAGATAAAACTAAAACAAATAATAAATTTCTCTTTCACAAACTCTTTAGTAGTTAAGTAAAACACCATGATACTAAAATTTAAACTCAAATAAAATGAATATGTTGGAGAAGCAAATAAACTTTAAGACATACTCTAGTGCTTTAATCTATATTGGATTTGTGTCTATCTTTGTACTCTCTTCTTTAATATATACGGGGTATATATGCTAGACTACCTCAAACTGCAGTGCTACGTGCCCTAAGAAGGCCTTGGTTCCCGTGCTTGTTGTGACAATGCCATGTATCTCACAATTTAAGGGAGAAGGGTCTAGAGATCTGTATAAATTGTCCCCTTTAAAAATAAGAAGCTATCCTTAGGAGTTTGATTCAACTCCTTAACCATGCAAGTGTCAAATCTTAAGTAAGGTAGAACCTTCATATATCTTTAGGTAGTGAGTTTTTCATTCCTATGTTAGCATTTGAAATTGATCAACCTTAGACATAGGAAGCCTAAGATTTTTTTGTAGGGGTAATTGGCCCACTTTATTGTGTCACCTATTGGCATTACGTCGAGTTTTAGGAAACCAAGGGGGCTCTAGCCACCCTTGTAGCCTTATAACCACTCTAGCCCTAGTTAGGTGTATGATTGAGGATGGACCATTTGTCTCTCAATTATTTATAACTCTAGCATAGGAGAGGGCACATGTATTTGAATTCTTCATAACCTAATGATTAAAATCATAACTATAAAATTAAGTTGTAATTAATCTATCCTCAATGGCTAATCATTTAAAGAGAAATTCTTGGGCTAATAAATTAAACAATATGAACTTGACCTTTCAACATGACCTTTCACCTAAATTACGGTAGTTAGGTAATACTAATTTTGCACACACTTAGGTGCTAGATATAACATTTTTTATGGGCATCCAAAGGTAGGGTGTAGCTACGATAACATTTGTCACTTCCTTTCTTTTACAATTTATATTTGTGATGATGTGATGATGTATTTCTGGTTTGTATTATTTATGATTGTTTTATTTTTCTATTTTATGGCTTGATAAGTGGGCACTTGCCATTAAATGGTTAGTCTTTATAGAAATATAGTCTGCAGGTGGTCACGTTTCTAAAAGGCTAATTAAAATGCAATGATCATAATTATAAATGGACTCTCTAACAGGTACTGTGAGGATTGCTAAGTCTTTGGGAATGTGGTCTTAAGGACTAGGTCTAGATGTATATATGATAGTTTTATTATATTTGTGCTAACATCTATTTTGTAGGGAGCTCATATAATTTTTTTCCACATGTAATTTCAGTTAGGAAAGTCATGTAGGTGTATGGATATTTTAGAAGGCATAAGGCCAAACAGGTGAAGATCGATCAAGACCCTACATACAATTTCATTTTTGTATAGTTTTAGGTTAAGCTGTAATTATGGTAGAGCTTAGCTATCATTTTTCTTTTTCTTGGGATGTATTGCAGAACCAAACTGCATTTCTAACCTTTCATTTATTATATATTCTATGATGATTGGAGCATTTACATTGATTGTGCACTAGAGCTGCATGATTTTCCCTAGATTTCTTTCTTTGTTTTGCTTGGAGGTGGCCTAGATAGAGTTAATGTTAGGCTCTTAGGAATTTAATTTTTTTATAAAGATATTTTTTTTTAAGAAATATAAAATATATATAAGGTCTAAAATTAACCAACTTTTTAAAATTAATGCATGACCACTCTCAGGTCAATCTTTAAAATATCACTAATATTTCAAATCTAGTCCACCTTACAGTGGCTACCTATGTTGCACGAATACTCCTATTTACGAGGCATGTTGTATCGGACACGTGTCGGATACGGATACGCTCGGTATTTCTCGGTACCGCTTGGTACTGCTCGATACCGCTCGGTACTGGGTACCGCTCGATACTCGGTACCGCAGACTGCTCGGTACCGCAAACCGCTCGGTACTGCTCGGTACCACTTGGTACGGAGCAACATTGGAACTCAATACTGCTCGGTACTGGAACTCGGTATCGCTCGGTACTGCTCGGTACAGAGGGGTACCGAATGATACCAAGCAGTACCGAGAAGGTAGAGAAAACTTTAAAGCAACTGTTACAATAAAACTGGCAGGTCGAACCCCGCCAGGGGGCAGCGCCCCCTTGGACCCCCGACATAGGCGCAACATATCTACACTTTTAATTAAAAATTTTCATGTTTCAAATTCATGTGGATTAATTTGTGTCGATCCTTCGTAGAATTGAGTTCTAGTGGTGTCGATCCTTCATAGGATATTTAATATTTTTTTCCTCTTATAATATTTGAATTTTAATTCTATTTCATATAATTTATCACTTGTAACTTTACGTCTTGTGCAATTTTTTATTTCATATGTATGTCAATTTGTTACTTCAAAATTCAATAGAGAAATGTAACATGTCATCCTTTAATATATTATTTGGGTATTATATAAAAAATCATTTTTAACATTTATTTTGACTTAATGCAATTTTTTATTTTGAGACTTATGCCTCATAATGCCTTAAGGCTTACGACTCACCTCACGAACAAAACGACTCAATATCCAATTGCGCAATTTTAAACCTTGAGTGCGATCTTACTCTTTGCATTCTAATCCCCATGAGTAGCATCCTTTCAGAGACCCACAGATACTTGTCATGTACTACATTAAGCCCGTTGGAGACTGATAGAACTATTCCTATGAAAAGTCATGCAAGAGCATTTACTTGAAAATATGGCTTCCATGGATGGCATGGCAGTGGGACTGGCTAATGGGTGTCTCTTGGATCTTCAATATGTATAAAATGAACACATTAAAGAGTGTATGAAGGCTTTTGATTTAGAAGTCAGCATGCATAATGCTTTATTTGATCCATAACATGAAAAAGGATCCTGAAGTCCTATTGTGGTGGTAGCAGTGTAAATATAAACTCAACATGTAGATTTGGGGAAGAACCTAAAAATATTTTGGAACTAAGGAACAAACTACATTTTAAAATTAGTATGATAATCATACAATTTTTTCCAGATCAATCTATTTCTTCATCACAATTATCAAGTTACTTTTGAATAATAATAGTTCCATAAGATATTTTAGGATCAGAACTAGCAATAAGGTTAGGCATGATATAGGATTTATGCTGAACCATAATCTCTATCTTTATCTTATGTTCAAGCTCACCAAGAGGCTTGATTATTGATAAATGATAATTGATTATCAAAATCACCATCTAATATGTCTGCAGTACTCAAATCATCACAATCCTTAAAAGTGCAATCATCATAATATCTAATAGGTGAAATAGTTTAACCCTAGACTCATGCCAAGAAAAGGAGATAAATTCTTGATAATTGTGGATGAACAGGAGAAAGAAAAACTTGTACTCACAAAAAGTATCACTTCTACTTATAACAAACAGTTCTAGGTCATGCGGTATGCTCCATCATCCTCAGGGTGGTGATCACAGATTTGAGGTTGGCCCGTGATCTTTAACAAATAAATATTCACTCGCTCCATATAGAACTCAATCTATAAACGGGTATTGTGTTCTATTTTCAATCACTAAAATATATGAGTTAGATTTCTATACTTTGTATAAACAAATTTGGGATTATTACTAATTTGCTAGAAAGTCAAGCTTAACCGGCCAACCATTAGGTGATATTAGTTGGGTGATCAAAAATAGGCTTTTCATCAAAATAGAAAGTCAAGTGATTCCATCAAGCAAGCCACTTGTTAAGTATACTTCGTCATCAGTTAGGTTCGCATAATCATGAAGAAAAGGCGATCAAGTGAATTCCAAAACTGGATGAGGGAAAAAAAAAACTGGAAACAAACCTTAATATGTATTAATAGCAAAGCAGCCGTTACTTTGCAAGTTAAAAATAGACGAATTAAATTAGCATCATCAAATAGCAAACTTACAAAATGAAACCAGAAGAGACTGCCATGAATGAATAATGCAGCATAGTTCTTCTATGAAGCAACATGAAAACCAGACATAAGAGAAACTAAATAAGGGTATGCAACCCAAAATCACTTTCATATGTTGTTAAAAATAACAAACAACAGAAACTTCCTCATGAGTCACCAAAGTAGCTAATCTGTCCCAGAAAAACCGGAAAACCAAAAAAAAGATTAGATCGACGAAAAATCCCCAAATCTGAAACATCAGTGCTTGAATTGTTCATCAGAAGAAGTATACTAAGTACACAAAAACTGAAAAAGTCAGTGAGATTTCTCCTCGCTTGGACTTCAATCTTCATTACAGCGTTAGGAATTCGCAGAACACACATTAGGGTGTCAGATAGGGCTTTACCTTGGCCCGATGAATGCTTGAGACCGGGATGAAGCACGACGAGCAGTAGAATTGGGAGTGGTAAAAGAAATGCTTACAGAAAATGCCAAACGTGTGTTTTGCATTATTGAGATATTTATAAAAATAAAAAATATTTTTATTAGTATTAAAAATATTAAAACGTCGCTACTAGATGGCCTACTCTCGACATCACTAATTTTGAGGTATTTGTGTCTATGATTGGTGGGGTTAAGAGATTCTGAATATATATATTAGGGGCACAGTATAATTTTATTTACTATAAAAATTACTTATAATAAAGTTAATAAAAATAAAAAATTAGAACTCAAGATAGAGAAGAGATGTGACAAGTTGAGTTACAACAAAAATTTAGCAATACTAACAAATATAAGCAAGAAGGGTTGAGGTTTGCACAACTAAAATGTGCAAAAACATCTAGAAATCATAAGGCGATCATTTCCTTAGTTGCCACAAATACCATCCAACTAAGGGAGGTAGAATTAAGTGTGTTCATTCATCATTGTCCAACTTAGCATTGGATGTGAGTAACAGCCGAAGCAATCAAGGTATCCATAATCATTTGAACTGAAACATCGCCAATCCAGTAAAGAAGGATGGCTCCTCGGTAAAAGATAGAAAAAAATCCTCAGGTGATACAAAAGTATTATTTAGTAAATGAAGTATGATTCGTCAAAGAAAATAAAGCCAAAAACCAAAATGACTAAGATTGCTTGATGATATCAAATTCATTCATGATGAGGTTTTTTGGTCTATATTTTTTTTTTTTTTTATTTTGGCACAATTAGTAGAAGAGCTATCAATAGTGTCACCAAAGCACCTTGCATTCCTTTCTCTCCAAGTGTAGTATAAAGAACATTTAATCAGCAAATAGTAGTGATATATCATCAAAAAATTATCTTGATCAGGCATGAATCTAGAGGCAAAATCAAGTTGGAAGCTTCAAAAATTAAATCTGGGACGATCTGAACTCTGATTTCAACAAACTTATAGTCAAACTGAGCGTATCGAAAATGTGAACCCAACAACACCAAATTCAACTCAATCCGAGCCCAAACTAGTCCAAATCAAAGACAGAAGCGCATTTGGAAGATTTAATCCATATTTTGGATTACCAAACAATTTCCAAATATGGCATGTTTATAGTTGAATCAAGCGACTCGATGAGACAAATCCAATGAGCCCAAGACCATTGAATTCTGATATCATTAGAGCCTTCAAAGACATGATAAACGGTCCACAATCAAGGGATTCAGCATCGGCCGTCCATTCAAATCACTCCTAACTTTTCCCTGATCTTCCTCCTATTTACTGGTCATGACACTCTCTGAAAACTATAAATAGCCTCTCATTTCTCTTAAGAGGGGACCCAAGCAAAGAATAAGAAGAAGAGAAGAGAAGGAAGAAAAGGAAGAGAAGGAATAGAAGGAAGAAGTTCCTCCTCGACCACCGCCAGAGTTCTACCCGAACTCCAAGTAACGCCAAAGTTCCGTCCGACCTCCAAGTGATGCTGGAGTTCCGTCCGTCCTCTAAGTGACGCTGGAGTTCCACCCAAACTCCAAGTGATGCCAGAGTTCCGTCCGACCTCCAAGTGGCGCCGGAGTTTCGTCCGACCTTCAAGTGATGTTGGAGTTCCACCCGAACTCCAAGTGGTGCCAGAATTATGCCCGACTTCCAAGTGACGCTAGAATTATGCCCAATCTCCAAGTGACACCAGAATTATGTCCGGCCTCCAAGTGACTCCGGAATTCCGCATGACCACCTAACGTTGCCGGATCTCTAATCCATGTTTATAATTGCATTTCAACTGGAGAATTGATTATTATAATATGATTGTCCTAAGTTTTAAAGACAAATCAGTCATTTGTACTCCAATCAAACATAGGTGGAATCTTTTCAGCTGGGCAATGCCTCGTAGTTTTTCCCCTTTCCAGGGTTTTCCATGTAAAAATTTCGGTGTTTTATTTTTCTTCTGTTCCTATGCTGAATATCCGTATAATGCTGAGATGAAAAATTCTAACTCTATCGCCGCTTATATTCTAGCCCGCAACAAGTAGTTATTTTTCATAATACTGCTAAGCTTAGCCATTTTAGAGATGTAAGAAAGTAATTGCAGCAGGTTTAGCCTTAAAAGAAAACAACCTGCCTGAGGGAGGAGGTATGAAATAGTGTCAAAAGTGTGCTCACATTAAAAAAAATAGATGGGAGGTGATTTCGGTAAACTCATAAAAAAAGTAAAGGGGTTGAGCAAGGATGTTATGCCTAATCAGAGAATCTGTTATTTTATAGATTGCTAAGGTCAACCATACATAGGTAGAAAACCAAAGCGAATAATTTGTGTCCCAAATGTAAGCATGCCACCAGATTGGTTGATCACCATTATAAAATTCATTAATGAATACTTTAAAGTGGGATGATCTAAGTCCTTCCATGCAATAAAATTCAAGCAATCTATAATAATATCCAAGTCTAAGATAACATTCCAAGTTGTCTGAGATAGAGCAAGAGAAATCTTCCAACAATTATCTTGGATGATTGTTGAAACAAGGGAGCCTGAGGGGATATTGGGGTGAAAATGAGAGTTACCAAGCAAACATGTGATTGTTTTGCCACCACACTAGGGATCCCAAAATTAGTAAAAAGTAGATTTCGGGATGATCTTAAAAGAGAAATTAATTTGAATGCATATAACCACCTTAGCAAACCACTTCCAAAAAACTAGAAGAGTGGTGAACAGGAGGTTTCTTGTCATGCCCAAAGATCGAAATTGGAAAGATTTGTATATTTTTTTTTATATATATTCTTAATCATCAAATAGAACTTACTAATTTCATCTAGATAATATAATAATAGAAAATATAATTACATCACTACTCATACAAATACCCACATATTTTATATAAGCCAAAATCTATTATATAAAATAGTCATAATATCTAACAATTTTAATTATCCATTCAAAAATCATAACTATAAAATGAGAAAAGCAGAAACTATGGAAAAAAAATATAGCCCTAAGATCCTAATCAGTATCACTCCACTGGATTCCTATCTCGACCTAAAAACATGAAAACAATCATAGAATAAGCACATAGCTCAGTAGGTTACTAGAACCTACTAGTGAAAAAGTAATGCATGACATACATAATAGATTTGATTGATAGAAATGCCTTGAAAGACTTTCTCTATCCCCTTTTCTCTCCCTTCCTATCCTCTTTTCCCCAACAGGTTGAAGTGTGTTGGGGGGAGGATAGTGGCAAGGGCATATATATCATTAAGGGCTTAATGCCATTTCCCTACCGATAACACATCAGCCCCACACTTCCATCTAGTGCCCCATCATTCGTTAGCACAATGTCGTAGCATTTTAAAGAAAATTTCACAAAATTTTAAAATTAGTTTATTTTAATTTTTTTATAAATTTTGTTATTACATTTTACCCGGCTTAAGAAAAATACCATCCTCTATATTTCTAGCTACTAATTCACTCACGAATAAGACATTTATAACAAATTATTAATATTAATCCATTAATCATATCAATTAATCATTCATGCTTGAAATCAAATCACACATGGTCAATGAAGAAATCTATCTTACATCATGCAATGCCATTCTTATTCACTAGTGCAGTTCTCCTCCTAACCAAGTAAATATATGTATTCAACATACATACATATGTAGCTAATCAAATATGCAAAATAATAAATTATATACTACTCATCTCTACCTCGCTCATGATCAATTTTATAGCTCTGGTTACAATCAAATTCTTCCAATAACACTGCTCTGATACTATTTTGTTATACCATCCAACTAAGGGAGGTAGAATTAAGTGCGTTCATTCATCATTGTCCAACGTAACATTGGATGTGAGTAACAGCCTAAGCAATCAAGGTATTCATAATCATTTGAACTGAAACAACACCAATCCAGCAAAGAAGGATGTCTCCTTGGTAAAAGATAGAAAAAATCCTCAGGTGATACAAAGTTATCGTTTAGTAAATGAAGTATGAGTCGTCAAAGAAAATAAAGCCAAAAACCAAAATGACTAAGATTGCTTGATGATATCAAATTCATTCATGATGAGGTTTTTTGGTCTATATTTTTTTTTTTTAATTTTGGCACAATTAGTAGAAGAGCTATCAATAGTGTCACCAAAGCACCTTGCATTCCTTTCTCTCAAAGTGTAGTATAAAGAACATTTAATCAGCAAATAGTAGTGATATATCATCAAAAAATTATCTTGATCAGGCATGAATCTAGAGGCAAAATCAAGTTGGAAGCTTCAAAAATTAAATCTGGGACCATCTGAACTCTGATTTCAACAAACTTACAGTCGAACTGAGCGTCTCAAAAATGTGAACCCAACAACACCAAATTCAACTCAATCCGAGCCCAAACTAGTCCAAATCAAAGCCCAGAAGCGCATTTGGAAGATTCAATCCATATTTTAGATTACCAAACAGTTTCTAAATATGGCATATTTATAGTCGAATCAAGCGGCTCGATGTGACAAATCCAATGAGCCCAAGATCATTGAATTCTGATATCATTAGAGCCTTCAAAGACATGATAAACGGTCCACAATCAAGGGATTCAACATCGGCCGTCCATTCAAATCACTCCCAACTTTTCTCTGATCTTCCTCCTATTTACTGGTCATGACACTCTCAGAAAACTATAAATAACCCCTCATTTCTCTTAAGAGGGCAGAAGCAAGAATAAGAAGAAGAGAAGAGAAGGAAGAAAAGGAAGAGAAAGAAGAGAAGGAAGAAGTTCCTCCTCGACCACTGACGCTGAAGTTCTGCCCGACCTCCAAGTGATGCTGGAGTTCTGTCTGTCCTCCAAGTGATGCTGGAGTTCCACCCAAACTCCAAGTGATGCCGGAGTTTCGTCCGACCTCCAAGTGACGCCGGATTTTCGTCCGACCTTCGAGTGGCGTTGGAGTTCCACCCGAACTCCAAGTGATGCCAGAATTATGCCCGACTTCCAAGTGATGCCAGAATTCTGCCCAATCTCCAAGCGACACCAGAATTATATTTGGCCTCCAAGTGACTCCGGAATTCCACCTGACCACAGGGATCTCCGATCCTTGTTTATAATTGCATTTCAACCGGAGAATTGATTATTGTAATATGATTATCCTAAGTTTTAAAGATAAATCAGTCATTTGTACTCCAATCAAACATAGGTGGAATCTTTTCAACTGGGCAAGGCCCCGTAGTTTTTCCCCTTTCCAGTGTTTTCCACGTAAAAATTTCGGTGTTTTATTTTTCTTCTATTCCTGTGCTGAATATCCATACAATGCTGAGATGAAAAATTCTAACTCTATCGCCGCGTATATTCTAGCCTGCAACAAGTAATTATTTTTCATAATACTGCTAAGGTTAGCCATTTTAGAGATGTAAGAAAGTAATTACAGCAGGTTTAGCCTTAAAAGAAAACAACCTGCCTAAGGGAGGAGGTATGAAATAATGTCAAAATTGTGCTAACATTAAAAAAAAAAAAAAATAGATGGGAGGTGATTTCGGTAAACTCATAAAAAAAGTAAAGGAGTTGAGCACGGATGTTATGCCTTATTAGTACCTAAGCATCTAAGCCTATAACGGCTAAATCGGTGGCATCCAATTAACGTTTCACACGTGTATATGTTAGCTGTACAGTAGTCATTATATATATCCGCCCATGTACTTACAAGCGGGAGAGGAAAATAATATTCTGATTAAATCTTTGTTATTCCTGTATCTTCTCCTTTCCCTCTTCTCTGTTTCTACATGGTATCAGGCCTTTCCTCTTGCTGTTCTTGATCAGAATCATGGCGACATCTCCCTCCGCTGCCTCGGCCACCGATCAACAGCAAAATACCCCGGTGGAAACCTCTCTCATCTCTCAATCGCTCAAGTTTGTGGTATCCAACCTCAAAACTCTTGTACCGAATCAACTCACCTCTGAAAATTATTCCATCTGGAGGCATCAAATTCTCAAGCTGTTACGGGCAAATGACTTCGATCATTTTCTTGATCCATCGTCTTCCTCGGAGGCGTCGTCTGATCCCAAAAATTGGCGGTTCATCGACCAAAACCTCCAAGCTGCTCTCTGTTCGACGATATCGCCGCAGGTTCTGCCATATATCCTGCATCTTGATACTACTCACGAAATGTGGCAGGCTCTTGAAAGCCAATTTCAAGCAACCAGTCGATCGAAGGTCATCCAGCTCAAGAATGAGCTCCACAACATATCCATGAAGAATCTTTCTATGATTCAATATCTCACCGACATCAAGAAACTTGTCGACCAAATCGCCTCTGCTGGCTCCACCGTAGACACCGAAGACATAATCCTGTACATCATGAACGGACTACCTCCGGCATATCAATCCTTCAAGACCTACATCCGCAATGCGCCTCAGCAAATTCGTCTCGAAAATCTCTACGCCATGCTCATAAGCGAAAAAATCCATATCAACACGGATTCAGCGCGCAACCACACGGACAACAGTCAACAATCGACGCTCTATGCTAACCGAGGTAGAGGTCGGCGCTCTAGAGGTCGTCCGAACACATCCTCCACCTCCTCCGCGCGACCCAGCCAACCGCAACATCCAATTCCCACCTGCCAGATATGTGGCAAGAAGGGACATACCGCAGATGTCTGCTAGCATCGCATGGATGCCTCCTACACACAGCAGCAATCCAATCCAAAACAAACTAATGCTCTGCTCGCCAACAACGATACCCCCTCCTATGACTGGTATCTTGATTCCGGGGCGTCCTCACACATGACGAACACGGCAGACAATCTTCAACAATCCACAACCTATCAAGGCAACGACGGCGTCTTTATCGGGGACGGAAGAAACATACCCATTGCTCACTCGGGCACGGGAATTCTTCCAACCCCGAATCGTAAGCTTCACCTGTCTAACCTTCTTCATGTTCCTACCATTTCGCATAATATGTTATCTATATCTAATCTAGTAAAAGATAATCATATTTCGATTACGTTTGATCATACGGGTTCTGTGTTTAAGGATCTGACGACAAATCAGGAGCTTCTTCGTGGTCCATGTAACGCAGGCCTTTACAAGATCTCGTCTACCGTAGCCACAAAGCAGAGCAACTCGGCGTTTCAAGAACCCAATATTCAGATGGCATGATCGCCTTGGCCATCCTCATCTAAGAACTCTACATAAGATAGCGCAGACCAACCCCAGCTTACATATTCCGAAATTATCTTCATTTTCTTGCAATACGTGTATTCAATGTAAATGTCATAAGCTTCCTTTTGAACTTGCTAAATCAAGAGCCAAATCACCTCTTGAATTGGTACATACTGATGTGTGGGGACCGGCTCCGGTCATCTCCACACAGGGCTACAAATTTTTTGTTATTTTCATAGACGATTGCTCTAGATATACATGGCTGTTTCCCATCATACATAAGTCGGATGTCTTTGGCATTTTTAAAAACTTTATTACTCTTATTGAAAATCAGACGAAATATAAAATTAAAGCTCTCAGGTCAGATGGGGGTAAAGAATTCATCAATCAGCAAATGCTATCACTAATTCAATCCAAAGGCATTCAGCTGCAATCATCGTGTCCCTATACTCCGGAGCAGAACGGGGTCTCTAAACACAAAACAGACACATCATGGAAACTACGAGATCTCTCATTCACAAATCCTCTGTTCCCGCAGAATACTGGCCCGAAGCCTGCACGACTGCTGCATATCTGATCAACAGAATGCCGTCGTCCAACACGTCTAACAAATCCCCACTTCAACTAATGTTCAATATACTACCTGACTACGCTCACCTACGTACATTCGGCTGCGAATGTTTCCCTCTTCTACCCAAACACTCTAGAACAAAGCTGCAACCAAAGTCCAGGTCATTTGTGTTCATGGGCTACTCCGACATACACAAGGGCTACAAGTGTTTTAACAGGGACACTAACCGAACCTTTATTTCTCGTCACGTTATATTTATTGAAGACTCATTTCCGTTTTACCAAACTACTGTTCCTCCTCAGACTCCGCCACATGACATGCCTCCGGCACTGCTTCTACCGACCTCCAAAGCATCGGATATCACAGCATCTTGTCATAAGAACTCTACACCACATTCAAATCATTCTAATGATACTCCAACTACAATTGCGGTCTCCACTTCTCTCAACCAGCCTGAAGGCACCCCAACCTTCCAGACATCCGATGGTCACCAGGCTTCAAACAGGATCGCTAAAACAGCCTCATCGTCTGAATCTTCTTGCCACAAATTCACCAGCAACCGACTTCGATCCTACCAGCTTCTCGGAAGCCAACAAACACAGGGAGTGGCGGAAGAATTTGTTGCTCTTCAAAAGCAGGGCACATGGTGTCTTATTCCCCCTCCTCCAAACGCCTCCATCCTCGGATGCAAATGGACATTTCGAAAGAAGTTCAACGCCGATGGCTCGGTAGCTCGGTTCAAGGCACGGTTAGTGGCACAGGGAAATTGGCAAGAATATGGCATTGACTACGGCGAGACGTTCAGTCCGGTGGCAAAACTACCAACTATCAGAATTCTCTTTACTGTAGCCATCACAAAAGGCTGGACTGTCCAACAGCTCGACGTATCCAATGCGTTTCTTCACGGACAGCTAACTGACACGGTATACATGGCGCAGCCAAGAGGATTCATTGACAGCAATCATCCGACTCATGTATGCTGGCTTCGCAAATCAATCTATGGCCTCAAGCAGGCCCCGCGCCAATGGTACACCACCTTCACCAATTTTCTTCTCACCATCGGATTCACGCACAGCCAGGCCGATCCCTCTCTACTCACATATCAACAAGGCCCCGATCACATCTTCCTCCTCGTGTACGTCGATGACATCTTGGTCACAGGTAACAACCAAGAAATAATACACAAGGTGCTGTCTCAACTTCACTCCAAATTTAACATGAAGAATCTCGGACCCTCTCATCATTTTCTCGGAATCAAAATTCAAACTAAGCAAGATAAGTTCTTTTTGTCTCAATCTTCTTACGCACTATCAATCTTGAATTCTGTGAATCTAACCTCCTGCAACCCACTTGCAAATCCCTCTTGCACCAAAATTCCGAATCAAACTACAATGGATGCAACACTCGCTGAACCCACCAACTACAGACGTATCACGGGATCTCTACAATACCTGACGATCACTCGCCCTGACATATCCTATGCAGTTAACGTGCTCTCTCAACATATGCATGATCCCTCCTCGCAACACATCTTTCTCCTAAAAAGGTTGCTGCGGTACATCAAGGGAACACTGAACCTGGGACTACCGATCGTTCCAGCTCCGCTTATCCTAACAACATTCTCTGACGCTGATTGGGCAAGCGATCCAACAACAAGAAAATCCACCACAGGCTACTGCACTTTCTTAGGCGATACACTCATTTCATGGGCTGTAAAGAAGCAATCCACTGTTTCACGGTCGTCCACCGAATCAGAGTACCGTGCGCTTGCGGCCGCCATTGCAGATACACTCTGGCTCAAAAGACTTCTTGCTGACTTTCTCATCTTACACAACCAGCCCATTGATCTATTCTGCGATAACACATCGGCAATCGCACTGGCTCACAACCCCGTCTTTCACGCACGGACCAAACACATCGAAATCGATCACAGATTCGTCCGCGATCACATTCAAAACGAGGTCATTCGTCTCCTTCCGATAGGCACCGATCACCAACTCGCCGATATACTGACAAAGCCTCTGTCGACTCCTCGGTTCAAAGAGCTACGACACAAATTGACTATTCGGGACGAAAGCTCAATTTGACGGGGGATATTAGTACCTAAGCATCTAAGCCTATAACGGCTAAATCGGTGGCATCCAATTAACGTCTCACACGTGTATATGTTAGCTGTACAGTAGTCATTATATATATCCGCCCATGTACTTACAAGCGGGAGAGGAAAATAATATTCTGATTAAATCTTTGTTATTCCTGTATCTTCTCCTTTCCCTCTTCTTTGTTTCTACATGCCTAATCAGACAATCTGTTATTTTATAGATTGCTAAGGCCAACCATACATAGGTAGAAAACCAAAGCGAATAATTTGTGTCACAAATGTAAGCATGCCACCACGAGATTGGTTGATAACCATTATAAAATTCATTAATGAATACTTTAAAGGTGGGGTGATCTAAGTCCTTCCATGCAATAAAATTCAAGCTATCTATAATAATATCCAAGGCTAAGATAACATTCCAAGTTGTCTGAGAGAGAGCAAGAGAAATCTTCCAACAATTATCTTGGATGATTGTTGAAACAAGGGAGCCTGGGGGGATATTGGGGTGAAAAGGAGAGTTACCAAGCAAACATGTGATTGTTTTGCCACCACACTAGGGATTCCAAAATTAGTAAAAAAGTAGATTTCAGGATGATCTTATAAGAGAAATTAATTTGAATGCATATAACCACCTTAGCAAACCACTTCCAAAAAAATAGAAGAGTGGTGAACAAGAGGTTTCCTGTCATGCCCAAAGATCGAAATTGGAAAGATTTGTATATATATATATATATATATATATATATATATATATATATATATATATATATATATATATATATATATATATATATATATATTCTTAATCATCAACTAGAACTTACTAATTTTATCTAGATAATATAATAATAGAAAATATAATTACATCACTACTCATCCAAATATCCACATATTTTATATAAGCCAAAATCTATTATATAAAATAGTCATAATATCTAACAATTTTAATTATCCATTCAAAAATCATAACTATAAAATGAGAAAAGCAGAAAATATGGAAAAAAAAAAATCTAACCTTAAGATCCTAATCAATATCACTCCACTGGATTCCTATCTCGACCTAAAAACATGAAAATAATCATAGAATAAACACATAGCTCAGTAGATTACTAGAACCTACTAGTGAAAAAGTAATGCATGACATACATAAACAATATGCATAAAGTCATTCATAATTTTCAATTAACATAATCATGTGAATAAGAGTAAAAAATCATAAATATGTGATGTATCATGACTTCTAAATTTATTATTACTTATTATATAAAATAACTTTGTCTTTTATCTTGTTGATCTTATCATTATATCAATATATGCATGATGTCCATGTATGCATTTCATATAAATTCATATCTTGTTTCATTATACGTTATAAATGTTTATAGACTCCTGACCATTAGCTGGAATTCTTGTGGGTATTTTACTCCAATCTTGAACACTTATAACTCTCTTAGAATATTGCTCCAATCTTGTGCACTTATAGTTCCCAAATCTTATATCTTAGGTTGGGTATATTATCAGTTAATGCCTAACAAATCTACATTGTTTACACATTTATATTCCAATGCATATTTTCATACTTATTTGGTATTTATTACTTGATGCAAATGAATTCATTATCATAACATGTATAGTTGCACGTCTAAATAAAAAAATTCCCCATATCTCATGCATGTCATATATGTAAAAAAATGCCTTTCTATTGATTTATGCTTGTCTAATCTTTATAAATTTCACACATAAAATCATATATGTCATTCTGACCTATTATATTCAGCATGATCATATGAACATGTTCAAAAAGTTTATATTTAGAACATATAAAAAACTACAAGATGAAAGTTTCTTAAATCATGAAATAATGACATTTTGGCAGATTTATAAGAGAAAAAAATATAGGAAATCAATATTATTGAAAGCATAACTAAGATTAATGCTACCTTTCATGATCAAATGGGGGGGGGGGGGGGGGGGGGGGGGGGGGGGGGTGAAGTGAAGGGCTTAATGCCATTTCCCTACCGATCACAACACTGCATGTAGAAATCCTTGTTGTTGTAGAACAGATAACACATCACCCCCACACTTCCATCTAGTGCCCCATCATTCGTTAGCACAATGTCGTAGCATTTTAAAGAAAATTTCACAAAATTTTAAAATTAGTTTATTTTAATTTTTTATAAATTTTGTTATTACATTTTACTGAGCTTAAGAAAAATATCATCCTCTATATTTCTCACCACTAATTCACTCACGAATAAGACATTTATAACAAATTATTAATATTAATCCATTAATCATATCAATCAATCATTCATGCTTGAAATCAAATCACACATGGTCAATGAAGAAATCTATCTTACATCATGCAATGCCATTCTTATTCACTAGTAAAGTTCTCCTCCTAACCAAGTAAATATATGTATTCAACATACAAACATATGTAGCTAATCAAATATGCAAAATAATAAATTATATACTACTCATCTCTACCTCGCTCATAAACAATTTTATAGCTCTGGTTATAATCAAATTCTTCCAATAACATTGCTCTGATACTATTTTGTTATACCCTAATATCTAAATTGGAAAAATTAGTATCTTTTTTTATCTTCCATCAACTTTAGCTTATTAATTCCTTCTAGCTGAAATAAGTAGAAAAAAATATAATTACATTATTAAAAATCCATATAGTTGACATAAGCCAAAAATTGTTATATACAATAGTCATGATGTCTAACAATTTAATTATCTATTTGAAATTCATGACTACAAAAAAATGCAAAGAAGAAAATATATAAAACATCTAATCCTGAGATCCTAATTAGCCTCACTCCACTAGATTTCTATCATGACCTGAAAATATGAAAATAATCACAGAATAAGCACATAACCCAGTAGGTTATAACCTACTGCTAAAAATCAATTCATAATATATATAAAAAATATGCATGAAGTTATTCATATATCTCAACTGAAACAATCACATGACATGAGTCATAAATCATAGATATGTAATGGATCAAGACTTCTAAATTTAGTACTACTTATTCTACAAATTAACTTGTGTCTTGATCTTGTCAATCTTATCATTTTCTCAATATATGTATGATGTTCATGTATACATTTCATATAAATTCATATCTTGTTTTACTATACAATAAAAACATTTAAAGACTCTTGGCCATTAACTGAAATTCTTGAATCTTATGGATGTCTTGTGGCTATCATGCTCCAATCTTGAACACATATAACTCCCTTAATATGTTGCTCTAATCTACAATTGTTTGCTTTAATTGTTATTTCATACTTATTTATTATTTATTACTTGATGTAAATGAATGCATTATTACAACATGTATATTTGCATGTTAAGATAGAAATAACCTCAAATCCCATACATGTCATATATGTCAATAAAATGCCTTTCTATTGCTTTATACATGTTAAATCGTTATACATTTCCAACACAAAATCATATATGTCATTCTGAATGGTGAAATTCCAACATGATTATATGAAAAGATTCATGAAGTTTATATTTACAACATGTATGAAACTATATGGTAAAAGGTTCTTCAATCTTGAAATAGGGATATTTTAATAAATTTAGAAGGGTTAAAATCCAAGAAATTAATATTATTGAAAACAGAAACAAGATTCTGACTACCTACAGTGATCTGACGGAGCTCCATAATAGATTCGACGAACAAAAATGCCCCATAATACTTTCTTTTTCGTCTCTATCTTCTTCTTATCTCTCCCTTCCTCTCCTCTCTTATGTATAAGCATAAGGAAATTAGAGGGTGGGAATGGTGAAGTGGTAAGATACACGCACACACACGAGACCACCTTGCTACAAACCACAATGGCATAGCACTTCATGTAGAAATCTTGGTTATAAATAATACCTCAAATTGACAAGAATTTAACCCTTAATAAGAGAAAATTAAAAACCCATTGATCTGACATCAATTTTAAAATTAATTTCATTTTAAATAAAAATTAATATTTAGTTAATTTAATTAATTAAAATTTTTTAAAAAATTCTTAAATACTTAAAAACACCTCCTTAGGTCATCTCTAACCTTTGGAGGTTATTTCAAAAAATTTGGAGTTCATTTGAATTCAAATCATTCAAACACTTCTAATTAAATAAATTAAATAATTCAAATAAATATTCAAACTTTGAAAAATCATAACTGTATCTAGAAAACTCCAAATTAAGCAAAATTAAAGGCATTTAACTCCATTTGGGGTGTAATATTTATTAAAAATATCAAATCACAAGAAGTAATTCAAAACAAAAAAAGTTAAACTTTTAGTCAACTTTAAGTCAAATATTAACTCAACCTTAAAAAATTCATAATTAAATATAAAAAAATCAGATTCTAGCAAACTAATAGTCAAATTACTCATCTTAAGGTATAATATATAGGAAAAATCTTAAAACTCTAGAATTCAATCTAATTTGAAAAATCAAATTTTGACCCTTTAATTAATGTATTTAAATAATTCAAATAATTTCAAAAATTCAATATTTAATTTAAAATTTAAAAAAAAAAATAATCCAACGTTAAAACAAGTAACCAATCATTTTAATTAAAATTTATCAATCTTCAAACTTTTATTCAATCAAGCTACTTAATTCATACAATTTACTACTAAATAATCTAGGCCTACGAGGCTATTGAATTGGCCCTAAGAAAGGTTAAATAAACTTAATGACCATAGTTTAATAAAGATAGTAATTATTCAATACTTAAATACACTTTAAAATTAATTCCCAAATATTAAAACTTAAGCTTAAATCAAAATCCCCTTAAGCCTTCAACCAACTAGAGTATTAGACAACTTTAACTAATTATCCTATATAGGACATATTCAAGCCACATAGCCTACCTCACACACTTTACATGGTTTTTTAGGAAAATTAACTCTAGTCTTAGGCTAGGATGGTGTTTTAATTTTCATTTGTCGTGCCGAGTTTTTCTAGCTTTCACTACATGCTGGTAGCTAGAATTAAGTGTTTCATGTGATTGTTTATTTAATTTTAATGCAAGGTGTGCATTGATTTGATGAACATTAGATTACCATTAGGCTAAGGGTGATTTTGATGCTAATAAAGTCTTCTATATGTGGTCATGCTCATACAGGGTTGAAAAATAAAGGGGGCATGATTAAGCTTTAATTTAGTTGAATTTTCTACATGTGCTAAGACAAATGCTAAATCCTCCTTTAAGTTAAAATAGCATAGCAAAGTGTGTCTATGAATTTGAGTATTTTAAATTTTGATAAATATAATTTCTTGAGATTTTGAATTTGATTATAACTGCTAAGGATAACCCCGCATGTTGTATTTGAGTCTAATTTTTTGATTTTCTAAAATATAATTTAATTTCAATTGAGTTCTAATATTTAAAATAATTTGAGATAGAATAGAAATTCAGTTTAGAATCCAAAGAGGAAAGAATATCCTCCCAAGGGAGAGTTCTTATCTATTTGGAGATCCAAATTTGGATAGTTTCAAAATATCCAACGGAAAAAGATAACACCCTTTAGGACAAGTTTCTTTTCATTTTGATATCTAGACTCGATGAATCCAAGCAGACTGCAGAAGAACGAAGAAGTGAAGATCAATAAGAATCATACTCTCAAAGTCACTTGTGCAGTAGAATCCGGGTTGTTATTAGTGGTATTCAGCCACTTTACTTTTTCTGTAGACCCGAGGATGTACTATTAAGTGACACTTTCCACATGGACATTCAATTTAATTATTTAATTTAATTGATTGATTTATATTGATTGTGCCGTAGAAATTACATGATTTTCTTATCTTTTTTTACTTGCATGTAGACCTTTGATTTAGCTTAGAATTCGATCCAAGGTTCGTGAGGGTATAAACAAAAATTCTTCTACTTTAATTAAATTAAATTTTTTAAGTCAACATAGAAATTCTAACGATTTTAAGAAATAAGCTCGAGCTCATCGATGGTTATATGCATCATATGATTACTTTTCTTCTATGTTAGAAACCTCCTCGTCCATGGGTTCTAGCAGACCACCTGACCTATTATAGTGCAGTCCGGTCAAGGGAAAGTTATGCAATCACCAAGGAAAATTTTTTTATTTTTAAGCCTTTTTTAAAACCACTTCATTCTGATTTAAGCATTTATCGAGTCAACTTGTATGCATTGTATTAGAAACCAATTTAAAAGAGTCTAAATTTTAATTGTATTTAATTTAAATATCAAATTATCCAACATAAGCCAAGGGGATAATTAGGATCTACTCTAGATGTTGGCCCATTTCCTCAAACTTAACTAAATAATGTCCCTACCATTCTTGCATAAAAGACTAAATTCATGGAATTTAAGTATTAGGTTGTTAGCTAACTCTCCAATCCAGGTTTGGATAAGTCCAGATTTACAATACATTAGCTAGGTTCTGACTGCTGATTTTCAGTGCCTAATTTAAATTTAGATTCTAAAGCAGGTTCAGACTATAAGACCTTAACCCTTAAGAATTAAATCACAACTTTCTAATAAAATTAATAACTCAAATTAAATCTCTTTTAATTTAAAATTTAAGCCCAACATATATGATAGGCAGGGGTGCTTCTGAAATGTTTTAAATCCCAAGCACCTCATACCTTTCATCTCTTTACCTCTAGAAATAAGTGTTCCAATTCGATCCAATCCCAATTGAATTTCCAATCCTCACTCCTTTGATATCAATCTTTAAATTTTTTTTTTAAAAAAATTATACACTTATTTTAATCGAGAGTATTCTTCTGAAACTTAGGTTTCCTTCGAAGTAATTAACTACGAGAGCTTGTGCTTGTAGGAGATTTAGAACAAAGATCAAGTTTTCAAAAATTGAGTTTTCAAAACTCAGTTAATTATCTTTGGGAAAATCAAAGTCAATAACATCATTATTATTATATTCAAACGATTGATAATAGGTGATGTTTCTTTCTCTAGGAAGATATATCGTTTTATTCTCATAATTTTGATTATGAGATTAATAATCATTTATCTAGATTGTTTTTATCAAACACTCGATCAAACATCATTTTGACCCTTCGGGGTCATATATGATTATTCCCTGAGTTTGATTATAATAATTAGGATTAACTTGTAGTTCTATAATCCAAATCCATTAGGGAATGATATTTTAGTCTCCTGAGGCAATATATCTTTAATAATGATGTGTTCAATTTCAAAACTAAAATTTTAGAAATTAAATCCTCCCAAAGAAAAATAATCTTTTTCAAAACTTACCTTTTTTTCAATCAAACAGAGAGTTATTTTCAATATGAACATAGACTCTAACAAATTTGAGGCGAGTTTTCTCCATTGTTAATTTGTCAATCATCAGAGGACATCCAATGGAACTCACAATTTTTTAAATTCCATCTGGATTTCAGTTGGCAAGTGGCATATCATGAATCTTAATCCATATGAGAATGGAAGAAAATTTACCAGCTTAAAGATAACTAAGGCGACCACTTTTGCAAAGTGAAAGGTTTTCCCAAAAAGAATCACAACCCCCCTGTCCAAACCATTTGAAATCTTCAGGTGCGAAAATGTTAGGACGAAGAAACTATCACTAAGGGAGAGAAAGTTTAAGGTATCTTTTAGAGCCCATGCTTTCTTAATAACTATGAGAAAAGACTTGTAATAAGGCATTATGCAGAGTTTATAGGTTTTTTTTTTTACCGACAAGCTTTTCTAAGTGGGAACTCTTTAGAGGAGAGGTTTTTTTTTTTCCAGCCAACAAGCTTTTATAGTTGAGGGTGGATGCAAGAGGCTGTCAAATATCTGGAGAGGTTTGAGGGGTGGAGTTGGCGGAGAGATTGGAGGTGTTATGGAGGGGAGGAAAGTTGGCATGAGATAAGAAAACATAATGAGGAGGGGGAGAAGGGGGCTCTCTAGCAAAGTCGAAGAGGCAAAGGGGCGAGTGAACTATGCTATCAGGAATTTTTATAACGTCTGGTGTCCGGACCATCCGGACACCAATCCAGATGTGCCACGTCACACAGATACATCAGGGGCCCAGTGTATCTGGGTGACGTGGCGCGTCTGGATTGGTGTTCGGATGGTCCGAACACTGGACGTAATAAAAACTTGTGATATCAGACCAAAGGGAGTGGGACACTAAGGTTTCAGCTCTTGAGCCAAAAACCTCTCTCGAAGTAGACCATATGAATTTAATTGAATGCGATAAAATGATAGTCTTAAGAACTATTTTATTTTGTGAATACTAGATGTAATGTATTTTAAACATGTTTAGATTATTTGATTGTCTGTAAAATAACTGTATGAAAATTATTTTTTATATTTGGTTAGGTGTATGTAAAGTAAGATCAATGCATTTTGAATATTTTGAGATATTTAGTTGTGTGTATACATAGTAAATAAAAATATTATAATTTGAACAAATATTTTGAGTCTATATTAACAGTTATAATTCCATGAGATTTAAATAAAATTATATACAACAATAAATAATATTACTAGATGAGCTCTCTCGACTCTGTACTTTTCCCATTCAAAGCACAAAACTTAAAATGAGATCCCCATAATTGATTTCTACTCAACATACCAACAACAAATCAACTAGAAATGCAAGGCTTTGTTATATATACTTGTGGGAAAAAAAGTTGAAACAAGGATAAGCAAAAATTATCATCAAATATAATTTTATTCTAATACATAGATAACTATAACATATAACTTCCTTTAAATTAACAAAACTAGATAGCATTTATTTTAATGGTTTAAGTTAAGATCCTAAAATATTGACACTATAAACCCAAAATCTCAATACTCAGCACTCTTGGGGAAGATGTTTCTTGCAAGGAACTTGCCTTGCTTCATGACCGTCCGGCAGTTTATGTCGCCTCTCGTGGGAGGGGCAGACGGGGGAGGTAACCTACTCTGTTGTTGAGCTTGGGGTTGGAATTTTCAGGCTGTGGCTGTGGTCCCTTTGGTTTATTTCCTTGATTTGGTTCTTGCTGGAAGATTCTTTATGCTGAATCATGGGAGCTCCAATTTTGATTTTCTGTTGGCCGCGGGTTTTGCCGGGCAATGATGTGGCTGGGGCTCATTCTTCTGTCGTTGGCTCGTGGCAACCTTTGGTGGGGGTCTTTTGGTCGGTTGAATGACTGGTCGTTTGGGTTGGTTGCTACACTGTTCTCTTCACCAAATTGGATGGTCTGAGCGTAGCTTCGGGGGTGCTGGAAGCCTCGGCGAGTTATTGAGCCCTTCAGATTGATCTACCCTGTATTCTCTTTGTTTTTCTGTCATTTTGCTTCATTGCTTCTTGTAATCCTTTTTTTGATTTTAATATATTATCTTAAAAAAAAAGTATGTGACATCATTATTGGAATTCAAAAGATGCCTTATTCATCATCATCTTAATGATTTGTTCTCCCTGTATATATTATCATCAACCACACAATATTCCATTACAGAAAAACCTGCAATAATAAAATAAAATTAGAGAAATGACATTGCTAAAGAAACTAGTGATCCAAAAAATGGAATATAAATTGATATTTATGACCAATTAGTAGCGGAAGCTCAAACTTATAACTAAAGTTTAATTCACAAATAAACTAGTCTACAAACCTTCTTCAATTTTGATGCAAATGAATCATTTATTTAACTCCTTCCTCATCCATTTAGTCTTTGACTCCAATGATTTTGATAGGAAGGAATAAATCATTGTTTTATATATATATATATATATTACTTCCTAATCCGAAACTCGTGGAATACTAGATAACTTTGTCATTAGCTTCATAAACAATTTTTTCTTGCTCTTGTTATTTTTGAATTGCATCAACAACTTGAACTATTTTATTAACCATCATAGAAATGCGGTCACAGAGACTATGATCAACAATAGATCACTACAGGAAAAACAATGAAAACCGGCGGTTTTTTCCGGCGGTTAGTGTAAGATTACCGGCGGTTTTACAAAATACCGGCGGTCTAACGGCGGTTTAGTGACCGCCGGTAAAAACGGCGTAGGAAACAAATTCCGACGGCCTTTTACCGGCGGTTTATTTTTGCGGCGGTTTTCCGGCGGCCCATACCGCCGGTGATAACCGGAATTTCCTACGCCGTTTTTACCGGCGGCGTGCGTCCATCGTAGAACCGCCGGTGACCGTCGGTAAGCCGCCGGTATTCACCGGCGGTTTAATAATAACACCGGCGGCTATATCTTACCCGTCCGGTATCGTAGTTTCCGGCGGCCAAACCGCCGGTTAGCCGCCGGAAACCTGTAGCACCTGAAAAAAAAAATTGACAGCATCCCCTCTATTTGAGGGAGGTTCACCCTAAAGTCTAAACCTGCAGAAAAAGCATATATATGTTGGGCAACACGCCGCTATATTCATCACAACCAGAAAATACAAAATTCATCACAACATTACAATCACAAGTTCATACAAGAATGGTTCTTAATAATGCTACAATCACCAGTTCAGAAGTTTACAAGTTCTAATTAATACATTCATCAAACATAATAAACATCTAATCATCATCGGTATCCTCACTGTCTGCAGATGGCTGCTCCTGTTGGTCAACATATCAACACATGTAATATTCGCAACCATATAACTAATCATTAAGATCATTTTTTGAAAGAAGTGTTGTATCTTGTGATTCTAGAATCAGCAGAAGATCCAAGTAATTACTTTTTTTTTTTAGTTTTTCTTATAACTTTTTCAGAAATCATCTTTAGTAACATTAACTAAACTTTTCACATATATGCTCATTTTGTATCCTATTTTTAAGAAAAAAATCATTCATCCACTTAAGCATCCTCATCTCTACAACACTTAGTATTATGATTTCTTTTAATGGCCAACATTCTCCACCATAAAGCTTTATAGGTCTAATCACCATCTTATAAAATTTTCTTTAAGTTTGATGATAACTTTTCTATCACACAACTAACCCGATGCATTCCACCACTTCAACCATCCAACTTGAATTCTACTAATAACATCCCCATCTATTTCACCATCACTCAAAACAATAGATTCCAGTATTAAAAACACATGCTCTTATTAATGATTCGATCACTAATATTAAGATATGAGCTTAAGTCTGATCCTTGATATAATTCAACTGAAATAGGAAAACATTTGATCAAACCACCTTCCGAGTTTGATCATTTTAATACAGAGCAATAATACTGCAAACACATATATCAATAAATTATAATAACTCATATGAGATATAACATTTTTTATCTAAAAAAAATTCATAAGATCCAAGTAATCCAAGCAAACCTAAACCTATATATGCACCATAACTCTCTCCCACATTTTTTTTTTAAGTATAAAACATTAACTAACAAGATAATATCAACAAATAATCAAAGAAAAACCATTAAAATTAACCTTAAAAGAGAAATCGGTTTGTTTGGGGTCGGAAACGGTCGGCGGTCGGGCGTCGGAGTAAAGGGGGTCGGCGGCGGTCGGACTAGGGATGGCGGCGGTCGGACAGGGGTCGGCGGCGGTCGGAATGGGGTCGGAGGCCGGAGTTCCTTCGTCGGGGGCTGATCGGACGAGCGGAGGAGCGATATGATGAGCGAGCGGCCGAGAGAGAGAAGGAAACAGGGAAAATGAAATGAGCGGAGCGAGGGGGCTCGTATTAGGGCTTTTACCGGTGGTTTTTTCCGGCGGTTTAAACCGCCGGTAAAAAAAATCACTTATCACCGTCGACTAAAACCGCCGGAAAACCGACGGTTTCACGTCTATATCCGGCGGTTTTACCGGCGGTTTAGACACCGTCGGTATTACCGACGGTTTATCGTAGCTAAGCCGTCGATTAAGCCGTCGTTATCGTCCGACGGCGTAACCGCCGGTGTAGCCGTCGGTAATACCGACGGCCTCTAAACCGCCGGTTCAAACCGCCGGTTTTCACTGTTTTTCCTGTAGTGAGACCCTTTATTCTTTTTTTGTTAGATGGATCCCTTAGACGAGGATGACATTGCTCGCTTCGTTGTTCCTACAAGATCTTCTCTATGGTTATATTTAGTCCAATCATATAAGAAAAAACTGTCATCCCCTCTTTAATTATAGGCTCCAATTCTTAATTTCTCTTAATGGAGATTTTTCACTATCTTATATAAGCAGTGATAGGCTCTAATAAACACTATCCTAGATAGGCAATGAATATCCTCTTTAAAAGCTTTAGTTGTCCACCACAAAGAGAAATATTAAAATATCCCTCGAATGAAAAAAAAAAATTCTCCATTTTTTTTGTAGGTTTTTATTTCACCTACTAAAAAAGGCTCAATGTTGTCTTGTATGGGCGAGATATTCTACCTTTATAAGCACTATTTTTTTCTCTATTAGAAGTACTAAACAATCCTACATATGAACCTAAAATTTTATATCCAATTGAAGCCATGATAAAAAAATTCAAATAATATGAGGAACTAAACTTATTTTAAGCTATTTTAGTAATGAAATCTTTTTAGTATATAGGAGTAAATTAATTATGATGACACTCCTATGCAATAATTTTGATTAGATTCTTGATATGGCTCTTTTGATCTCCTTTATGTTATACTTGTAAGTAATGGCCCAAATGTCCATGGTAAGTTAGACATTCATTCTCTTCCTTCAATTCATAATATTTTATTTTTTTTTATGATTTTGTCCATTTAAGTATTTAGAAATTTGGATATCCATTAGAATGTTAGCAATGGATGTGTTTAAAGGGGTAGATGACTCGAGTTAAATTTAGTGATAAATATGTATTTGATCTTTTTAACTCCTAGTTCATTAAAAAGGCTAATAAATTTCTTGTGATGAATTTTTATGTTTGTTTGATGCCTATTCATAATACTTTTGATGAGCATTGATGACATTTTCAGTAGTTATTTTTATTTATACTCGATGAATGAAATCATCATACAAGCGAACAGCCTCACAATAATGAGGAATAGAACTGTCTAAGATGGAGCATTCCAATAAAAATATATCATAATAACTATGGATCCACTCCCATAATATGACATGCTTCAAAAAAGAATCTTTAAAAGTAATCATTAAATGTCCCTCCCTCATTTTGGTCAATCCTAAAAATATAAGAGGAGTCTTTGATAACCTTTCATTGGGCAATAAATTATAGATCAATAAAAGTATAAATAGTTATACCAAAGAGAGAATTAAACTATTTGTGAGCTTATCCCTTAAGAGTTATAGGGACGACCTAGCAAAGGATTATATTGAAAGTTTATTGAATATGCGTGATGGGGATAGAGTCTCATTACGTGGATCAATTAAAAGCAATTTAAACTACATTAAAATAGAATGATAGAGCGTTTCATTCAAGAATGAAAATTCATAGAAGTTGTGATAAGAGATTAGGTTGCTCTTTTCCTCAAAGAGAATTTCTCCTAAATCATACACCATAGCTTATATCTTATAACATCATTAGGTGTGTTCATGAGGTAATGTTGATTTAAGTTCTCAATTAATGGTGGAGGATTATGAGCTAACCGAATAATACAGGAAGGATGGATTGAAATAGTAGTGTCAGAGAGATTTTGATGAGTTTATAGTGGAGAAGCATCTATAACATAAGTACTCCATAAGTGACATCAAATGGACCAACTTTAAATTATTTTTTATTTTGTGATGGGAGAATTTTATCATGTTCTAATGGGGCTCTTTATTGTCTAAGCTCTTCTAAAAGTTGCAGTATTTAAATATAAAGTTCTTCCATCCTATGCATGCAATCCTCCAAAATGAGGTCCAAGTAGCCTTCACCATTTATATTTTCCTATTTTTGTTTGATGTATTGATTGCCAAAGTATTTGTAATATGTTGTGAATGTATTCTACAAATGATGTCAAATTGTTACATACGATAAAATTTATAATTATAGAGTGTGTGTCTAATGTTTTGGTTTTATAAACAAATCTGGTATATACAAACATAAGTGTTACGTGACCATAATTTCTTGCTTAGAAAATCCAAGAAGGAAAAAAAATCACAGGGCTGACCTCATTGTTGTCATTTACTATATAATTATATATGCAGATTGCTAATTATTCAAACCTAGCTTTGACATTTATTTGAACCTTTATTCTAACCAGATTCAAACCTAATTCAAATCTAGTTTAAGGCTTCATTTGGTTACCTAATACCTTTTGTAAAATGTAGTTTTAAAAATATTGTTCGAGAGAATGGATGTTTCTAATGGAGAAGCAAATACCAAAAAGCTTTTGATAACAGCATAAAAATAAAATTTTTTAAAAAGCATTTTTAAACAAATGTCACATTCAAACAAAAAAAAATAATAATTTTACCATTTAAAAGCATAGAAGTTAAAATTAAGCCGTCCCAAACGAGGCCTAAATCTTTAATCAAGCAAATACCAAAAACCTTTACGCATTGTCACCGATCATGTGATGCCGGTCATGAACTCCTTTAGCGCTTCTTATATGATATCAAAGCCACATAATAGTTCGTGAGAATTTTGATTACTCTTGTTGACCTCGTCTCTTTTGAGTTACCCCGATCTTCTTCTAAGAAGCAATAATTTTGGATCTCTGCTCTTCTATGTCATTCAATCGATCTTACATGGCATCCTTCTATCTCCCAAAAATTTTTATGATCTCCGTCTTCAACCTTCATTTCCTTACTCATCTCTCACATTGCACCTAATCTTGGCTCGTCCTTCCTAATCTTGACGAAAAATTATTACGTGCGGGTCTGGATTTGTCCAGAGATCAATAAAAATGTGCCACGTCGCCACCAAAAATGTACCACGCTCGATACCATTCAGTACCGAGCACAAAACCGGACGGTTCTCCCATCTAATTAATGTCCGCACAGAATAATCTCTCAATCTTGACATGACCAATATTTATGCCAACTCACCTGACATCTGCATCCACTCACTCAGCTTTTTTAGTTCTTGTTTAGAAATGATAACAAAAATACTGAACATAATCAAATCAGATAAAGCATTAAAAAGATAATTTTAAGTCACTAGCTGATGCTATATTCTCACATATGCATTCATCAGTTTTAATTGTAAACGCTTTTGATATTTTGTAAATAATATAGAAAGTTTTTAAGACAATCTTTAATTTTAGTACACTTTATAAATTTCTTAAAATAGAAAAATTTTAAGTGAATATTAGCATTATTATATTACTATATTAATATCATCATACATTTAGTTAATATGTACTGGAAATTTTTACTTTATGGAAAAATTGACTATCTACCTCATGTAATTTGACAAAAAATCAATTTTCTTATTTTTTATAAAAAAATATGTCATAAAATTTTTTGGACGAAATTACCACCAATGAGGGATTATTGGTATATTCATAAACTAATCGCTAGATTTATACATTATTTGAATATGATTTGAACATTTGGTCAAACCATATTCGAACTTAGTTCAAACTTGATTTGAACCATTGATCAAAACTTTGTTTGAGCTGATTTAAAACTTTGGTTCAAACTGTGATTTCGAACATAACCCTGGAGCTGAAGCTCCCCTCTTAATTCGCCTTTGCAAGCCATTGACCTTCATGAGATTCCAACCTCCACTACTGATCAAGCAATGCAGACTCCAAAAGCTCCCATCACAAACTCATTTATTCCTTCACATGTCCTCACTAATTATGCAATGCTAGCCCCCATTGTTCCCATCATAAAAGGTTCTCCTTTGCAAGCCATCATTGGTCACTCGATGCCTAGTCCTAGTGCTCTTGTCAAGAATTGTTCTCCTGAACACATTTTCAATGATCACGTGATGCCTGCTTTCAACATGTAGTCACCAGTTCACCAATACCATCTCTTAATGCTTCTATCACGAACTATTTTACTCCTTTGCATGCCATTATAGGCTATGTAATGCTTGCCCACAATTTTCTCGTCTCGAACTCTTCTTCTCCTTTAAATGTCACTACAGTTCATGAGATATCTGTCCCAAAATTTCAAACATAGCTCCAAATAAATATTTGAACCATGCTCAAATAAAAGTTAGAACTATTCCAAATTGTAATTAGAGCTTATAGTTTAAAAAAACACCATAGCTTTGAAGTAAGGTTCAAGTAAAAGTTCAAATTAGGCTTAAAAATCAAATGAGCAATCCATAAATACAAGAAGTTATCCCACATTGGGGGTAATTTTGTCTAAAAAAAATTTCAGGTATATTTCTAAAAAAAAATAAATACTTGGGCATTTGACTAACTTTATGTCTTATTAGACATAGATAGTCAAACTTCACTTTATTAGTATATTATTATTATTATTGAGGATATTCTCATTCAATGTATTTTTCTCGTTTCTTTCTTCTCTTGCTATTATATATACATATTTAAACCCTAGCAATGAACTAGATCAAGTAGGATAAACTAATCTTTCTTAGTTATTGTAGTGGTGCCTAAGGTTTAGAGACTTTGTTGATGGCTTTGAGGAGGATTCAGAGGGAGTGGAATGACTTGCAAAAGGATCCTCCAACATCATACATCTTTTATAATGTTTCTGAAGACATGTTCCATTGGAAAGTAACTATTTTTGGACCTGAAGATAGCCCATATGTCGGTGGACTTTTTGACCTTGATGTTCAAATTCCAGAAGACTATCCTTACGTTCCTCCAAAAATCATATTTGAAACTAAAATTTTTCCATCCAAATATAAATAAACATAATGGAACCATCTACCCTGACATTGTCGAGGAACTGTGGACTCCAGCTCGTCGTATATCAAATATGATAGAGTCAATTATAAAACTTTTGACAGAACCAAGGTTGGATGACCCATTGGTACGAGCGATTGCTAATATGTATAAGAATAACAGAGCTGAATATGATACAGTTGCTAGATTATGGGTTGAAAGACATGCTAGATGCTGAGAACCTGCTGATTCCTAGCTAGGTCTTTGTGTTGCCTTAAATATATTAGGAATTCTATTGAATAAGGGCTACTTTAACATCAAATTTGATGATTGAAGTTTGTGGCTTTTGTATGGATATGTAGTTTTCCATAATTTCATTTTGTTCTTATAAAAGTAAATAGATAAAGATGTATGTAGTCATTTATAATTTTTAATATGATATGAAGTCTTACAGATGTACTGTTCCCTTCAATCAGTCAATTTTATTGATTTGTTTCTTTCTTGGTTTATGCTGATCAGCTTTGGGAAAGAAATAATTTTAAATCTCAGCTATTCTAGTGTTTTGCCAATTGCCACTCAGCTTTGTCTCTTTTGTCTTATACTATTTTTTACCATTAGTCGAAGTTGCCTATGCACATCTCTAAAAATATGCTTTAAAAATAGTAAAAAGGTTGACCCAAATAAACCTAAGTGTTGCGGGGAGGCAATAAAGGTAGGTTGAGGTTTAAAATATTTTTTTATTAAACTTGGGTGGAATTTATTAAAAAAAAAAGGGAAAAATTTTTTGGGGCTGAAGTCATTCACATGAAAAATTACTATTTGAATGAAAAGCCATTTAGCTTGTTTTTTTTACAAATATGATAATTTCTAAGGAAACACATCTTCATGACACATGAATTATTACCTTGCATTGCCCATTTTTTAACGTATCCTCATATTATTAAAAAAATTTTAAGTTTCAAAATTTTAAAATCTAAATTTTATATAATCATATGTACATGACATAATATTATCCACATAACAATAAAATAAAATAACTAAATAAAAAATTTCTTAGGTAGCCTTCAATTGTCTCATAGTGATGGATCATTTATGCTCAGTTGCAACTTTCTTAGATTGAGCAGAGGTAGTTTGACCCTTTCTAACATCCTATGCTCCTAATGCTCCTGGTGTTGTGTCGCACCTCGTGATCTAGGAGATTCCTAAAGTTAGATTTCTCAACCCTAATATGGTATATTAAAAGCCCTCTAATGAATCTAAATAATTCAAATGACTAGGAAACATTCAAAAATCTTTATTTCAAAAAAAAAATATATACACATAATATAGTACAATTTCATTCTACGCATCAAAACTTAAAAAAGTTAGATTACCATAATACATTAACAAAAAAAAAAAAAAAAAAAACTCTTATTGGTCCACTCTCTGTGATTTCACTCTCTTAGACCCTTTCCTTTCCCTGAAATATATTAAATATATCAACAAAATGAATGTTCTAACTCAATAGACATACCTAAATGTTGTAACAAGATTCAATACCCATAATATTACATTTCATAAATTAAAGGTTTGAATAGTAAATTTCAAAATAAATATAAAAATAATTACCAGTTTTTGAGAAATATACTAGAACATTTCATATATATATAACTTTTTTCTACACTTTCATATGGTTATTAGAGTACACTGGTTTCTAGAGTATAATAGAGTATATGCTTTCATCCACATCTTCACAAAGGCTCCAAACTTCAATTGTTGTACAGAAAAAAATAGAATATATACTTTCTTTCAAAAACTTTCTTTTATAATTTAAGTTCATTCTATTTATCAGAATATTCATTTTATTAGCAAAATATGAGATTTTTGTGCACAATAATATGCATATCTCGATGCCTGTTAACAATTTCATTTTCACTTATGCCTCTTATAACTTACCTTCGCTAGGTGAGGGAGATCATCCATAATCTCCTTATAACTCCACTTCTACTTCTATCTACCTTAAACCTCCCGCATTCATCTTGGACAGATGGGGCCATGATTAGAAGCACTTTAATAGTCTTCCACATTGGTCATATGATCCTAAATGCATATGCATTACAGAATTAACAAATACACGATGTGTTGAGCATGATCATGCATGTAGCTGTGCTACTTTACTGAGGATGATGCACATGTCTCTTATTCGTATTTTCCAACTTCGACAATTTAGAGAAATATTTATAATTAAGCTTTAAAGTATTATTTTGAGACTTTTTGGGAATTATAATAGATGTTAGATTTTTTCAATTTTTAAATAGAAAAATATCTAGAAATTAACATAGGTAAACCAATAGGTGAATACATTATTTCTTATAGCATAAAACATACGGAATGATGATTTTTACGACATACCAAAAAGTAAAAAAGTGGAATATTAATTAGATTTATTAAAATGCATTTTTTACTCTATCTTTTCAAAGAAATACTAGAATTAAAATAAGAAATAAACTATTGGAAGCTTACATTGAGCACGAAGATTCCCTTAACTAGCCAGACAGATGAATCTCGAGCTATGTCCTCTAAATCTCTCTCTCCTCTTCTCCTTCAACAAACTGATTGGCACACCCCAAGATTTAAATTGGAAGAATGATCTATTTTATCATTTCCAACATATATCATAGCTTTTTAAAAATCATCAATATACACAAAAGCAATTAAGTATCATACATAAGGAAACATTTCATTATATTCATTCTTCATTCACCAAAATCACATTTACAATAGCTAGAAGATCCCTAACAATATCAAAGTATATCAATAGCTTATAACTAAAAAAGGAATGATAATTAAAAAGCTTTCAATACAAGATTTAAGAAATCAATATGTATGCTCATTTCAATCAATAGAATCATTAGCGTTCAATATCATCAATGCTCAATCATCACTTGTTCAATTCAATATTATCGACATCCAACTTATCAGGATTTCTATTGTGTTGAGCTGTGACAGGCAAATCATAAGATCTAGTTTTAAAAATATTTCAGATTATCTTCCAATATATATTTTAAACAATAACATATAATAGCGTTACCAAAATTTCATGAGTATTGAAAATAAACTCATTTATAAAATCTATTTTATTTCATCAAAATGTATATATAAAACCTATAATACAGTTCATGACTACATAATAGAAGCAAAGAAAAATATAATTAGCTAGTCATGAATATGCAAAAATTAAAAATAGAGAAATACCTATAGACTCAAATCATATCTTGAACTACTAATCAACAAGATCCTTCCCTTTCTTAGTTCTTAAAAATCAAAAGCAAAAGTATAGTGAGCTATAACAGCTCAACAGGCCACAAATACTGATATAAATTTTTAAATATTTCTTTTATTAAACATTTTCAATCATTTGGTAAAGTGCATTAAAACAAAGTGTGGTATAAAAAATCATTGTAAGGAATAAAATATAAATAATAATACTAAGTAGATAAATAAATTAAAATTCATATCATAGAATAATTCATATCAGATTTTCTTTAAACCCAGATAAAATCTTAAGGAATTTTGACCTCTTATAACTCTCTTTATGCTTATAGCACCATAATATGCCTATAAGCACCAGAACATGACATATTTGCCCCCATAATATGGCTTTATAACTATCATAACATATATTATAGACACTAAAATATGCCTTATATACACCAGATTCTTGGTCACATATAGAATCTCTAATGATTCTCACCTCCTTATATCTCCCAACAAATATAATTTAATCATATAAGCATATATTTTATCATATTATAACAATTAAAGTATAATTAAGCTTATATTAAAATTGCATAGATTTTTATAACGGTTGACAATAAAAAATTCTACTAAACAAAATTCACAGCATAAAAACTTAATCAAAATTTAAAAGATTGTGTAGAATATTATTTTAAGATTTTAATTGTACTACAACATAATTTTTTAGAGTCCTAGTTATTTTTTATTTAATAAGAACTATATAAATTCCAAAATACAAAGTGAAAATTTTTCAGAAAATACTCAAAATATTCATAATCTCAATCTCTATAACATATAATATTATACAGTTAAAATTTTTTCAATACAAAGTTATCCTCATTTTTTTAAAACAAAAATATAAAATTAATAAAAAAAATTATATTTTTGAAAACGAAGATAGACAATATAATATACCTTGATCCGAATAACTTTTCCAACTGAGCAAATAGTTAAAAAAGACCTAAAGTTGTTCAAAAATTCTCATTTCCTCTCCAAAACCCTCTCTATTCTCTCTCCTCATGCTGCCAATACTCAAATGAATGAATGGAATAATAGGTTTATTTTTTATTTAAAATGTAGGTAGTGGCTTAGTGTTGCGACACGATCAGCAAAGCACTGCATCTTTAATTCATTTCCTAAAACCCCAAGACTATAGTGTTAAAATCACTATTTAGCACATTGGCACTATTGCATCATTGTGGCATTCAAACACCTAACATTGGGGCAATAAAATAGTAATATTTTTTAGATTTTGTTAAAATTCACTCCATACTCTTTGAGACTCATTCTAAAAGACATACAACTTTTTTCAAGCATTAAAAGACTTTCAAACACATATAAATGAGTTTAAAACTCAAAAGTTTAAATATTTACCTTTTTCAATCAGATCAAAACAAATCAATCAAAATATTGAATTTAGAGGCATGACAAATATAATTAATAACAAAAAGTGAGAATCAACAAGCTTAAATCCATAAATTGATAATAGGTGTGAAAACGTGCAATAAAAAAAATCAATATTGTAGCATTAACATAAGTGTGTCAATGTCATTAGTTTTTTCCATCTTATTATTATCTATTATATGAAATCAGTGCACACACTTCTCTATCTATTTACCAATGATATCAATATTAGCAATATATAGATTTCATCAGTATATGATTCAGTAGATATTATAAGGCAGGACATCAAACTTTAATATGATATTTTCTTAAGGTTCCTTTATCTATATTTATCATTATCATTATTAGTTATAGCATATCTGTCATTTTATCATTACAGGAAGCCTCCAAAATTTAATAAGAGTTATCACTCTATACCTTTTTGGCGTAATTCGAAGGAATGTCTGTCTACTCACCCTTTATATGTAGGATATTATATTTTAAGATCCAACCCATATTAATTATAGTATTAACAACCAACCTTCCTTACTTACATGCAAATACTACATTTATGCATATCAATTATATCAATCTCCCTTTTTCATGCATGAAATATAATATAATAAAATACTAAAATTTACAAATCCATGAAAAATATGTATAATAAGTGATAGATTAAAAAAAGTACAACATTTTTTTAACTAATAAATTCAATCATATTATAATCAAAATATTCATAAAATTTTGTATATATAATATACAAAAAATTACACTATAAAAGTACAAGTAAAAATCAAAAGAAAATGTATTTTTTATCAATTTAGAATATATATATATATATATATATGTGTGTGTGTGTGTGTGTGTGTGTGTGTGTGCGCGCGCGCGCGCGTGTATGTATGTGTGTTTTTTAGTGCTCAGCACTGTGGCTCTCAACCTTATAACACCGTATCTCTCTGACAAAAAAATTCTAAATTCCCTCAACTTCCTCTAAACCGAGAGCTTAGCACTGCAACACTCCTTCAAATCTCACCACAATACAAAGAGGATAGTGCCACGATGCCAACATTATCAGCACCACAATTCCCCTCAAAACATTTAACCTCCTACCTTTGCTCTTTTCTACTTCATTTCCTACTTGCTCTTTAGGTACTACTTGGGAATCAATGATTGCATATTGTCACTACTTTTCATAGAAAGCTTCATCATTTATGAATATAAATCTCATTGTGTGTCGCCCTAGAATTTAATGGAATGATTGAATACTTAAATCCACATTTAACTCAACCACAAACATAATACCTAAAGCTGACTATTAAATCCAAAATAATAATAAAATTACAAATATCAATTCTTATATATAATAATAATAATAATAATAATAATAATAATAATAATAATAATAATAATAATAATAATAAAAACTAGTTCATATTAAATCTAAACATCAAAAGAATTCAAACTATATTACAAATGAATATCTTAACTTTATAGTCCAAAGGATGTAAGCTCTACCTCCCTCACTCCGGTGGGCCCTTTCTTTTTCCTGAAATGTTAAAAATTATCACAGAGTGAAGACAACCATCTTAGTAGACTTCTATCACTAACCCATCACATATATCAATATCCTTTTTCAAATATCAATAACAATTTTATTTAAATATTTAGTTAATCAATAAGAAAAATGAACCATATAATTGCAAAAGTAGTTACTAACATGTACTTATGTTTTGAATAAGACTTCTACTTTCACAACAAATCTTTACATAATTATCAGAGGTGTCAGAGTGTACTTGTTATCAAAATCTTACTTACGCTTGACTTTCTCATTTCAACAGAATTCATTTAGAAATATCATAATTTACCATAACTAGTTTTAGAATATCATTATACTTTAATTATTGAATTATCAAATTATACATTACATGAGCACAATGCACATATCCTAATGTCTCCTTATAACTTCACTTTTACTTATAACTCTCTTTAACCTTCCACACCTACATTCAGCAAGTGAGTCCTAAACCCCTAAACCCATATCCACACAAGGCAGATAGGGCTAGAATATATAATATATAGGGTCATTATATCATTTCAGAGAATATACTTATCACATTTTGGAATTCAGAGATCCTCTAATGTCATTCCATGAGTTATGCAATTTGAATGCAACAATAAGTAATTATGATTTAACTAGGTAATTATAATGATTCATGGAATACCATAATTGCATATAGTAAATTGATATTGTATGTATACAAAAGGACCCACTAGACTTTTTTTCCATTTTTATTATAATTTTTAGAGGAATATCCAAAATGGTATTTTAAGCTTTTTCTACACTACAGCAAAATCACCAATTATTGGCGACTTTTTCCTGCGGAAAGTGATAATTTTTCGGCGGTTTTTCTGCGGTAAAATTTCCACCGGTAAAACACGCACCAGAAAATTTTTTCCGACGGCTTTTTCCAGCTCTAAAATATTTCGACAGCTTTCCGGCGCTCTTTGGCTGTTGGAAAATTAAAAAAAAAAATTTTAAAAAAAAAATTCTTTGGCCGCCGCTGACTGCCCGCTGATTACCGAGCTAAGCTGCATGTACTCTACCCGCCGAGCTGCCCAGGCGCAGCTGCACGCCTGCCCGAACGCAATCCCGCTCTGCCAGCGGTATTCCCGCGCTTACCGACTTCCCGGACGACCTGCCCCGCATGCTCGATGCCCACTGGTCTGCCCACCTGCCCGCGCACATCTAGTGGGATTCAAACTCTGCTCAATTCAAATTCATATTAAACACTTAACCATTTTGCTGCAATGCAAAATATGTTTTGTTGCTTTATATTTTATATTTAAACTATATTGTATCATAAAATTAAAAATCATTTTAAAAATTGGAAATAATAAATGTAAAAATTAAAATTAATAATTACTTCAACTAAAGTATTATCATTAAAATTAATAATAAATAGAAATTAATTAAATTAAAGTATTATCATTAAAGTTTAATTAAAACAAATTATTAACTTCATAATTTATTAAAATACTATTAAAATGAAAATAAAATTTTAAAATTAATTAAAATTTAAAAATAATTTTAAATTGAAATCCTTAATTAAGGAAAAAAGTTAACTTAAATTAATTAATATAATTTTTTATTCTTTTTTTGTTAAATCATTTAAATAAAATAAAATTTTTTAAAAATTTTATTTAAATTATTTAAAAGCTGCCAGAAATCTAGAAAAGCCACCGGAAACTCCATCGAAAAATTTACCGCCAAAAATCCGTCGGAAATTTGCTGTAAAGCCGCCGAAAAATTTCGCCGGTAATAGGTGATTTTCCTGTAGTGCTAGAAATATTTTAAAAGAAAAAAAAATCTTATTTAGTTCTTGCACATAGAAATTATTTAAGAGAATACCAACCAACATAAATTTGACTTATTATAATTAATATTAGAATAAAGAATTTAACTTTAATGTCCTAAAACCAAATTTAGAAGACTTGCCTATTTATCATTTTAAGAAAATATCATAGCCTTTATAAATCATAAATATAAACAATAACAAAAGAAAGTAACTAAATTTATATACATTAATAAACTAAATTTTTTATTCACCCAAAATATCATTAATACTAGCCATGAGATCATTATAATCACTAATATTCTATCACAAGCTCCTAACTACTTAAGAATTAGAAAATACAAAATACAATCTAAAGAAAACTTGAGTATCTCTAACAATCTCACTCTAAATGGTGCATACTCATTCCCTAACCTGATATCATTAAAATTCAAATAATAAGCTAAAAAGCCCATCAGTAATCTAAAACTCACTAAAGCTTTCAATGCAATGATTAAAGAATCAATATGATATGTTTAGTCTAAATATAACCAATATCAGTCAATATAGCTAATAACAAATTATTATCAATAAAATTCAAAATGATTAATAATAAAAGTAGTGAATCATTATAATGAATTTAAAAAATTAATCATTTATATAAAATTTAATAAATCGGTAAAATGATGATGTAGAAACCATTCATAAATAACTAAATGAATCTATTTTATTTATTCGTATGTACTATCAATGCATCTGATATTGTCAATGATATTAATATATTTTTGAATATTATCATTGCTATCAATGTATTATTTAGCAAGGCATAGTATCTAACTTTAACGTGGTATTTTTAACATCTTTTATCCCAACTAATTCCCTATTGGTCATTGATCATCAATTATCAGTTATCTAATTAATTAATTATTATTATAGGTGACTTCATTAAATTAATAAAGAGTTATCACTCTCTATCCGTTGGCATAATCGATCATCTATTACATGCTACAACTAGGATAACACTATAAACCATCTTTAAAAGAAAGCTCGTTGATCCACCCTCATGCGTAGGGTATTATGTTTTAATAGCTAACCCATTTTATATATAGTATTAACAGCTAGCCTTTCTTACTTATGTAAATGCCACAATCAAAATGCAGTAGGAAAAAATCATTTATGTTCAATACAAAAAAATCTATATAATAATCAAATCATTAAAAACTAAAATGAGATTTGGGCTACTTACAACAAATAGAAGAAATCTCTAAATAAAATTGACAGAAGAAAAAGCCATGAAAACCTTCTCTTTATTCCCTCTCTCCTCTTCAACAAGGCATGATATTGAAATTTAGATTTTTCATTTAAAAAAATATTAAAAAAGAAAAGATTATTACATTAACAACAAACTAAAAGCTATATGATGAAAATATCATAAAACCTAAATAAAAATACATTTATTTCATATATTTTATAGAATTGCTAGAATTAAATTCAAATATAGGAGTTCAAAAGCCTACCTATTGCTCTATAAAATCACTAATTGGACCGATGGATGAAACCTAAGCAATGGCCTCCTAATCTTTTCTCTTTCTTTCTTCCTCCTTTCTCTCTTCTCTCTTCTCCGGGTAAGGGGAGAAAATGAAATGAATTTAGATATTTTTTTTATAAAAATATCATTTTGTGTCTGGGGGTCACAACACCCACTACTATAATGCTTCTTCACCAAATATAGAGCTGAGCATCATGGAAACACCACCAATGTCGCAGTGCTCCCTCAGATCCTTCTCCCAAAAAAAGAGGACAATGCCATGGTGCCAACTCTTCCAGTGTCGTGACACTCTTAAAGTACCCTTGGCAATCCTAAATTTTCTCTTCCCATTCTAAATTCTTAGCTTCTTTAAAGTTAATCTGGTATTATATGACTGGAAATGAAAAATTAATTCAAGACTAAGTGAAAATTCATTCTTAATTAAATTAATTACAAGAGTTATGGGATAATGGGTGTTACATAACGTGACTTCACTAGTGTTCTAATATGGTCCTTTTTTTATTGATATAGATGCACACAATGAGCTGTCATAGGATGCTAAAGAGTTTAGAGGGGTTATAGAAGATGAGTGGAATTAGTTAGGAATGTGAGGTATTTATAGTTTTTTTGAGTTATGAAATATTATACAATACAATTGAGATCATATTATATGATCTTAATCATACAATATTACCAGGCTTTTATTCTTATTATCCAAATAGAAACATTTATATTTTACTAGTTCAATTGTACAATATAATAAGGGAATGTACATTACAATTTCACTTCATCCACATGGCATTTTTAAATGGCTCATAATGCAATTTGCAATGGTAAAAATTTTACTAGTATATTATGACCTGTTAGTGATATGTTCATTAGGTTGCATGTAAAATCCCTTAATTAAAAAGAAGATAAACTTTTAAACATCAAGGTGCCTTTTGATTTAGTAGTTGGAATTTCATTAGGAAATTTCTAAGTTAAGTGTGCTCGTGTGGTAGAAATCCTATGGGTAACCTCTTAAAAAGTTATACCAACATGATAAAGCTATGAGCCCATTAGACCAAAGCAGATAATACCTCAATAGTTAAGAGTTTGGACTATTAAAAAATGATGTCAGACTAATACACCAGTTGAAATATAGAAATTAAGTGCCATATAGGATAAAGTGAGACAAGGCAGGAGACACCACTTAAACTTGTAAGGGCCGACTCTAAAATCCTATGTACCTGGTGGATGATTTTGGGATGATAAGGATATTTGCAATGTCATTAGTTACTTAAGTGGGGGAGATTGTGAAATCCCTTAAGTAAAAGAAGCTAAACTTTTAAATATTGAGGTGCACTTTTTTTGTAATAGCTTAATTTTTTTTAACTCCCTCCAAAATTAAGCATGCTCATGTGGAAGCAATTTTGGGATGAGTGGACTCCTGAGAGGTTACACCAATGAGACAAAACTGTGAAGGCATTAGGCTAAAAAAGATAATATCTCAATAGTTAAGAGTTTGAAGTGTTACATTGCATATGAAATTGTTCATAATTATGTATGAGTAAATTAATACATTATTGTTTTACTTCGTTCATCTCTTTATGTGCAATGCATAATTCATCCCAAATGTTCTTAACCATTTTGCGAGTGGATATATGCATTTAATGTTTAGACAAAAGTGCAATATTATTATTATTTTTAAATTCAGTTATACTAATTCTTTCCCCCCCTTGATTCTACTCATAAAAATGGATGTTCATTAGGTTTTTTGCTCTCAAATTTACATGGCGGAAAATAACCCACTTAAACTTAGTTTAATATGAGGTCATTTATTAAATGAATAAAAGTAGCCATGTGAATTTTTCAAAAATTGAATGGCATGTTAATAAAGAAGGAAGGTCGAGTAATGGCGGAATAACCTTCCATCATGCTACAATTAATAGCATGTGCAATTATAGGATCTACTTTAGGTTGTTAAATCCTTCGCAAAATAATCACTCTAATATTAATTGAAAGTGATGATAACATCCAATAAGATGATGAATTGGTGTTTTCTTTTTTTTTTTTTCCTAAAACATTTTTTTTTTGAGATAATATGTTAAATTATAAAATCAGCAAGAATTTAATGAAAGAATATATATATAGTGGAGAAGCAGCTATAGCATAAGTACTCCATAAGTGGCATCAAATGGATCAACTTTAAATTATTATTGATTTTGTGATGAGAGAATTTTATTATGTTGTAATGGGGCTCTATATTGTCTAAGCTCTTCTAAAAGTTGCAGCATTTAAATATGAAGTTCTTCCATCATATGCATGCAATCCTCCAAAATGAGGTCCATGTAGCCTTCATCATTTATATTCTGCTATTTGATGTATTGATTGTCAAATATTGAAAAAGTATTTGTAATATGTTGGGAATATTTTCCACAAATGACGTCAATTTGTTATATACTAGAAAATTTATAATTATAGGGTGTGTCTAATATTTTAGTTTTGTAAACAAATCTAACATATACAAACATAAGTGTTACGTGACCATATAATTTCTTACTTAGAAAATTCATGAAGGAAAAAAAATCACAAGATCTGACCTAATTGTTATCATTTACTATATAATTATATATGCATATTGATAATTATTCAAACCTAACTCTAACATTTATTTGAACCTTTATTCTAACCAGATTCAAACTTAATTCAAATCTAGTTTAAGGCTTCATTTGGTTACCTGATACCTTTTGTAAAATGTAGTTTTAAAAATATTGTTCGAGAATGGATTTTTCTAACGGAGAAGCAAATACCAAAAAACTTTCGAAAACAGTCTAAAAATAAAGTTTTATAAAGAACATTTTTACACAAATGTCGCATTCAAACAACAACCACAAAATAATTTTACATTTTAGAAACAGAGAAGGAAAAATTAAGCCGTCCCAAACGAGACCCAAATCTTTGATCAAACCTTTGTTCATATATTTGCTCAAACTTGATTCAAAAACCTTTATGTGAATTTTGATCGCGTGCAAAAGACGAACTCCTTTGCTCCTTCACACATTGTCGCCGATTATGTGATGCCGGTCATGAACTCCTTTAGCACTTCTTATATGATATCAAAGCCATATAATAGCTCTCGAGTTACACCGATCTTCTTCTAAGAAGCAATATTTTGAATCTCTACTCTTCTGCAGCTTTCTCGCATGCATGCCATCATCTTTTCTATCTCCCAAAAATTTTTATGATCTCCGTCTTCATCCTTCATTTCCTTACTCATCTCTCACATTGCTCCTAATCTCGGCTCTTCATTCCTGATCTTGACATGACCAATATTTGCGCCACTCAGCTTATTTAGTTCTTGTCTAGAAATGATAATAAAAACGCTGAACATAATCAAATCAGATAAAGCATTAAAAAGATAAATTTAATTCACTAGCTGATGCACACAAATGCATTCATCAGTATTAATTGTAAATGCTTTTGATATTTTGTAAATAATATAAAAAGTTTTTAAGACAATCTTTAATTTTAGTACACTTTATTAATTTCTTAAAATAGAAAAAATTTAAGTTAATATTATCATTATTATATTACTATATTTATATCATCATCTATGTAGTTAATATGTAATAAAAATTTATACTTTATGGAAAAAATTGATTATCTGCCTCATGTAATTTGACAAAAAATCATTTTGCTTATTTTTTTATAAAAAATATGTCATGAAATTCTTTTGGACGAAATTACCACCAATGAGGGATTATTGATATATTCATAAACTAATCACTGGACTTATACGTTATTTGAATATGATTTGAACATTTATTTGAACATTTGGTCAAACCATATTCGAACTTAGTGCAAACTTGATTTGAACCATTGATCAAAACTTTGTTTGAGCTGATTTAAAACTTTAGTTCGAACTGTGATTTCGAACATAACCCTAGAGCTGAAGCTCACCTCTTAATTCTCCTTTGCAAGCCATCGATCTTCACGAGATTCCAACCTCCAATGCTCCCATCACCAACTTCTATTCTCCTTTACATGTCACTACTGATCAAGCAATGCATACTCCCAAAAGCTTCCATTACCAACTCATTTATTTCTTCACATGTCCTCACTAATTATGCAATGCTAGCCCCCATTGTTCCCATCATAAAAGGTTCTCCTTTGCATGCCATCATTGGTCACTCGATGTCTAGTCCTAGTACTCCTGTCGTGAACTGTTCTCCTCAATACTTTTTCAATGATCACACGATGCCTACTTTCAACAGTTTTTTCATGACTTTTCTTCTTCGCATGTAGTCATTGGTTCACCAATACTATCTCCCAGTGCTTCTATCACAAATTCTTTTACTCCTTTGCATGCCATTATTGGCTTTGTAATGCTTGCCCACAATTTTCCCGTCTCGAACTCTTCTTCTCCTTTAAATGTCGCTACAGTTCATGAGATATCTATACCAAAATTTCAATCATAGCTCCAAATAAATGTCTGAACCATGCTCAAATAAAAGTTCAAACTAAGTACAAATTGTAACTAGAGCCTAGATTTCAAAAAAATAGCATAGCTTTGAAGTAAGGTTTAAGTAAAAGTTTAAATTAGGTTCGAATAACTTAAAAATCAAATGAGCAACCCATAAATACAAGAAATTATCCCCCATTGGGGGTAATTTTGTCTAAAAAAAGTTTCAGGTATATTTCTAAAGAAAAATAAACACTCGAGCAATTGGCTAACTTTATGTCTTATTAGGCATATATAGTAAAACTTCACTTTATCAGTACATTATCATTATTATTGAGGATATTCTCATTCAATGTATCTTTCTCATTTGTTTCTTCTCTTGCTATTATATATACATATTTAAACTAGTATTATGATCAATTAATCAAGTGGGATAAACTGATCTTTAATTTCTTAGTTATTGCAGTGGTGCCTAAGGTTTAGATACTCTATTGATGGCTTTGAGGAGGATTCAGAGGGAGTTGAATATCATGCAAAAGGATCCTCCAACATCATTTCTCTTTTATCATGTTGCTGAAGACGTGTTCCATTGGAAAATAACTATTTTTGGACCTGAAGACAGCCCTTATGTCGATGGAGTTTTTGACCTTGATGTTGAAATTCCAGAAGACTATCCTTACTCTCCTCCAAAAATCATATTTGAAACTAAAATTTTCCATCCAAATATAAATAAAGAGGATGGCACCATCTACCCTGACATTGTCAAGGAACTGTGGACTGCATCTCGCCGTATATCAGATATGATAGAGTCAATCATAAAACTTTTGACAGAACCAAGACTGGATGACCCGTTGGAACAAGAGATTGCTGATATGTATAAGAATAACAGAGCTGAATATGATACAGTTGCTCGAACATGGGTTGAAAGACATGCTAAACGCTGAGAACCTGCTGATTCCTAGCTAGGTCTCCATGTTGCATTAAATATATTAGGAGTTCTATTGAATAAGGGCTACTTTAGCATCAGATTTGATGATTGAAGTTTGTGGCTTTTGTATGGATATATAGTTTTTTTCCATAATTTCAGTGTGTTCTTATAAAACTAAATAAATAAAGTTGTATGCAGTCATTTATAATTTTTAATATGATATGAAGTCTTACAGAGTTACTGTTCCCTTCTTCTTTCTTGGGTTACGCTGATCAGCTTTGAGAAAGAAATAATTTTAAATATAAGCTCTTCTACTGTTTTGCCATCCGGCTTTGTCTCTTTTGTCTTCCAATATTTTTTAGGAAAATTTTTAAGGAGCATGATAAAAATTAAAATTATGTGAAGGAGTATAATTTAAAAATAAAAAATAAAAATGAGCAAACTAGCCAAACAATTTGGCGTTTTCAATGGAAAAAGCTAAATAGTTTGGCTAATTCTGAAAAAACCAAACTATTTGGAGTTTTCTATAGAATTAGTGAGCCAAACATAATTTCATTTTGGATATTTTCATTTTTTTAAAATTTTATTAATGCGGGTGATTAATTGATCCCGTTAACTTAGTTTTAAAATTTTTTATTGTGTCCTTAATCAGCTAATGATATTGCTAATGATGCTTAGAGAAAATGTAGGTATTCAATAGAATTAGCCAAATAATTTGGCTAATTCTATAGAAAATGCCAAATAGTTTGGCAAGTTTGCTCCTATTTAAATATGTTTTAAATTATACTCCTTCACATAATTTCAATTTTTATCATGTCCCTTCTTAAAATTTACTCTATTTTTTATCATTCCAGAGTTGCCAATGCACATCTCTAAAAATCTACTTTAAAAAGTAATAAAAAGGTTGATCCAAATGAAACCGAGTGTTGGCTGTGTTGCGGTAAGGCAATAAAGATGGGTTGAGGTTTAAAATAATTTTTTATTCTAGTAAAACTTTTTTTCATTAAATTTGGGTGATTATATATATATATATATATATATATATATAATTTGTTTGTTGTTCTATTGCTGCTCGAAAGGTGCCTGTCATGTTCTATCATTATTCTCTCTGTTTTTGGTTGCTTAACCTGGTTGATGCTAGTTTTGGTGGCTTCGATTTTCTGTATCTTCTAGGCCTAAGACCTCATGGGATTTTGTCTTTTTGGAACCGTAAAGTTGTAATCTATTTTGCTCAGGCTATCAAGGTTTTAAAAGGTCTTTTAGATGATTCTACTGTTATCAGGCTTGGCTTCTCTGTTATCAAGGGTATTAGGTCTATTAAGCTTTTGTTTGGAGGTCTTATTTTCTGCTTTCAAGCTTTGTACACTATTGGCAGAAAAGTCTATTCTGGTTGAGGTAAGAATGTTTTGGTTTATGCCTGATACCTATTTGAATTCCACGATTTCTGTTTTGATTTTAGATTTGCTGTCTACGTCCACTGAGGATATTACTGGTCTTAGTGGGTTATCTCGCTGTCATTGCCTTTATATTTTGATGGCTGGCTGGTTGGAGGGTTGGCATGGCCGGATGTTATGTATTAATGACTGGATCTCTGAGTTTTACTACCGGCTTCGTTTATTTTTATCTTTCTATTTTGGCATTAGGACCCCCAATAGATTTCTGAAAGTCTCTATTAATTGGGTTAACTATGTTTGTATTAATTTTCCTTTTTTGAGAATTTTTTGCAGGTTACCTATCAACTGTTTTTTTGGGAGCTTAAACGAATGCAAGGTTCTTTTCTTTTCTTTCCCTTTTTTCTTTTCCTTTGTCCTTATGTTATTTTGTAGGAAGCTCGAGCGGAACGAGATTATTTGGATCTTCCTTTTTTGGGTGCTGTTTCCCCGCAGCCCGGATCTTTTTTCTTGTTATTTTTGTAATTGTAGGATAAGGAACTACCGTCTCTCAGGTTTTTTTATTTCTATTTTGATTGTAGCTCTCCGGAGCAGTAGCGAGCTGGTGGGTCCTTTTAAGGACTTTGTAACCTATTTTTGAATTCAACACGTAGGCCCCTCCGTGGATTTTAATATATATATATATATATATATATATATATATATATATATATATATATATATATATATATATATATATATATATATTTCTGAGCTGAATTCATGCACATGAATTACTGTTTGAATGAAAAACCATTTAGCTTGTTCTTACAAATACGATAATTCTTAAGGAAACGTCTTCGTGGCACATGAATTATTACCACGCATTGCCATTTTTAATATATCCTCGTCTTATTTTAAAATCTAAATTTTATGCACTCATATGTACATGACATATTATTGTCCATGTAATAATAAAATAAAATAACTAAATAAAAACTTTCTTAGGTTAGGGTCTTCAATTGTCTCCTTGTGATGGGTCATCTTTGCTTTGTTGCAACTTTTTCTTAGATTGAGCGGAGGTGGTTTGACCCTCTCTAACATCTTATGCTTCTAATGCTTCTGGTGTTGTGACGCATCTCGAGATCTAGGAGAAGATTCTAAAGCTAGATTTCTCAACGCTAATATTATATATGTGCTATAGCCCTCTAATAAATCGAAATACTTCAAATGACTAGGAAACATTCCAAATCTTTATTTCAAAATTAAATATATGCAAATAATCTAGTACAATTTCATTCTATGCTTCAAAACTTAAAAGCTAGATTACCATAATACATTAGCAAAAAAACTCTTATCGATCTACTTCCTGTGATTTCACTTTCTTAGGCACTTTTTTTCCATAAAAAATATTAAATATCAACAAAATGAATGTTCTAACTTAGTAGGCATGCATAAATGTTGTAACAAAATTCAGTACCCCTAATTACATTTTCATAAATTAAAGGTTTGAATAGTAAATTCAAATAAATATATAAAATAATTACCAATTTTCTAGAAATATCCTAGAACTTACTTTTCACAATATATCTTTTTCTTACACTTTATTATGGTTATTAGAGTACGGTGTTTTCCCTAATATAATAGAGTATATACGTTCATTCACATCTTTAAAGAGGCTCCAAACTTCAATTGTACAAAAATAGCAAAATATACATTCTTTCAAAACTTTCTTTTATAATTAAGTTCATTCTATTTATCAGAATATTCATTTTACTAGCAAAATATGAGATTTTGTGTAGAATGATATGCATATCTCGATGTATGCTTGCAACTCCATTTTCACTTATGCCTCTCTTACCTACATTTGTTAGATGAAGGAGACCCTCCTTAATCCCATTATAACTCCACTTCTACTTCTATCTACCTTGAACCTCGCACATCTGCATAAAATAGATGTAGTCACAAATAACCTCCCACATTCATCTTGGACAGATGGGGCCAAAATTAGAAGCACTTTAATAGTCTTCCACATTGGTCAGATGATCCTAAATGCATATGCATTACAAGATTAATAAATACACGAGGTGTTGAGCATGATCATGAATGTAGGTATGCTATTATACTGAGGATGATGCACATGCCTCTTATTCGTATTTTCCAACTTCCACGATTTAGAGAAATATTTACAATTAAGCTTTGAAGTATTATTTTGAGACTTTTTGGGAACTATAATCGATGTCAGATTTTTTAATTTTTAATAGAAAAATATTTAGATATTAACATAGGTAAACCAACAGGTGAAAACTTTATTTCTTGTAGCTGAAAATGTTCATAATGAAGATTTTTACTACATACCAAAAGTTAAATAGCGGAATGTTAATTATACTTATTAAAATGCATTTTTACTTTATCTTTTCAAAGAAATACTAGAATTAAAATAAGAAATAAAGTATTGGAAGCTTACCTTAAGCACGACGATTCCCTTAAGTGGCTTGATAGATGAATCCCGAGCTACGTCCTCTAAATCCCTCTCTCCTCTTCTCCTCTTTCTCCTTTAACAAACTAATTATCACACCCCAAGATTTAAATTAGATGAATGATCTATTTTATCATTTTTATCATGCATTAGAGATTTTAAAAATCATCAATATACACAAAAGTAATTAAATATCATACACCACTTTTCATTATATTCATTCTTCATTCGCCAAAATCACATTTACAATGCTAGAAGATCTATGACAATATCTAAGTCTATCAATAACTCATGACTACAAAAGAATAATAAATAAAAAGAAAAGAACCTCAAGATCTCAATCCACCTCACTATACATAGTCCTAGCCCCTTCCCTGACTTGAAATCAATAAACTATAAAATGACCTTACAAAACCTAGCAGAAACCCAAAACTCGCTAAATCTTTTAATACAATTTTTAAGAAATCAATATGCATGCTCATTTCAATCAATAGAACCAGTAGTTTTTGATGTCATCAATGCTCAATCATCACTTGTTCAATTCAATATTATCACAACCTAACTCAACAACATTCATATTGTGTTGAGCTATGACAAGCAAATTCCAAGATATAATTTTGAAAATATTTCAGATTATCTTGTAATATATATTTTAAACATAAATACTACATCATTACCAAAATAACAAGAGTATTGAAAATAAACTCATCTATAAAATTTATTTTATATTTCATCAAAATGTATGTACAAAACCTACTCTAAAGTATATGGCTATGTAATAGGAAACAAAGCAAAACATAACCAATGCTAGTCATTATTATGCAAAAATTAAAACAGAAATACATATAGACTCAAATCAGTTTTTCAACTGCTAATCAATAAGCTCTTTCCTTTTCTCAGATCTTAAAAATCAAAAGCAAAAGTATAGTGAGCTATAACAGCTCAGCATGCCATAAATACCAATCTAAATTTTTAAAAATTTCTTTTATTTAATATTTTTCAATCATTTTTAAAGTGCTCTATAATTATTTTACGGAATAAAATAAATTTAAATGATAATGTTGAGAATATAAATAATTTGAAATTCATATCATAGAATAATTCATATCAGATTTTCTTCAAATACGGACATAATATTAAAGAATTCTTACCCCTTATAACTTCCTTTATGCTAATATCATTAGAATATACATATAAGCACTAGAACATGTCATATTTGCCACTAGAATATGGCTTTATAACCATCATAACATACCTTATAGGCACTAAAATATACCTTATATGCACCAGATTCTCAGTCACATATAGAATCTTAAATGATTATGACCTCTTTATATCTCCCAACATATATAATTTAATCACATAAGCATATATTTTATCATATTATAACAATTAAAGTATAATTGGGCTTATATTAAAATTGCACAGATTTTTATAACGGTTGACAACAGAAAATCCTACTAAGCAAAATTCACAGTATCAAAACATAATCAAAATATAAAAGATTGTGTAAAATATTATTTTAAGACTTTAATTGTACTACAACATTATTTTTATTTAATAAAACTATACAAATTCCAAAATACTAGGTGAAAAAATTCAATTCTAAAAAATATTCAAAATATTCATAATCTCAATCTCTATAACATATAATGCTACACGATAAAAATTTTTTCAATGCAAAGTTATCTTCATTTTTTAGAAAATAAAAATAAATAATTAATCAGAAAAAAATTATATTTTTGAAAACTAAGATAGACATAATGTAATATACTTCGGTACGAATAACTTTTTCAACTGAGCCGATGACTAAAAAAGACCTAAAGTTTTTAAAAAATTCTCATTTCCTCTCCAAAACCCTCTCCTTTCTCTCTCCTTACAGCTGCCAACACTCAAATGAATGAATGAATTAATAGTTTTATTTTTTATTTAAAATGTAGTTAGTGGCTTAGTGTTGCAACGCTATCATCGATCCAAGCCTTGCATCTTTAATTCATTTCCTAAAAACCCAAGTCTACAGTGTTAAAATGTCACTATTTAGCACATTGGCACTGTTGCATCGTCGTGGCATTCGGACACCCAACATTGGGGAACTAAAATAGTAATATTTTTCAAATTTTATCAAAATTCACTCCACACTCTTTGAGACTCATTCTAAAACACATACAACCTTTTTCAAGCATTTAAGGACTTTCAAACACATATAAATGAGTTTAAAACTCAAAAGTTTAAATATTTATCTTTTTTCAATTGGATCACAACAAATCAATCAAAATATTAAATTTAGAGGCATCAAAAATATAATTAATAACAAAAAGTGAGAATCTACATACTAAAATCCATAAATTGATAATAGGTGTGAAAATGTGTAATCAAAAAAATCAATATTGTAGCATTAACATACGTGTGTCAATGCTATTAGTCTTGCCCATCTTATCTATTATCTATTATGTGAAATCAGTGCACACTCTTCTCTATCTATCTATCAATGATATTAATATTATTAATATACAGATTGCCTCAGTATATGATTTATAATCCAACTTTAATATGATATTTTTCTTTAGGTTCCTTTATCTATATTTATCATTATCATTATTAGTTCCAACATCTTTGTGATTTTATCATTATAGGTGACCTATAAAAAGTTAATAAGAGTTGTCACCCTCTACCCTTCGGCATAATTCGATCATCAATTACATGTTATAATCAAGATAATACCACAAATCATATTTCAAGGAAAGCTTGTCGATTCACCCTCATATGCATGATTTTATATTTTAAGATCCAATCCATATTAATTATAGTATTAACAACCAATCTTCCTTACTTACTTGCAAATACTACATTTTCTCATATCAATTATATCAATCTCCCTTTCATGCATGAAATATAATATGAAATGATGAAGTTTTCAAATCCATGAAAACATGTATAATAAGTGATAGATTCAAAAAAAAAAGCACAACTTTCATTTTAACTGATAAAATTCAATCATATTATAATCGAAATATCCATAAAATTTGTATATATAATATACAAAAAATTACACTATAAAAGTGCAGTAAATCAGAAATATAACTACTGTTAGTGGCCTAGTGCCACAGTGCGCGCTATGACCTAGCGTCGCATGCTAAATTAAGAATTATCATAGAACATAGGTTTCAATATCATGGAGGCGATTTCTAGTACTGTTGTGTTCTCAAACTTAGCCCCATAGTGCTACCATGCATAACATTGAAGCACTCTAGTTCAAATAGAAATAAAAATTTTTATTTTAAAATACTTTTTTATTATTTTGGGTTGTTACACTGATGGAGGGGGATTATATATATATATATATATATACATACATACATGCACACACACACACACACACACAATAATCTAGTTCATATTAAATCTAAACATCAAAAGAATTTATACTAGATTACAAATGAATATCTTAACTTTCTGATCCAAAGGATCTAAGCTCTACCTCCCTCTACTCCGTTGGGCCCTTTCCTTTTCCTGAAATGTTAAAATTATCATAGACTGAATACAACCATCTTAGTAGACTTCTATCGCTAACCCATCACATATATCAATATCATTTTTCAAATATTAATAATAATTTATTTAAATATTTAGTTACACAATAAGAAACAAGCCATGTAATTGAAAAAGTACTTACTAACATGTATTTGGGTTTTGAATAAGACTTCTACTTTCACAAAAAAGTCTTTACATAATTATCAGAGGTGTCAAAGTATACTTGTCATCAAAATCTTACTTACACTTGACTTTCTCATTTCAACATATTGAATTCATTCAGAAATATCGTAATTTACCATAACTAGTTTAGAATATCATTTATACTTTAATTATTGATTATCAAATTATACATTACATGAGTAAAATGCACATATCCTAATATCTTCTTATAACTTTACTCTATTTAACCTCCCACACCTACATTCAGCAAGTGAGGCTTAAACCCTAAACCCATATCCACACAAGACATATAGGGCTATAATATAATAAATAGGGCCATTATATCATTTCAGAGAATATACTCATCACATTTTAGAATTCAGAGCTCCTCTAATATCATGTCATGAGTTATGCAATTTGAATGCAATAATAAGTAATTATGATTTAACTAGGTAATTATAATTATTTATGGAATACCATAATTGCCTATATTAATTGATATTGTATGCATACAAAAGGACCCACTAGACTTTTTTTCCATTTTTATTATAATTTTTAGAGGAATATCCAAAATAGTATTTTAAGCTTTTCGTAGAACTATTTTAAAAGAAAAAAAAATCTTTTTTATTTAATGCACATAGAAATTAGTAAAGAGAAAACCAACCAGAATAAATCTAACTTATCATAATTAATATTAGAATAAAGATTTTAACTGTAATGCCCCATAATCAAATTTAAAAGACTTATCAATTTGTCATTTTAAGAATATATCAGAGCTTTCATAAATCATAAATATAAACAATAACCAATAAAAGAAACTAAATTTATATACATTAATATATTTTACTATTTATTCACTCAAATTAACATTAATACTAGTCATGAGATCATTATATTACAATCACTAATCTATCACAAGCTCCTAACTATAAAAGAATAATATATATATATATATATATATATATATATATATATATATATATATATATATATATATATATATATATATATATATATATATATATATATATATATATATATATAGTCTAAAGAGCACTTAAGGATATCTGACAATCTTACCACAACTGGTCCTAACCCCTTCCATGACCTGAAATTATTAAAATTCACAAAATATGCTAAAAAGTTCAGCAATAATCCAAAACTCGCTAAAGCTTTCAATGCAATGATTAAAGAATTAATATGATATGCTTAGTCTAATATAATCATTAATAATCAATATTTTTAATAACTAAATATTATCAATAAATTCAAAATGATTAATAATAAAAGTATTAAATCATTATAATGAATTTAAAAATCAATAATTTATATAAAATTTAATAAATCGGTAAAACGACGATATAGAAATCATTCATAAATAACTAAATGAATCTATTTTATCTATTCATATGTATTATATGTTTATGTATTATCAATGCATCTGATACTGTCAATAATATCAATAATGTATATGTTAATATTATCATTACTATCAATTTATGCATGCATTAATATATGAATGCATCAATATATGATTTAACAAGGCATGATATCTAACTTTAATGTGATATTTTTAACATCTTTTATCCCAACTAATTTCTAATTGGTCATTAATTATTAATTATCACTTATCCAATTAATCAATTATCATTATAGGTGGCTTCATTAAATTAATAAAGAGTTATCAGTCTCTACCCATCAGCATAATCAGTCATATCGATCTATTACATGCTACAATTGGGATAACATCACAAACTATCTTTAAAAGAAAGCTCGTTGATCCATCATCCTACGTAGGGTATTATGTTTTAATAGCCAATCTATTTTATAGTGTTAACAATTAGCTTTACTTGCTTATGTAAATGTCATAATCAAAATGCAGTGGAACATAATTAATTATATTCAATACAAAAATATATATATAATAATTAAAATCCTTGAAAATTAAAATGAGATTTTAGTTACTTATGATAAATAAACGAAATATCTAAATAAAATTGACAGATGAAAAAGCTCAAAACAGCCTTCTCTCTTTTCCCTCTCTCCTCTTTGACATGGCACGACACTGAAATTTAGTTTTTCCATTTTAAAAAAATATTTAAAAAAAAAAATTAGATTATTACATTAAAAACACACTAAAAGCTACATGATGAAAACATCATAAAAACCAAATAAAAATACATTTAATTCATCTATTTTTATAGAATTACTAGAATTAAAATCAAAGATAGTAGTTTAGAAGCCTACCTATTGCTCTATGAAATCACCTGTTGGACCGATGGATGAAACCTAAGGAATGGCCTCCTAATCTTCTCTCTTTCTTTCTTCTCCAATAAGGGGTTGGGTAAAGGGAGAAAATGAAAAGAATTTAGATATTTTATATAAAAATATCATTTTGTGTCTGGGGTCACAGCACTCACTACTTTTATGATGTTTTATCAAATATAGAGCTGAGCGTCGTGGTAACACCACCAACGTCATAGCGCTCCCTTAGATCCTTCTCACAAACAAAAGAGGACAATGCCATGGTGCTACCTCTTCCAGTGTCGTAACACTCTTAGAGTACCCTTGGCAACCTTAAAATTTTATCTCCCCATTCTAAATTCTTTGCTTCTTTAAAGTTAATATAGTACTATATGACTGGTGATGAAACATTAATTCAAGACTAAGTGAAAATTCATTCTTAATTAAATTAATTGCAAGAGTTATGGGATAATGGGTGTTACATATCGTGACTTGAAATGTTCTAATATGGTCCTTTTTTTCTTATTATAGATGCACAAAATGAGCTATCAAGGGATGCTAAAGAGTTCAAAGAGGTTATGGAAGATGAGTGGAACTAGTTAGGAATGTGAGGTAGTTATATTGTACAGCATGATTGAGAATAGACCTGTCAAAAACGGGTCACGGGTCGGGTTCGGGTCCAACCCGAAATTGACCCGACACTGTTCAACCCGAACCGACCCGACCCGTTTTTGCAAACGGGTCGGTTTTCCGAACCCGAACCCGACCCGCTTCGGGTCCGGGTCAACCCGACCCGACCCGCTTCGGGTATATTTAATTAAAATTTTTTTATTTAATTCATTTTATTTAAATTTAAATCAAATTAAGGGTAGATTTACTTCAATTAATTTAAAATAAATCAAGATTAATTTAATTTGGGCAATAATATTTATAATTTTTTGAAATATTATTTACTTATTTCATAAAAATTCATTAACATCCTCCAAAATTAATTAAAAACGGGTCAAATCGGGTCGATTTCGGGTTTCCGGGTCAACCCGAACCCGACCCGGTTTTACAAACGGGTCGAAATCTCTAACCCGAACCCGACCCGGTTCGGGTTCGGGTTGACCCGAACCCGAAATTTTCGGGTCGGGTTCGGGTCGGGTTTTCGGGTCGGGTCCAATATTGACAGGTCTAATTGAGATCATATTATATGACGTCAATCATACAATATTACTAGGATTTTATCCTTATTAGCCAGATAGAAACATCTATATTTTACTAGTCCAATTGTACATTATAATAAGGGAATGTACATTACGATTTCACTTCATCCACATGGCATTTTGAAATGGCTCATAATGCAATTTGCAATGGTAAAAATTTTACTAATGTAGTATGACCTGTTAGTGATATGTTCATTAGGTTGCATGTGAAACTCCTTAATTAAAAAGAAGATAAACTCTTAAACATTAAGGTGCCTTTTGGTTTAATAGTTGGAATTTTATTAAGAAATTTCTATGTTGAGTGTGCTTGTGTGGTAGAAATCCTAGGATGGATGACCTCTTAAAAAGTTATACCAACGTGATAAAGCTATGAGCCCATTAGGCCAAAGCATATTAATACCTCAATAGTTAAGAGTTTGGGTTATTACAAAATGATATCAAAGCAATACACTAGTTGAAAGATAGAAATTAAGTGCCATATATGATAGAGTGATACAAGGCGGGGTCACGACCCGACCCGACCGGGACGGATCCCGCCCGCACCGGGCCGCGACCAGCCAAACAAACAGACCAGGATCTGGCTTTGGAATTTGCTTCGGAACTGATTCTTCCAAATATTTCAACTCAAAACAGACACACAGAGCTACTATGAAACATCAAGTGCAGCGGAACAAATCATCTATATTTTTCTCTTCCTCAAAACAATCATCTACAAATACAGTACATTACTAACAGAAAGAACAAAGAAGAAAAGCCATGACTGTACAAAAATCAAAAAGTACAAAATACCTATAACTGATCAGACTCAGAACTCTAATCCAAGACCTCCTTCCCTTTGCCAGAACCTGAAAACCTCGCAGAAAACAAGGGTGAGCTCAACAGCTCAGCAAAGCGACAAACCTCCAATCAAAACTTCCAGAATCCAAAACCAACCACTTCAATCCAAATCTGTACAGAAACCAGAACAGAATCAGACAGATATCAAAATCGTGCAGATCAAAACGAAACAGATCAAATCAGAATAGATACAGATATATATCAAATCTATCAAATCAGAACATATCTAAACGGAACAGATCAGACAGAACTGTACGGAAACAGAAGTCATATCAAATCAGATTCAGATATCAGATAGTATTGTAATTAATAGCTAAATTCCCTGACACTGACAGAATCTCTACGGATTCTGGCCCCTTATGCCTCCCTTTGTGCTCACGGTACCAGAACAGATGTGCTTATAGCACCAGAACAGAATTCATCGGATCCGGAACAGAACAGATATCAGATTTCAGATTGAGTTCATTTCAGATTTCTCAGACACTAACTGAATCTCTTAGGATCCAGGCCCCTTATAACTCCCTTTATATAGCATATACAAATAGAATATCAATTCAGAAGAAATTCGGACGAATTCAGAAATTAGACAAAAATCGGGCAGCACAACGGCTGTATACGGAATTTACACAATTTTCCTGAAAAAAAATCACAGAATACCAAATTTGCACATAATATAAATAACAACATTGCAAGACTTTAATTCTACTGCCACAACATTTTTTAGACATCGTAGAAAAATACAGTCGAAATAAAACACCACCGAATTCAAAATACCCGGACAAAAATCTCCAGAAAATAACCAAAATGTGCACACTCGGCACGTCAACAACATACGGAAAATTACGCGGTAAAAACTGAACCAGACGTGAAATACGGACGAAAATCACTAACTAAAATCAATTCCGGACAGATAATACCGCCAAACACGACGGTTCTGAAAATTGAGAAAGGCGGATTGTGCCTTACCTTGCGTACAGCAATATCTTGAACAATCTCGTCGGACGAAAAAGGACCGGCGTCGCCTGAAAATCAGCTTTTCCAAATTTGCCCTCGACCTTCTCTCTCCTCGGCTGATTTTAGATATTTTTATGATTTTCTCTCTCTTCAAAATGACTTGGTTTCAGCTTTAAATTGCTCTGATCGACCCGGTCGATCGCACGATCGTCCTGGACGATCTGAACAAATCCATATCGGCCTGGGACGATTTCTCAGGACGATAATTAATTTTCTTGGACGATAAAAACCTCTATTCTCTGACTTGTGCCATCCACTGATCGTCCCGGGACGATCCCAGATCGGCCCGGACGATCCCTACAGGAAATCATTCCTGGAACTTCTGTACATAATCTGGAACAAAAATTGCACTGATCGTCCCGGGACGATCCCGATCGGCCCGGACGATCCTTGAGCAGATTTTGATGTTACAGGAGACACCATTTAAACTTGTCAGGACCACCTCTAAAATCCTATATATCTGGTGGATGATTTTGGGATGATAAGGATAATCACAAGGACATTAGTTACTTATGTGGGGGAGATTATAAAATCCCTTAAGTAAAAGAAGCTAAGCTCTTGAATATTGAAGTGCCTTTTTTTGTAATGGCTTAAATTTTTTAAGTAACTCCAAAATTAAGCATGCTCATACATAAGCAATCTTGGGATGAGTGAACTCCTGAGAGGTTACACCAATTGGACAAAATTGTAAGGACATTAGGTTAAAAAAGATAATACCTCAATAGTTAAGAGTTTGAAGTGTACGTTATATTGCATATGAAATTGTTCATAATTTTGTATAAGTAAATTAATACATTATTGTTTTACTTCGTTCATCTCTTTATGTGCAATGCACAATTCATCCCAAATGTCCTTAACCATTTTGCAAGTGGATATATGCATATAATCTTCAGATTGAAGTGCAATATTAATTTTTTTTAATTCAATTATACTAATTCTTTCCCTCCTTGACTCCACTCATAAAAAAGGATGTTAATAGGTTTTTTGCTCTCAAATTCACATGGAGGAAAATAACCTACTTAAACTAAGTTTAATATGAGGTAATTAATTAAATGAATAAAAGTAGCCATGTGAATTTTTCAAAAATTGAATGGCATGTTATTAAAGAAGGAAGGTCGAGTAATGGAATAACCTTCCATCATGCTACAATTTATAGCATGTGAGATTATAGGATCTACTTTAGGTTGTTAAATCCTTCGCAATGCAATCACTCTAATATTAATTGAAAGTGAATGATAACATCCAATAAGATGATGAATCAGTGTTTTTTTTTCCTAAAACAAATATTATTTTCTTATTTTTTTGTGATAATATATTAAATTATAAATTTAGCAAGAATTTCATGAAAGAATATATATATATATATATATATATATATATATAACACTTAAGATTTTAATGAATGAATTAAACCCAAAACCTAATTATATCAACCACACAATGCATAATATTCTTGGCCCAACTAAATAATCTAATAATAGAGAAATAAAATAACCATCAAAATTTTTCATTCCAAAATTGTTCATATACAAATAATTGATAAGAGAAAAATTGCTTAGTCTAAATTACATCTATTATGATTATTGTACTTGTATTTCTTATATTTTTTGTGTAGGAAATATATTAAAAATAATAAAAATTAAACCAACACCATTGAGTAAGTTTCGCAGTGGAGAGGCCTCAGAAAAATTACTGTAGAGCTTAGCACTGAGGGGCTATCTAGAAAGCATTGTAGGGTCAAATCGCTAAGCATCGTGGTGGGAGATGATTGAACTTGTAAATTGATGCAATAGATGGTGAACCAACGCACTGGTCCACCAATACTGTAGTGTCATCATGCCAGCACCACAATGCTAATTTAGTTAACTTGCAAGGTTATGAATTGTAGCCTTAGTGTTCATGTGGAGAGGTTTGCACTTGAAATGAGCAAATTTTTAAAGTATAGTACAACACCATGGCATCGAGTATAATACTGTCGTGGCACCATCATAAACATCGCTAGAGCACCAAAATATGAACATGGTAGTGCACAATCTCTGTTTGATGGTGCTACAACATCCGAGGAGTCAGTGCTGTAAAGCCCATTCAATAATCCCAGCATCGCAGTATTATATGAGGTAGCACTGCAAAGCCCAGTCTTTATCTGCAAAGCATCGCGATGCCAAATTCCAGTGCTGCTAAGTCAGGGAGTGCCACATGGATGTCATAGCACTCAAATGATCAGCAGCGACATGGCGTTACAGTTGTAACTATTCAAGCTACAATCTGCCAGTGAATCAATGCATTAATTAACTTATTAAATAGTGGGTCCATATCAGCAAGTGCCGCAGTGGAGGAAAACCTTCAACGCTTTGGAGTTAGTTCATTTTATGGGTGTCGCAGCCCAAATGTGTTGAGTGTCGTAACCCCAGAGTCCTTTTTATTTTTTTATTTTTCTAGAAATAATCTATGTGTAATGTTAGTAGAAGAGTATAGTCACTTATTTAATTTTAGTTTTTATAGTGATTCCCTAATTTTTCCTTAGGAGTGACAACAAAGAGAATTCAGAGAAGTACTATATACATTTCATTAGAGTGTTTGGCTTGTATTTATGAAAGCAATTTTGTAAGTTCCAAGAGGATTTTAGGGAGATCATTGAATCATCCGATCGATGATATCTTTTCTTATATAGTTTCTTTCTTTTTAGGGGTGTCAATTTCGGGTCATAGGTCGGGTTCGGGTCGAACCCGGAAATGACCCGGCACTATTCGGGTCAACCCGAACCCGACCCGCTTCGGGTTCGGGTCAACCCGACCCGACCCGCGGACACGGCAGCGAGTCTTCAGCGCGGCAGCAGCGTCCGGCGGCAGCGCGGCAGCGGTGCGGCAGCAGCAGCGTCCGGCGGTTACGACGTCCGGCGTCCAGCGGCCCGGGCAGCGCTCACGCGAAGCGGGCAGCGGTCACGCGCGATGCGTCACGCGGGATTTGCCGATTCGGGAAGGGGGCGGGATTCGTGATGCTGTCACGCGCACGAAGAGACCGCGCCGCTGGCAGCCGGACCGCGGGCAGCGGTCACGCGAGGGGAAGCGGGAAGCCGGACCGCGGGCAGTGGGGCAGCCGGACCAGTCACGCGGGATTCGCCGATTTGGGAAGGGGCGGGATTTGAAAACTTTTAAATTAAACGGGTTCGCAAGTTGACCCGGCAACCCGTCGGGTCAACCCGAACCCGACCCGTTTTTCAAACGGGTCAGTTTTTGGAACCCGAACCCGACCCGTTTTGAAATCGAGTCGGGTCCAACCCGAATTTTCCGGGTCGGGTCCGGGTCGGGTTTTCGTGTCGTGTCAAATATTGACACCCCTATTTCTTTTATTTAAATTAATAAAAATGAATATGTTTCACTTATTCTTCTTGTATGGCTAAATTATCTAGTTTTGCATTGATGGTGTAAATGAAATATGGAGTGCTAATGAGTTCTATTCATCAATAATCTTATGATGCTTTCAATATATAAGGTCTTCATTTAACGCACATAATGGTCATATGTGTAGTTAATATCATTTGTAATGTAGAGCCTAGGAATAGAAAAGCAGGCACAACCAGATATGTTGGATTAGTATGATGCAAGTATAGCCATAATGCTTATCATGTATCAAATTTATAGAGATAAATTATCATAAAGTATTTTTAATAGTACATATATGCTTTACTTACTCTTTTAAGATTTTTATAGGGTGACAGATTATGGGAGTTTAGAGTGATATTGAGATTAGAAGAGTTTAATTTATCATTTGTCTCTTCAAGCTTGACTAAGCAGTCAATGATGCATATGCTCTGAATAGCATCAATATATAAGAGAATCATTAGGAAACATATTGTTTTTACATTCTATCAATCCAAAATAATTTATCATAATAGTTTTTCATTTAATTATTTTTATATTAAATTAAGTGATTGAATCCTTACAAAGATTTATTTATATTGAGTATGATAATTATTATAGTTGAAGTAAACACCACTAGTATTTGTAAGTAAATATTCTTCATCGTAGGATTGCTACTCTACTATATTTATATTACTTGATTCGACATGTATATTTGAGTATATTAAGTGGAGTTTTTATAATATTTATATCAAAGAAAAATTAAACATTATTTAAGGGATTAATAGAGACCTAAATTATTTTCACAATTCTTTAGGTTACTCCACCGCTCCCATCAATAATATACCTCGTAAGATCAATCCTCACTAGGTGAAGGATAGTTAACTTGATTTCTTTTATAACTTCACTTTTACTTAAAATCCCTTGAACCTCTCACAACTTCATAAAGTAGACGGGGCAAGAGATAACCTCCCACATTTTCACATGATAAATAGGGCCAAAATCATAAGTAGTATAGGACCTTACAATAAAAATTATAATGCACTTTAATATGAACATGAATGCACATGCAAAGATTAACAGAGTTAATAGGTATACATGAACATGAGCATATATGTATCGACACATGCACGATACTTCAGGAGATGTTGCATGTATAATTTGCCTATGTATTTTACTTTATAATATTTTATAAAAGTATTAGAATTGAAATAAAAAATAGGGTGTTATGAGCCTACAACAATCAGAACAATTTTCTTAATAGGTGCGACATAGGAATTTGACTTTGCAATCTCTAAATATCTTCATCATCTTCTTCATCCTCTTCTTCTCCTCTCCTCCTCTTCCTCTCCTCTTTTTCTCCTCTTCTTCACTGCAATGCTCTAACCCATATTGTTGCTGCACTATACAGAATTTTCTAGGTACTCTTAGATAGAGAGCTCAGTGTCGAGGTGCTCCCTTTTAGTTTTGCAGCACCCTTTCAAACACTACTCTAAATAAAAAGGAAAATTATCATGTGTAGCATCGCTGCACTTCCATATCTCAATATCATATAGAGAGCTCAATGTCGTGGTGCTCCCCTTCAGTTTTGCAACACTCTTTCAAACACTACTCTAAATGGAGAGTGCAAAATTGCCATGTGTAGCATCGCTGCACTTCCACAACTCAATCTCCTAAATAAAGAGGGAAATTTCACATCACTCCCAATTCCAGTATCGAAACGCTCCCAGAAGAAGTTTTTCATTTCTAGTCAGACTCTTCCACTTTAATTATAAACATTCTAATGACAAATTTAACACTTACAGAGATGGGGACAAAAGTCTTATCAGCTTTCTATGTTTACATCTATAAAAACTCATTTCAGTGGCCAGCACTGCGGTGCTCCAACCCATAGTGCTCTGCACTAGAAAAAAATTTCTAGATACTCCCAGATAGAGAACACAGTGTCATGGTGCTCCCCTTTCATTTTGCAACACTCTTTCAAACACTACTCTAAATAGAGAGGGCAAATTGCCATGTGTAGCATCACTGCACTTCCATAACTCATACAGTACAATTTGCATCATACGAGATTTGTTCTATTATTACCAATTGATCTTATTAGATTTCTAAATTAACGAATATCATATTATACGATCCAAAATTTATAATATGATCTTTCATAGTTCAATTTATGTTCTTTTTTTAAAATTCTCAGGAATATTTATATAGCTAGCCCTTGTGTGCATGTGCTAGTTATTTCACAAAACATCAAATAAAGTATTAAAGAAAATGAACAAAAAAATTACTTATTCTCAAATTGTATTCAAGGGGAATAATAAATATGTCAAAATGATGTTAATTTTTATGATTTTTTAAATTTTTTTCGGTAAGTAAATAGAGTGAAAAAATGATAAAATGATGTATAAATAATTTTTGTTTTATATTTTTCTTTATTTCAAAAAAGCTAAAAATGATATATAAAAATGCCGAATTAAATCGAATAAAATGACAACTTCATAATTTTTCTCATTATATTTACATATCCAAAAAAAATATCTAAGGGAATTTTATTGCATGGCAAAGGTATTAAATTTGTACATAACTTAAGAAAAAGTTTAAAAATATATGATTTTAGAAATTTGTTAAAAATCACAAAATAAGTAAATATTAGAGTTATTAGACTTATTACTTTACCATATTAATATCATCATATATGCATGCTTAATACATATCAGGAATCCAATATATTTATTAATATATCTTTATTATTGAGCATATTCTCCATTGTATTTTATTCTTATTATAATCTTATCTTCTCTCTTTCTCTCTCTATATATATACATGATCTTTCCAGCATTTTATGATCAATCAAGAAAATATATAAAGCTGAAGTTGGTTTGAGGTTTCGAGTGTTTTTTAATGGGTTCGAAGAGGATTGAACGAGAGTTAAAGGCCTTGAAGAAGGATCCTCCAGCAGGTCTCATTGCTTGCGCTGTTGATGATGAGGACAAATATCATTGGAGTGCAACTATAAAGGGACCTGATGACAGCCCTTTTGCAGGCGGAGCTTTCCATGTTTCTATTTTCTTTCCAATTGACTACCCCTTCAAACCTCCAAAGCTCCATTTCCGCACCAAAATTTTCCATCCAAACATTAATGAAGATGGCAGAGTCTTCCTTAGAATTATTTGGGATGAATGGACTCCTGTTTATACCATGTCAAATGTTTTTCAATCAATTTTCTCGCTTTTGACCGAACCAGACCAGGAATACCAAGTGGTAGAGGAGATTGCTAAGATGTATGAGACTGATAAGGATGAATATGAAGAAACTGCCCGATCCTGGACTGAGCAATATGCGAAAGGCTGAGAAGATTTATGGGTCTCAACATCGCATAATTTGAGTAGTACTTCACTAAATAAGGATTGCTTTGATGTAAAAAAAATTGTTCAATAACCAAAGTTTGGGACTTTTTTATCATTGTATGGAGTACATTCGACTCTTTTGGAGTTTTGGAAGTATAAATAAATGAAGATATATAGACATTTATGATTTATAATATAATATTCGAGCCACGGTTTGTTGACCTTCTCTCTCTTGGGAAAAATTGTTTGGTGCGGAGTGTGCACCGTCCGCACAAGCATGGGTTCCCAATGGTACCGAGTGCCGGTACCTAGCGCCGAACAATGCTTGTGCGGACGGTTCTCCCCGTCCGCACTCCACACCTAATGATCTCTCCTCTCTTGGGTTATGCCAATTTTGAACCTTGGCTAGCTCTTCTATCGCTTTCACATATGGCATTGTAATTTGCCTCCTAACTTTTTCATTGATCTCCTCAGTTTTCCACTTGCCTCACTCTAGCTAGACCATCAATGTCATTTCTTGATCTTATGTCCCTCAGTCTCGACTCTTACTTCTTGATCTCAACTTGCTCGATATTTACATCAACTTAATATAATATATATGTTTTGACCTTTTGGACATTTATATCGCACATCTACATTGACTCATCCAACTTCTTTAGAGATTCTAGTTTCTTTACGTCCATTCATCTTCGAAGGGTTGGATATGTTTCTAAAACTCTTAACTTATTTGCTTTTTGTATGACTCATTGATTTTAAGTTTTCATCTTCATCTAGAGAACACTAGCTCTTAATATAAAGCCTCAACTCTATTTTGATTGGCATACAATTTCTTGCTCTAATATATGTCTATCTCATGGGATGATTTTGTTATCTTCAATCTTCTTTAAGGGTTGGCTTAACCTCAATCTATTGATTCTCTCACCATTTTCGCCTAGGTACGCCGACATTAATGCACATCATTGCTCACAAGATTAATGCACTTTGTCGACACAAACTCTGCTAACGATGTCAACATCAAGATTTATGTTGGACTTTTTGGTCTCTCGGATCTTCCTCTTTGATGGAGAGAGATCAAAATAAGAAGAAAATGATCTCTTAAAGATAGCTTCTATGCAATAAGCTCTTTCAATTTTCACCACGAAATACGATACAAATATAATGTCCATAATATTTTATCAACACATTCTCTACTTATAGGGATATCATTTGTAATCAAAGATAAGCATTAGTGGAATCCTTTCAATTGGGCAAGGCACCATAGTTTTTCCACTTCAAAATTCTGGCGCCTCTTACAACTCATCTTTTATTTATGCATATATTACATCTTCGTACAATATTAAGACAATTAATTAACTTTATAACTCTATTGCTACAAATATTTTGGCACAAAAATTATATTTTCCTTATTGCCCTATTTTCTTCCCTTTATATAGGCATGTTTTCATTACATCAAGCATTTCGTTGCGCTCCTAAGAAAATATATATATATATATTTTCATTGACATTATGATTGATAAAATAAAGATGTAACTATTGATCCATTTGTAGTTTTTAATAGTAAAATTTTATTCATAATAGAAATTGGGATAGAAATTCATCCATATTGATGTCAAAGAAGACCAAACAATTGGTTTATTCGTTAATTGAGCATAATAGCCTTGAAAAAAATAATTTTAATCAATAGATATTCAATTTAGGCCGATTTTGTACTCTATGGCTTAGATGCAAAAGCAAATCTGTTCATGGCATTTGTGATCATTTTTATTATTTTATTTTACTTGTATTTAGACTTAAAATTAAATATATTCATTATCTTATATATATATATATATATATATATATATATATATATATATATATATATATATATATATATATATATATATTAGGAGTGTCAATATTTGACACGACCCAAAAATCCAACCCGAAAAGTTCAGGTTAGGGTCAACCCGAATCCGAAACGGGTCAGGTTCAGGTTCAACATTTCGACCCGTATCAAAAATCGGGTCGGTTTCGGGTTAACCCTTTGACCCGAAATTGACCAGTTTTTTACCCGAAAACCCGATTTTGACCCGGTAACCGGAGATTGACCCGATTTTGACTCGAAAAAGATGAGATAGACCCTTTTTTACCCGAAAAAGAGGAGACATACCAGTTTTGACCCAAAAACTAGAAATATTTTGTTGGAAACAGGTCATTCGGGTCATGTTGGGTTGACCCGGACCCAAAGCGGGTTGGGTTCGGGTCAGAAAAATTGACCCGTTTTTAAAAATGGGTCGAGTTTGGGTTGACCCAAATAGTGTCGGGTCAATTTCGAGTTCAACCCGAACTTACTCGTGACCCGAAATTTACACCCTTATATATATATATATATATTATTTTTTATTAAATATCAAATAAGTTAATTTATATAATAAGGCATGAATTAATGGCGACCAATATGGTGATGATAACAACAGAATTTGACCGCGGTGGTGGCAATGACTGATGGTAATAGGTTAGTATTGTTATTTTTAAAATATCTCAAATTTAATTTAAATATTTTAAAAAAGTTTTATTTATCTTAAAAAAAAACAATAAAGTATGTTTTAGAAATATTTTTATTAATAATTTGTGTAAGAGATATAATGTTATTAGAAATTGGATCATTTTTTTAGCTTGAATTAGACTTAATGAGTCATGGGTGACTATAATTAAGAACTGATCAAGCCAATATAAAATCAAAGTTGGCTTCTCTCAAGATTAATTGGATCGAATGACTTCAAGTTGATTTTTTAAATCATATCTTATATGTCATTAAAAAATTCATCAATCAAGTACAAATATTGAAGGACGGATTTTGATGCAAGCATGTGAATAAAAAATAGGAACAATTATTACGTCCTCTGACCTGACGTAGAGGTACGTTCGGCCGCCAATAACATGTCGCCACGTGCTTTTACTCTTTACCGCGCGGCCCAACGACTTGACCTGGAGCGGAACCCGGGAATGCTATGTTCGCGATTTTCTCGGTATTGCTCGGTATTGCTTTGCAAAAATGAGAAATACCGCTCTGTGAACACAAAAAATATACAAATACCGAGTTGTACCGAGTTTTTCTACAACTCGGTACAACTAGGTATTTGCTCTGGATTTGCTCGGTATTACTACAGATTTGCTCGGTATTGCTAGGTATTTGCTCGGTATTGCTAGAAAAAACTCGGTACAACTTAGAATTTGCTCAGGATTTGCTCGGTATTGCTAAGGATTTGCTCGGTATTGCTAGGTATTTGCTAGAAAAAACTCGGTATTTGCTCAGAATTTGCTCGGTATTGCTAGGGATTTGCTCGGTATTGCTAGGTATTTACTCGGTATTGCTAGGTATTTACTCGGTATTGCTAGGAAAAACTAGGTACAACTCGGTATTTGCTAGATATTTAAAATATATCCAAAAGGTGATGGAATGTTGATCGGCTCGTCAAGGAATTAAAAAAACGCACGCGCTAGAACCCAAAAAACAGCGGGTCGGGTCGGCGACTTTTCTTCGTGCTACGTGGCGCTAAAAGGTTGGTGGCCGAACGTAGAGGAGCGTATGTTCACCGAACCAAATAATTGTTCAAAAAATAGAGGGACAAATTTATTACCATTTTGGGTATGTTTGTGGCAATTTTCTCGTTGCTTTGCTTTTCATTTAGCAATCATACTTTTATTTGATTATTGCTTTTTCACTATTTTTCAAAAAATTCTATGGTGAAAAGCTACTTTTTTGCAAACAGATAAGTTAAATTATTTTTCCTATAATAATTTAACGACCAACTTTATAAAATGCTGCAACTGTCCCAAGCAGACTCTTAAACACCATTTTCAACAAATTTATTGTCCAAATATATTAAAAGTGTTAATATTCAAATCCAAATGGACCTAAATTAATCAGTCAAAATATAATTAAAAACTTCATAGTAGTTTTTTTAAGGAACAAACAATCTTAAGATATTGCTTGCATATAATTAAAACGAGTGTCTCAATGAGAAAAATCTACCAAGCCAATGATCACTTGATTCAACTATCATTGCAATGCTTAAAAACTTGTCTATGATAAAGGGATTCAACATATGTCATCTCATGCAATTTTGGAGATTTCTTATGAAATTTTAGAACATTGGCCCAAAAATCTATTAACATGCCCAATTATTCACATAAAGGGGGCATATAGCTAGGCCTTGAGGTGGAGTTTGAGAGAGTGCTACCCAAGGTTGGCACCAATGATGACCTCCATGAACCAACATTACATGACCACAATCACTCGATTAACATTGCCTAACCGTCATTGCCTAACTATAGTGGCTTAACTAACATCATCCGGCCATCATCCATCATCACTAAACCAAAATCATCCAACCACTGTCACTCCACAATCATCATCTGATTATCATCACTTGGCCACTGGATCACTGATATTCAATAGCCATCACCTAACAACATTTGTTTAATTATAATCACCAGACCCACTTTGCCTGACCACTGTTCCCCAACATCTTAAACAATGCAAATGTCCATCAACTTCATCTCTCAACTTTACCAAGAATGTTGACACACATTATCAACACAATGTTGACACATATCATTGTAGAGAAGGCTAATACACGCCATTATTATCAACATTGACATTCATTAACTTTTTTGCCCGTAGTCAAAAGCAATGTCAATACACACCCTGAGCCAATTTGAGGGGCGTAAATTTATCTTTCACTATTATAATTGCAGCGCCTGAGGTTTAGGATCTTGATTGATGACTTCAATGAGGATTCTCATGCAGTTGATAGTCTTGATGAATGAGGATCCTCCAACATCAATCATAACTAGTAATGAAACTAAGTACATGTTTAATTAGAATGTGGCAATTAAAGGACCTGTTGATAGCATTTTGTTGGTGGTGTATTTGTTAATTATATTAAATTCCCATCAAACTAGCCTCCAATAGTCTTATTCTACTAGAAACCTCACCATCTACCCCAAAATTATCAAGGAACAAAATTTAATACTTTTAAATTTGCTATGAGATTTATGCAACATATATAAAAAAATCAATAAATTTTAATATTGTATTTATTTTAAAATAATTTTAAAAAATTTAAAACTCATCAAAACTAAACTCTAGTAGAAATATCCTCACATAAATTTTTTTTTTCCATATACAAGTACCCAATACAATTTTAAGTTAAAATATTTTGATCAAATTTAAATTTATTTGAAATAAATCACATATATGAGAAATCAATCGCCTCAATACAAATTTAATCATTTTAAAATTCATCCTAAAAAAAAATTTGATCGAACAATTTAGAGCCAATTTTGCTCTTTCAATGATGTGTGTTCCAATAAGATATTGCCTTTTTTTTAAAGGTGTGTAACACGAGGATTTCTTAGGAGGCCAGTCATCAGTGCTACTCTCGTCCAAGCACGTTTAACTATGATGTTATGATGGGATCTGGTACACTGGTGCTGGTATGATCGCACCCCAATAAGATACTGGCGAGTTTTTAGGGTTGAGTTCAAAAAAAAATTATAGAATAATAAAAATTCGAGTAACTCGATTATAAGGCTGTAATACACAAGTTTGCAAATGTCATAACAAGCTTTGAAACCTAAAATAACTGAACGCAGTAACTACTACGTGAAACATGAAGCAGCCTTAGAACAACATAAAATATGAAACTATAAGGTTCTCAATGATGATGGAAGCTGTCTCTCCACCCTCCGAGTTCTTCCCCCTCCACTTCTACTTCTACCTGTGAAATCAACAAGAACCAAAGAGCAAATTATAAGTGCCAATGGGAAGAAATATATTAGCTGTGAAATTCAAAAATAAGTATCTTCAGCAAGCCTTGCTTTTTTATTGTTTTGTAAATCTGTTTTAAATACAAAAATCTCTTGAAATCGTAAAGAAATAGTGGCCCAAAGCTGTCTCAAATGAAGCCTAAATATAACAACTGTAACTGTATTGAGTTTCAACACTAGATTTTTGCAGGTGATAAGAATACTTCAAAGTGTGTAAGAAAATCTCCCCAGCTAGAAAAACAGTGGGGTTATGATTTTGGCTCGATGATCAACACAAAAATCAAATCAATTTTGACTACAATCGAATTAAATGAGCTGAGTAATGAGGTAAACCTGGCTCGGATTAAATTTGAATTGAATTGAACTTAGATAGGATTGAGTTAGCTCAACATTGAATCAAAATGCATATTGATAATGTATGTATACATCTATGCATGAATCTATATAAGTTTGGGTTTTTATATGTTTGGTGGGCTAAGGTTTTGTCATAGGAGTTTGAAAATCGACCAAGATCCTATCAGGTTTTGGCTTAAATCAAAGTTTGAATAGATATCACTGATTTATGCCTAACTCGAACTAAAATCGGATCGAGCCAAATTATAACCAGACCTGAATCGGCTTAAGATCAGATTGAGGCTTTATTTGGGATGGCTTTCTTCCTACTTCTTTATGCGGCTTTTTAGTAATAATTAAAATATTTTACTAGAAAGACGCTTTAAGAAGCAGTAAGAAAGCTGTCACAAAGAAGTCTGAATGATTTTGAGCGACCTTGAGCCAAGGTATAATTGACTTGAGATCAATCATTAGCACACTTTAACAACCAGCCAACAAATATTGGAGAATTCTAAATACCTTGGGGGTAAAGGTGAGTCCCACACGTATCTCACCACTGTAAGTTTGATCATTTAGAACAACGTTGAATTTTGAAGGATGCATCTCTCCAACTCCCTTCTCAAAGCCAAGCAAGATCAAGTCCTCAACATGGATACTGCATTAAAAGAATTCCATGAGTCGCAAGCCGAAGAAATTTAATAATCGAGGTTCTTATGTTTGGTTTGAAAGAATTGGAGAAAATGTAAATGTTTTTTTGATTCACAATAAGCCATTGGGTGTTTAGTTCCGATGTAATTGATAGGAAATGGGAATCCAAGAAATATAAACTAGTGCATATTTCCATTTATAATTCCATGTCCAAGAAAGAAATTTTTTAAAATGAAAACTCAATTTCTGCTCAACCAAACAACAAATGAAAAATATTTTCCCCTTCGATTTCTACTCAACCAAATAAGTAAGAGGTGAAACAACTTTTAATTCACTTCCCTTATCATTTTCATTATAATTTCATTTTCATCTCCTTTGTTGCAATTTTTTCAAATCAAACAAGGCCTCAGACTTTGATATTAATAAGACTTTTCTCATTCCTTCAAAATACTCTTTTCATTTGTTTGATAAATAAGCTTTAGAAATTCTTATCCGGTCCATGTATCTTCTGTTACTTCATAAGCGCAGGGAAATAATGATTAAAAAAGTCATCTATTATGTAAAAAAAAAAAAAATTATTTTATTTCATGTGGCCATAAAATACCATAATATTATCAAATGAAGCCATTTTAGTACTTACGTTGCTTCACCAAGGAAATCATCAGCAGAGAAGGTGTCCTTGTCCATTACTTTGAGGACGATCTTGTGAGGGATGCCTGCCGTGCCTGGATACTGCACTAAGAACTTGAATGTCTCATTCCATTTGGGGTTGCTGCCTTGTCCTGCTGTCAATAAAAAATAAGCTTGTTTAAGTAATAACTGAGTTATGTTTGATTTATTCTAAGAGAATCCAAAGTTCTAAGGGAGGGCTAAAAATGAAATGTAATAAAAACTGAAAAACCAATTTCATCTCTTAAAGAATAATTTCCAGTCTTTAGATGTGTGTGGAAAGATAGAAAAACAATAACTATAGTTTTGGATATTTCACTCAAATTGTTACTTAGGTATAGGCGCTTTTCTATTACTCAAGATTCTATATTTTTGAAGGTGTGTATGACATATGGGCACCCAGAGATGGAGATGTACCAAAAATTATCAAAATTTCACTCAACATAAGCAAGATCATTGTTCTTTTTTTTTTTTTTTTTTTTGGGAATGAGGGTATCTACCGCCGCCACTCTAAAGGGAACTCTTGGCAGCGGAACCTAGTGAGGTCACCCACGGGCATCTGTAATTTATTAATCTTACCTTTTGGGTGAGTATAAACGAATTCAAATAAATAATTGGATGACATATTTGTTTAGGTTTCATCTGCATACTTTATGGAATTTGTATGATTTGTAGAGGCATACTTGTCTTACACTTTAGGTAATAAGATTTTATCAGTCTTTTGCTTTATCGCTTTTTGCCAAGCCCATTGCACAGAAGCTTCTTAAGCTAAAGCATCAACTTCTATAGCGAGTGACCAATATCTTTTGGCATTGTAGATATGTTAAGAAAATAAACTAAGAAGTAAATTAAAATTACTTCATTGCTCCATTAAAGCCAAGCACAAGAGAATTATTGTGCAGGTAATATATTAGTTTTATATCAAATTTTTATCAAAGAAAATAGGCCCTATGCCATGAATAAGATAATCTTATGGTAAGGCATCGTTTTTTGTGCAAAGGTTCAATATTCAAAACAAAACATTCATTTTAGACCCAAAAAAAAGAAGCTCTTGATACCACTTGATCTTGTTTGAATCAGAATCAATTAGGAGAAAAGTTTGATTGCAATATATTCACGAATCACAACATAATTTCCTCTGCACGATCAGAAACTATTTTGTCATTAAGTAAATTTAGGCCAGTTGTGGCAGATGAATAAGTCACTATCCTAAACCATTTTTCCATCAGCTTTCAATCTTCAACACTGTTTACGCTCGCATTAAGCCTTCATTTATCAATCTATTGCTGCCAATTATACTCTAAATGTGTCTACCGAAATTTGGGGAGTTACAAATTAAGGAAGAAATTAATGCAATCAATTTGTTTGGTTTAAAGTAAAGTTGATAGCTTCATAGTTCTTGCTCTCTCACAAATTATTGTCCAATAAATATGATCGATTTGATTCACTGGGATTCAGTTTAAATTGTTTTTTTTAAAACAAATCTAATAGCCCCTTGTAAAATTTATTAAAAAAAATACCAGAAAAGAGAAACAAATGAGCTTGCTAAACAAAGATTTAGAAATTTCAGAACAAAAACCTCGGGCGACGCTACTCTTGCGTTCTTGATTCCTATACTGCATCACCACATAAGGATCAATTTTCCCTGCACCCATTCAAGACAAATTAAAATATTTATTAGAAAATTTTGGGGCAAAAAAAGGAAAAATCACAACCAAAACTCATAGTTTGGAGATAAAAGGCTAGGGTTTCCTCAAAAACAAAAATAAGTTGGGGAAATCTACACTCACCCAAGAAATCGGTGTCTTTGAGTCCCTTGGCATCGAAGAGGTTCAACTCCAATATTCCTTTTCCCATCTTTGCCATCTCTCTCTCTCTCTCTCTCTCTCTCTCTCTCTCTCTCTCTCTCTTTCTCTCTGCGTGTTCTCCGATAAAGTGGGAAGTGGTATTTATGAAGATCAAAGACGAAGAGTGGAAGAAGCCGGCGATGGAACCGATCACCTGGTCTAGGCCTCCATGTTCGATGTCCTAACGACAAAATCCGTGTGATGGATTTTATTTATTTATTTATTTTTTAAAAAATGTGCCTTAATAAACATGAATGAATTATATATAATGAAAATCTTTAAAAAATATTAGATTTACAACAAACACAACAAACCTTATAACGCCCAATACATGGAACTTTTATTACGTCCCATGCAAGGACGGAGAGGAACATCCGGTCGGAGTCAATTTTCCGTCAAAAAATTAGGTATTTGCTCGGTACAACTAGGTATTATTTGATAATAATGAGTAATACCGTTCTTTGAAGACCAATACCGAGTTATACCGAGTTGTACCGAGAAATACCGAGTTGTACCGAGTTTTTCTGGAAAAAACTCGGTACAACTTTGATATAACTCGGTATTTGCTCGGTAAAGCCCGGTATAATTCGGTATTGGGTCTTCAAATGATGGTATTCTTCGTTATTGTTTGGTATTGCTCGGTATTTGCTCGGTACAACTCATTTTTTGGCGGGAATTTGCCTCCGACCGGACGTTCCTCTACGTCCGGTCGGAGGACGTAATAATTGTTCCAATACATGAGGTCAAATAAAATTTTCTCTATTAATATCCTATTAAAAGTCAAATTTAATTTAAATATAATAAAAATATCATTTCAAATATTTTTTTTACCAAATCTTGTTAGGTCTACTTCTATCTTTTTTATTATATGTTGTATCTAATACATCTACTTTGCTAATAAGTAATCAAGCAGGTTTAAATAATGTGTCAATATGGTTGCCGGCTAATGGATATCGCCTTTGTGATGCACGCTTGCGCTGCTCAAAAAGCTTCAAAATTCTGCTCATTTTCAAGGGTTGTATATCTTCCTTCATCCAAGATCTTCCCCAAGCATCCAAATCCTAATCAGCATCAAGGGTTATAGTGGCTCTAATACCATTATGATGTAGGGAGATTATCGAAAGAAGATAGATCTAAGAGCTAAACAGCTCAAACATCCAAAAATAGTGAACATATTGTTTCAAATCCAAAAATATCATTCATTTATATCTTCTTACAACCATTCTATTATACTAATCAAGTAGAAAACCCTAGAAAAATCTAGATGGTTCAAAAAATAGCTAATAAACTAAAGCAGTTATGCTTAAGAAATATTTTACCTAAGATTAGGGGTGTCAATTCGGGTCAACGGGTCGGGTTCAGGTCGAACTTGGAACTATTCGGGTCAACCCAAACCCGACCCATTTTAAAAAACTGTTCAAGTTTTCGGACCCGAACCCGACCCGACATGAATGACACGGGGTTTACCCAAAATTGCTTGTTTACGGGTCAAAAATAGGGTCAATCTTTGATTTTTGGGTCAAAAACGGGTCAATCTCGGGTTTTCGAGTCAAATATGAGTTTTCGTGTCACTTTCGGTTCAATTTCGGGTTGTTAGGTCAACCCAAACCCGACCCGATTTTTAAAACGGGTTAATTTGTTGAACACGAACCCGACCCATTTTGGGTTCAGGTTGACCCGAATCAGGATTTTTTCGGATCAGATTTTGGGACGTGTCAAAAATTGACACCCCTACCTAAGATGTTCTCCCTCAGAAACACTGCAAAAAAATAAGTGCATTGTCTTACTGTTTGAAGAATATTTACTCTTCCAAATAAATTTTTACATTCAAATAGATTAATGTAAAGTTTTTTTTTTTTTGTGTGTGATTTTATTTAAAAAAACATATTTTTTTGAAAAGTATTTTTCTAGAAGAAGCGTATTATAGATTTATATTATTCTTACCAAAACGTGGTCTCCGCCGTGGAAAACTTGATACCCGGCCGGCAAGTTGACTTTGACAGGAAAAGCTTGTTAGGCTCATTATTATTATTATTATTATTATTATTTTGTGTCGAAAAACTCTTCAATTTTGCAGCTAGTAAATTCCGATCGACCTAACAGGCAACCCACATCTTAACTATGGCCATACCAACATTAGTGCTTAGGCTCATTATCAGTGGGGAAAAAAATTGCTGATTCGTTTTGAGTCAGAATCATTTTAAAAATATTAAATTTGTTTTGATCAATTTATTTTTACTTAAAATTAAAGCAGATAATAAATACTTTAAATTTTTTAAGATAAAATATAAATATTATATTTTAAAATTTAAACATATTATGATTTTGACATAAAATACTAAATAATAACAAAATAAATTTACTAGCAATATGCAATTATATAAGATATTAAATTATTACTGTTCTATAAAAGACTAAATTGACTAGAAAAATGGAAATATATTTCACATTGTTGTGGGATAGAATATACGCAGCAGTAGAGTGAGAATATTTTCCATCTTAGAGTTGCACAAATATCCAGCATACAAATAGAAAGAATGTAAACACTAGAAAAATGCCATAGATTTTTTTAATGTGGAAACGCTGGAAAATAAAAAAATCATGGGGTCACGCTCAATTGAAATGAATCCAATAGTTTTGAATATATTATAAAAATTGATTCGTCCTTGAACTTGAAGAAGATCGGATTACAATACTCAGTTGTCAGGTAGAAATTTGGTGACAAACATGGGCCAAATGGAAGTTTGACGACGGTCAGTGTTCAGTTGTAAATCTGACGTCAGTTGGTGGCCGGGTAGAAGCCTAATGATAATCGGTGGTTGAGCGTAAATCCGGTGATAATTTGTGGCAGGGTAGAAGTCGAGTTAAAGTCCGGCGACGGTCAGCATTCGCGAGGTGGTCGAACAGGAGTCTGGTGGGAAGAGAATTATTTGATTTTTCTTCATTTTCTCTTTTCCTTCTCTTCCTTACTTAGATCTCCTTTAATGAAAAATGAGGGGTCTATTTATAATTTCTGTGAATTGCATGACAGTAAGTAGGGGAAATATCAATGACATGTTGGGAGTGTTTCGAATGGATGACCATTATCAAATCCCTTGATCAAGGACCGTTTATCGAGTATTTGAGTGCCTAAATGTTATTAAAATTCAGTAATTTTTGAGCTCGTTGGATTCGTCTCATCGAGCTACTAGATTCAATTATAAGCATGTCACATTTGGATGACAATTGGTCATCCAATTTATGCTTTGTACCTTCCAAATGTGCTTCAGGCCCTCGATTTGGACCCATTTGGGATCGTACTGAATCGAACATGGTGTCATTGGGTTCGTTTTTTCGAGACGTTCATCTCAACTATAAGTTTGCTGATATGGGTGTACGGATGGTCCTGAATTAAATTTTAAAAGTTTACGATTCAAAATTGTTTTGAGATTCGTGTCAGATCATAACATTTTTTTGATGAAAAATCACATAAGGAAAAATGAAATGATCCCAAAAAGCTCTTTATAATGATTTGTCAATTATTCTCTTATTTTTATTATTCATGAAAAACAAAATGTCCTTGTCATCAGTAGTGGAAAGTGGAAACTACGCATTCTATTGAAAATGCAGGCAACAGCTTGTTGAATCTTCCCAATTTTGCCGTGGCGTGCAGTCAATCAACGCTGAAGAGACAGCTTCTTGTTTCAAAATTGAATGGGTCGACGCGGCTGGTAGAAGAAGAGGTCCTTCAGAATTCAGACTTGTCTTCTCGTAGAACCAATATTAGATTAGTGGAATGCATGATTTTAAAAACTTTAAAGATCATTTGATAAATTCAAAAATTTCTTTCGAATGAGTCCAACTGTATGATAGGATAATAATAGTTTTAAAATAGAAGAAAAAATCAAATGATTTTAAATTAAGTGTATAATTTATTGATTTTATTTAAATAAATACTAATTATTACTGCGCAGTCTAAAATTCATAATAAGAATGATTGTCTGATTGGGATGTACCATAAAGGAGAGACTAAGGTTTCGTTTAGGTCGGCTTTCTTATTGCTTCTTAAAATAGAAAGCTGATTTAAGAAGCAATAAAAAGACATCTCAAACGAAGCCTTGCTTCTTGTTGCGTCCAGGAGTATTCGCGGCGGTAGAGAAATATAAATTTTATCGTCTTAGTGTTGTACGAAAATCCGGCACGCAATCAGATAAGAGAGAGGGTCTAGCATTTATGAGACACCAAGATTTTTACGTGGAAAACCCCTGTAAAAGGGGGAAAAACCACGGGGCCTGGCCCAGTTTGAATGAATCCACTAGTATTTGTAGTCGATTACAAATGAGGCCCTTCCTTAGGAGAAGGCCTTGGATTGATGTAGCAAATGTACATCATATAGATTGCATTACATGGTAGTAGTTACATATACAGGTTTGTTTGGCCTGAAGGACCGTAGTCGGCAAGAGACCGTGGTCAGCAGGAGACCGTGGTCGGCAGGAGACCGTGGTCGGCAGGAGACCGGGGTCAGAAAGACTGTTGTCTGTTGATGGAGGTCGGAAGGACCATAGTAGGCGACGAAGGCCTGAAGGACCGTAGGCAGTAGGAGACTGGAGTCTGAAAAACCGTTGTCTGGTGATGGAGGTCGGACGGACCGTAGTAGGTGATGAAGGCCTGAAGGACCGTAGGCGGTAGGAGACTGGGGTCTGAAAGACCGTTGTCTGGTGATGGAGGTCGGACGGACCGTAGTAGGCGATGAAGGCCTGAAGGACCGTAGGCGGTAGGAGATAAGGAGTCAGGTGTTAGTCCCAGTGTCACTTGGAAGATCGGATGTTGATGGTCTAGCCTTGAGTAGGACGTCGGGTCTTAGGCAGGACGTCAGGTCTTAATCAGGACGTCGGGTCTTCAGCAGGACGTCGGGACTTAACGTCGGGCCTTGAACAAGACGTCGGGTCTTTGGCAGGAAGTAGGGACTGAGTGTCAGGCCTTGAACAAGACGTCGGGTCTTTGGCAGGATGTAGGGACTGAGTGTCGGGCCTTGAACAAGACGTCGGGTCTTTGGCAGGACGTCGGGGATGAACGTCGGGTCTTAAGGCGGTGGTCCGGCGAGGTTTTGTGGTGGTCCGACGAGGTTCCTGCGGTGGTCCGACGAGATTCCTGCGGTGGTCCGGCGGTGGTCCGGCGAGGTTCTGCGGTGATCCGGCGGCTGTCGAGGAGGAACTCCTTCCTTCTCTTCTCTTCTTCTCTCTCTTGCTTGGATCCTTTCTTGTGAAGAATGAGGGCTCTATTTATAAATTTTCTGGAGTGGCATGACCCGTAAATAGGCGTGAGATCAGGGGCGAATAGGGAGTGGTCAAATGGACTGCCGATATTGAATCCTATGACCGTGCACCGTTCGTTGGCCATTTGGAGGCCTTAGTGATGTCGGAATTCTGTGATCTTGGGCTCGTTGGATTTGTCTCGTCGAGCCCTTCGATTCGAGTATAAGCTCGTCAAAATCGGAGTCCGTTTGGTAACTCAAATTGCGGTTTGAATCTTCCAACAGCACTTCGGGTCCATGATTCAGACCCATTTGGGCTCGGATTGAGTCGAATTTGGTGTCGTTGAGTTCGTATTTCCGAGACGCTCAGTTCGACTATAAGCTTGCTGAAATCGGAGTTGGGGTGCTCTCGGAATTAATTTTTGAAATTTCCAACTAGCTTTCGCCTCGAGATTTGTGCCCGATCAAGCTAATTTTGTGATGTCGTATCAGTTGCCCCCCTATTTTCGGACGTCGAAGCTCCAGGAGTCCGAAAATACTTGTTCCGAAATTTTACACTAACCGAATCGCAAAAAATTGCGTTCCAAAAATTAATGGCTTGCTCGAACTTGATCCTAGAGGCCCCGTTGAGCTTCAAAAGTGTCGAAATTGAGTCCGGAACGTCGAAAAACGTGTCCGGGGACCCCAAAAACGTCTGAATCGGACCGTCCGGGCCGAAAATTGGGCCCGGACATGTGTTGGCGGCCGAACCGGCCGGGCGGCCGGCCGCCGCCTGCCGCCGCACGCCGGCAGCGGCCCGCGCCCCCCGCGCGCGAAACGGCGCGACCGCGCGCTGTACCGAGCGGTTAACCGTGCGGTTTGAAAATTTTTTTTTTTTTGGGCCCCACAAGGATTTAAAAAATCCGAAAAAATCCAAAAAATTCCGAAAAAATTCTGGAAAATTCTAAATCAAGTTGATCGGGCACGAATCTCGAGGCAAAAATCAAGTTGGAAACTTCAAAAATTAAATCCGAGAGCACCTGAACTCCGATTTCAGCGATCTTACAGTCAAACTGAGCGTCTCGGAAATACGAATCCAACGACACCAAATTCGACCCAATCTGAGTCCAAATGGGTCCAAATCATGGATCCGAAGCACTGTTGGAAGGTTCAAACCACTGTTTGAGTTACCAAACGGTCTCCGATTTTGATGAGCTTATACTCGAATCGAAGGGCTCGACGAGACGAATCCAACGAGCCCAAGATCACAGAATTCCGACATCACTAAGGCCTTCAAATGTCCAATGAACGATGCACGATCGTAGGATTCAATATCGGCCGTCCATTTGACCACTCCCTATTCGCCCCTGATCTCACACCTATTTACGGGCCATGCCACTCTAGAAAATCTATAAATAGAGCCCTCATTTCTCACAAGAGGGGATCTAAGCAAGAGAGAGAAGAAGAGAAGAAGAAAAGAAGAAGAAAAGAAGAAAAGAAGAAGAAAAGAAGAAAGGAGGAGAAGAAGAGAAGAAAACGGAAGAAGAAGAGGAGTGGAGTGATTTTCTTAAGGCCTAAGGGGCCTATTTATAGTTTTTGTGAGAGAAGGGGGGGAAGTTTCTAGAGTTTTCTAGAAGTTTCAAAAAATTTGAATTTTTTAGAATTTTTCAGAATTTTTTCGGAATTTTTTGAAATTTTCTAGGATTTTTTTCGGAATTTTTTGCATTTTTTAAATGCACATGGGGCCCACCAAAAAAAAAAATTAAAAATCCTACCGCCTTTCAGAAGTCCTCGGACACGTTTTTCGACGTTCCGGACTCAATTTTGACAATTTCGGAACTCAACGAGGCCTCTACGATAAGGTTTGAGCAAACATTTAACTTTTGGAACGCAATTTTTTGCGATTCGGCCATTGTAAAAATTTCGGAACAAGTATTTTCGGACTTCTGAAGCTTTGACGTCTGAAAATAGGGGGGCAACTGACACGGCATCACAAAATTAGCTTGATCTGGCACGAATCTCGAGGCAAAAGCTAGTTGGAAACTACAAAAATTAATTTTGGGCGCACCCGAACTCTGATTTCAGCGAGCTTATAGTCAAACTGAGCGTCTCGGAAATACGAACCCAACGACACCAAGATCAACCCAATCCGAGCCCAAATGAGTCCAAATCAAGGGCTCAGAGCGCTGTTGGAAGGTTCAAACTGCAATTTGAGTTACCAAACGGTCTCCGGCCGACTACGGTCTCCTGCCGACTACGGTCTCCTGCCGACTACGGTCTCCTGCCGACTATAGTTCTTCAGGCCTTTGTCGCCTACTATGATCCTTCCGACCTCCATCAACAGACAACGGTCTTTCTGACCCCGGTCTCCTGCCGACTCCGGTCTCCCGCCGACCACGGTCCTTCAGGCCAAACAAACCTGTATATGTAACTCTTACCATGTAATGCAATCTATATGATGTACATTTGCTACATCAATCCAAGGCCTTTTCCTAAGGAAGGGCCTCATTTGTAATCGACTATAAATACTAGTGGATTCATTCAAACTGGGTCAGGCCCCGTGGTTTTTCCCCCTTTTCAGGGGTTTTCCACGTAAAAACTTTGGTGTCTCTTATGAACGCTACACCCTCTCACTTATCTGATTGTGTGCTGGATCTTCGTACAACGCTAAGACGTTAAACTATATATTTCTCTACCGCCGCGAATATTCTAGTACGCAACACTTCTTAAAACTAAGTTTTAGTTAAAAAATTTAATTTTTGTACTGTTTTATGAAGCAATAAAAAAGTCGTCTTAAACGAAGTCTAGATTTCACAAATTTAGAGGTGAATTTTGAATTTTGGCATATATTGAATGTTGAGAATTGGGTGTAGATGATTGTCGGGGGTTGGACAGTATTGGGTGTTAGATGTTGGACATCATCAAACACTAGTTGGTTGTATTCATCGATGATGTTGGTCGATGGAATCTATCTGGTGAATGTAGGAAGGTCTGGTGGTTGTATGTTGGCCTGATAAGCAGTTAGAACTTCAAAAATATTTATAATCATGAATGCTTTGTTTAGACTTTGAAAAAAAGGTTAAGTTGAGACCTAGGCTATATGTGGATAATCAAGAGGTTATCGAAAGTTGCTTTGAAATAATGTTTCATGTTCATATTAATAATGAACAAATTAACATGTTTCCTGACCTAATTGAAAATTGGCATGATGATCACCCCCTTAGATGTTGGTTCGATTGACACTCTCAAGGCAAAGCTCGCTCGAGAGGCTGATGACTGATGGTCCAATGATGATTAGATGATGATCATCAATGTCCCACCTCTTCTGGATGCCACATGCACAACAAGAATGAAAAATAAGAAAAATCTAACATTTTGATCATCCACAACAACCAAATTTTGTGAAGGATATATTTTATTATCATAAGAAAATGATGATGATAACCTTTTCACTTAATTCTATAATCACTTCCATGTTCTCATCTTCTCTATTCTCATCCACCAAAAAAGCCCAAGTAAAATGTCATAGTAATTGCAATTTACCAAAATGATCATCCATTCAAATTTCTAATAAAAATGTGAAATTAATTCTACTTAAATTTTCTTGCATTAAATCGAGATGCTCAAATGCAACCATGATCAGCGTTTCTTGAAAGTTTTTGCCTTTTCTGATTGCGATGCTTTTGATTGCGGATTACGGGACTCATGTCGCGGGTGGACGCCGGCGCCGGATTTCTCAAGACGTGCGCGGCCACCGACTACTACTGTATTTGCGCCGCTACCGGAGATTTCTGTCTGAGAACCGGCGGGGATCGCCTGGGGCCGATTGGACGGGTTGGCCACTAGATCGAGCGTGTCCTAGCCGTCATCTTCAGCGAATTCTAGGAGAATGGAAGCACCTGGGATGAATCCTCGTATAACAATGGCAGCGGCGCCGGCTTTTGGATCTTATGACTTCGCCAAGAGGTTTTGGTTAGCGATCTGTATTTCTATTTTATTTTCTTTAATGTAAATGTCCCTTTTTTTCTGGAAAGCTTTGTTTTTATATTTCTGAATGAATGCTCTCGGGCTTAGTTTTCTTGGAGTTTGATCATTTTTTTTACTTGCAAGGAAATTTAGAAAAAATTGAACGTTTTTTTTTTAACTTAGTATGCTTAATGGATTGGAGTCTTGAAATTAAAAAAAAAAAAAAAAAGAAAGTCAGGATGCATATGTGATTGAACTAGGGCATTTGACACTTCTGAAAATAATGTGTTTGTTTTTTGTTTGGCTTATGAAGGGAAGTATCCTCATCCAAATATGGCATGGGAAGAACTCATCCTTAAAGAGGTGATGTAGCTGGTGTCCATGGAGGTATGTGGTCGAACATGCTTTTGTGCCACTTTAAGCACACCCAAAAGTTGACAGTCACCATATTGCCATGGTCGGCATCTGAGAGATCAATGGAGCTATCAACATTTGATTAACCTATGGAGAATCTGGAGGATTCTAAGTTGGATTTTGATCTAGATCGTTTGAAATATAATGCAACAAGAATAAAAAACAATAAAGCAGAATTGTATTATTCTTTTGTTCAGATCACAAGTATAAGAATCCATTTCAATGCCTGCCGATGTTGCTTTCCGGGAATTGACATGTATATGCTAACCATGCTTATAGAATATGCAATGTCAGGCCTAGTGCATATTATACCATACCTTAAGCATCCATTAGCATAAGGAATCTTATTCATGAACATTTTTTCATCAATAGTTTTAGGTTCATCTTCCTTGCTCAACTTAAAATGATTTGCCATTAGAGTTTTAACTGGTTTGGAATTGATCATTCCAAATTTCTTTAAAACCATTTGCAAATAAGACTTTTGAGGTAAGAAAATATTCTTTTCCCTTCCATCTCTGATAATATGTATGCCCAAAATTTTACTAGTTGGACCCATGTCCTTCATTTCAAATTCCATGTATGCACAAAACTAATCTCTTCCTTGCTTTTGTTTGCAATTAAGATGTCATCAACATAAAGAAGCAAATACATTGATACATCTAGATTTGCAAGTTTTTTAAATAGAAACACAATAATTCATTTTGCACCTAACAAAATCAATTTTTATCACAAAATGATTAAACCGCACATACCATTGCCTTGATGATTGTTTCAAGCCATATATATATCTCTTTAACAAAAATCCTGCTTGTTGTTGCCTTCCTCAAGACCTTCCAATTGTTGCATGTAAATATTCTCGTTCAAGTCACCATGAAGAAAAGTTGTTCTAGCTTTCATTTGCTCTACTTCAAGATCTTACTTTCAACATGTTAGCACATGGAATACGTGCACCAGAATACGTGCACCAGTCTCTACCACAGCCTGACAACTAACGGCTCCACTACTCTTCCAGAAAACTCCTTCCAACAAAATGCCAACTACTCTGTTTCTATATATATGGAATGTTTAATCTCTTGAACAGTGCGCCAAGCTTTATACCAAAGCAAATGACAACTAATACCTCTCTCTAAAATTGTTTTCTCTTTATCTCCTCCTTCGTGTATCTTCTTCTTTGCTTGCAGGTACTTCCCAAGATTCAACACCTTCACATGGTATTAAAGATCGTGAAGCTCCACAGCTACTTTACCCAGATAAATGTCCGAGAACCAAGGTTCAAGCTCTCAGCTGGCATCCCAACCATCTTCGTTTCTGCCGGCATCCATGGCAGAGTTTACTGTTCCATCACCACTTAAGTTTCTCATGTCAACATCAAGCAGATAGTCACCATCCAACTCAACAGTGAAAATTACGCCATCTGGAGGTTACAAACCCTCAAGCTATTCTCCGCAAACGGGTTTGAGGGATACCTCACTAGAACACAGATGTCTCCGCCAGACGAGACATCAGCTGATTTCCGCCTATGGAAATTCGTGGACCAAACCCTCGTCTCGACGCTCTTCTCCACGATCTCCCCAACTATTCTACCTTGCATACTGAATCTAGCTACAACACAGGTGATATGGAGAACCTTAGAAGGCCGGCTTCAACCTGCTAATCGTTCAAGGGTGATCCAACTCAAGTACGAGCTGCACAACATCACCATGGGGGATAGCTCAATGCAGCACTACCTCGCCCAAGTCAAATGCATTATCGACAACATAGCAGCGGCAAGATCCAAAGTTGAAATTGAAGACATCATCCACTACATCCTAAATGGTCTTCCCGTCGCATACAATTCCTTCAAGACATTTATTCGCACCTGTCAAACCCCCATCAGCCTTGAAGTTCTTTATTCACTACTATGTAGTGAGGAGATTAACATTCAAACCCAAATACTCAAAGACACCTCCATCTCAAAGGACAATGCCGCCTTCTACTCCAATACTCGCCCAAACCGTGGACGAGGGAATCCATTTCAAACCCCTCAACCGAATGGATGCTAGATTCAGGCGCATCCTCCCACCTTACAGCCGACGCCAACAACCTACAGTAGTCCCTCCCCTACCACAGCTCGAACTCGATCTCCATCACAAATGGCAGCACCCTACCCATTCAAAATAGTGGCGAAGGCATCCTCCCTCTTCCACACTCCACCCGAAAGTTATTTCTTCGAAACCTCCTTCACGTACCTTCCATTTCGCACAACCTCCTTTCAATTCACAGACTAACATCTGATAATCATTGCTCCATCTCTTTCGACTCCTCTGGCTTCCAAATCAAGGATCTATGGGACAACCAAATCCTCCTGCGTGGTAGAAATCGCAATGGCCTCTGCCCACTCCCCGCTAGCTCTTTTACGTCCCACCATGCGTTCCACTCCATCCTGACTCGGTCATCCACACCAACTCATCCAGCTTACTCTAGCTACTATATATCCTCTTATATGTAATCCCTCTAGTATCACATTTTGCAAATTTTGTAATATGGCCAAGAGCCATAAACTACCATTTACTACCTCTACCCATGTAACCGCCCCTTACAACTAATCCATACAGACGTATGGGGGCCAGCACCTGTTGCTTCATTCAATGGTTACAAGTATTACATTATATTCATCGATGATCATACCCGTTTTTGTTGGTTGTATTTAATGAATACGAAGGACGAAGGCTTCTCTAAATTCCAACAGTTTGCTCATATGGTGCAAAATCAATTCAATACAAAAATTAAAACCCTCCGCTCTGACGACTGAGGCGAATACACCAGCAACAATTTCAAATCGTTTCTCTCACAAAATGGAATAATTCACCAACTTAGTTGCCCCTACATGTCCGAGCAAAACGGCCTCGCTGAGCGCAAACACCGACATCTTCTAGACATAACTTGAACACTACTCCTCGCCGCAAACCTCCCCAACTCCTTCTAGGCGGACGCCCTTCTCACTGCCAATTACCTGATCAATAGACTACCCACTCAAGCCCTCCATCTCCAAATACCCTTCCAACTTCTCCATAACACACCACCCACCTATAATCATCTTCGTAGCTTCGACTGTTTGTGCTTCCAATGGCTCCGCCATCAAGCACCAAACAAGCTCACTCCGCTCTCCCACTAGTGCATTTTCCTAGGATATGCTCCCACTTATAAATGTTACAAATGCTTTGACATAACAACAAACACCACTCACATCTCCTGACACTTCGTCTTCTACGAGCACATATTCCCCTATCATCACACCACTACCCCAACTACAACACCATCTACATACTCCCCCTCCACACCTCTTACTCTCATTCCCATTTTAACTCTTCCAGCAACATCAAATCCATCCCTTACCAACTCTCCACCCGCTAGTCAAACCCAAACCACCTCCCAAAAAAATCTTTTACCCTCACCTTCTATGGACCACCTTCCCACCATTACTCCAACCCCTCTCAACACAACATCACTCCACCCCATACCAGCTCCACAACCACCCACCATCCCATGCAAAACACGCCTCAAATCCAGCATTACCACCAAAACCCAAACCCCGTCCTCCTTCCCACAAGCCAACAAACCCCCATCCTGGCGTGCTGCCATGAACGAGGAGATTCAAGCCCTTCACAAACAGGGCACGTGGTCACTAGTACCTCCCCCTTCTCACCATTCCATACTCGGCTACAAATGGACCTACAAAACCAAATTAAAAGCCAATGGTTAAATTGAGCTGTACAAAGCCAGACTCGTTGCAAAAGGTTTTGATCAACAATACGACATTGACTATAAGGAGACATTCGGCCAAGCTACCAACTATTCGCATTCTCCTCACCATTTCCCTTCAACACAATTGGTCTGTTACTCAGCTGGATGTCTCAAACGCCTTCCTCCATGGTGAACTGGAAGAGGCCGTCTATATGCGACAACCCCCGGGGTTCGTTGACAAATAGTTTCCAAACCACGTGTGTCGTCTACACAAAGCCATTTACATCTTGAAGCAATCCCCCAGGCAGTGGTATAGCAAGCTCACCACTCATCTCCAATCAGCCAGGTTTCACTTCAGCAAGTCTAACCCTTCTCTCTCTATCAGAAAGGCTCAACCTACATGTACATTCTCATCTACGTGGATGATATGCTCATCACCGACACCGACCCTACATCCATTCAACTGTTAATGCAAAATCTGCGCTCAGTTTTCTCCATCAAAGATCTTGATCCAGTCACTCTATTTCTCGGCATCAAAATCAATAAGACTCCCACGGGCTACTTCCTGGACCAATCACACTATGCTGCCGATATTCTCCAAGCGAGCGAATTCTCCACTTGCAAACTCGCTCCAACTCCCATCACGCTCAAAGCCACCCGAGCGAAACAATCTGACCAACCAATAGAGAATCCCAGCCTATGCAGACAACTCACTGGATCATTACAGTACCTCACTATCACTCGACCCGACATAGCCTTTGCTACAAATAAAATTTGTGAGCACATGCATAATCCTTCCGTCACCCATCAACAAGCTTTAAAGTGCCTTCTACGCTATATACAAGGTACACTGCACTATGGTCTTCCCATCACTCCAAGTGATCCGATTTTACACACCTACGTCAATGCCGACTAGGCCTCCAATCATACCGATCGAAAATTAATTACCGGGTTCTGCTCGTTTATTGGAGCCAACCTTGTCTCATGGTGCGTAAAAAAGCAAGTAACTGTGGAAAAGTCCTCCAAGGAGGCTGAATACTAGGCAATGGCCGCAGCCACCTCCGACACTCTCTGGCTACGTCGCCTACTAGCGGACTTTCAGGTTCCGTGAGCTCAACCTTCAACAATCTACTGCAACAACATTTCAGCCTTAGCACTAGCCAAAAATTCGATATTCCACGCTTGCACCAAGCATATTGAAATTGACTATCATTTCATTAGTCACCACAACAAGAATAACGACATTAAGGTACATCACATCGACTCCAAACATCAGCTTGCTGACACTCTTACCAAGTCCTTACCAGCCAACCGCTTCCATTATATGAGGAACAAACTAACGATCCTACCTCTGGATCCTCAGTTTGAGGGGGCCTGTTAGCATATGGAATACGCGCACCACTCTCTGCCACAGCCTGACAACTAACGGCTCCACTACTCTTCCAGAAAACTCCTTCCAACGGAATGCCAACTACTCTGTTTCTATATATATGGAATGTTTAATCTCTTGAACAGTGCGCTAAGCTTTATACCAAAGCAAATGACAACTGATACCTCTCTTTGAAATTGCTTTCTCTTTATCTCCTCCTTCGTGTATCTTCTTCTTTGCTTGCAGGTACTTCCCAGGATTCAACACCTTCACACAACAATGGATAGAACAATTCTAATTGAATTTTGTTTGACAACTGGCGATAAGACTTCATTATAATCAAGACCTTTCTTTTTATCAAAGCCTTTTGCAACAAGTCTTGCCTTATACTTGGGATTCAAACCATCTTGTGTATCCTCAATTTTAAAAATCCACTTGCAGCAACCTGTGACCTTTTGGTTGTTTGGTAGATCAACAAGTTGCCAAGTCTTGTTCTTGTTAAGGGACTGCATTTCATCCAGCATTGCTTTATTCCAATGGTCTGAGGCTACTCTCTCTAAAGTTTATGTAATATAGTAAGATATAAATTTTAAATTTTTTTCATCATCTAATGGTAAAATTAGTTAAAATGTATCCATTAGAAAACACAAATATTTTAACATATCCATTATATGCATCATCTATTAGTCATATGCATGATTTGTATGAAAATATTTGAAGAAAACTCATTATTAGTTGTGATAGGAATAGTCTATTGGAGATGTGAAATCCAATGTTCATGACTCTTCCTTTGCAGCTTTTGTTCGATCCCTTCTTGTCTTTTTTAGCTTCCTTGTAATTCCTGTTCTATGGTTCCTATATTCCAGTGCTTATCTACTGGTACGTTGATCAAACAAGATCGGCAATCTTCTTTGCAAGAACTCTTATGGCATTTGTGGTCTTATTTACTGGATATCTTGATAGCTATGGTTAGACTCTGGCTCTTCTTTTCCTCATAATAGATCTGCATTAAAAAATCTAGATCCTATAGGTTGTGCATCAACAATTTCCATGGTTTTTTCAATCTCTTATTAGATCTGTATTAGAAAATCTGGATCCTAAGACATCTTATATCACCAAGTCCTTGTAGGCAAGTTTTTTTTTTTTTTTTTGTGATGAGGAAACACTGTCCTTAGGTCGGTGAAAACCTCGGTTGACCCAGCATGCAATTCACACCAATTTATACGAGCCAACACTTAAGGTTTTCACTGTTTGCCAAGGGATTCGAACCAGGGACCTAGGCTTTGCCCAGCCGGCTCTTCACCACCCGGACAAGCAACTGTGGGTCTTGTGGGCTAGTTTAACGTGGTAGAAATAAGAATGCTGATTTGAATGTGGCAAAATTATAAGGGATTGATTGGGGAATGAAAGATTAGTGAGATTGTGGAAGTAATATCTATTGAAGATGTAAGGTAGTGAATATCTTTCTTTTTTTTTTTAAATCTCCAGTTGATTATCAGGAGATATTTTATTTATTACTTTTACTCCCATTCTGATTGTTTCCTGGGGGAAAGGCTGCCTGTAAGCTATCTCATGACTTTACATTGTCAGTAGATCTTTTATTTATTACTTTACCCCCAGTTTTGATTGTTTCTGGGAGAAAACTGTAAGTTCTCTCATAACTTCACATTGTCAGAAGATCTGCCACAAAATTTAAATGCAATTGTGGCAGCAATTGTGAAGTAAAGTTTGCTTTATCCTCTCTATGAAAGGAATTTTTATTGGGTCAGGTAAACTGATGTAGAGATATATCAGGTATCCAATAAAAAAATGCCACATGCACTTACTTTATGTTTAAAACTGAGTGATTTTTGTTAAAAGTGCATATGACATTTTTTTATTGGGTACCTGATGTATCTCTACATCAGGTTACCTGACCCAATAAAAATTCCTATGAAAGTACTGTAAATTGTAATGTTAAATAGCTCTATTACTCAATTAATTTAATGTGCCTAATGCTATCTCTACCCGAACGCTAAACTAGCATTAGCCGTCTGCGAGCTGCTCCACTCGAATGCAAAAACCTACGCCATTCTCATGACAGAAATAATGGTGTCGCACTGGTCACAAAAGCCATTTTTTCAGCTGGAGAAAGAATATACTCATAATATTCATTTTTGATGTTATGAAATAAAGTTTGATTTGAGTGTTATTATATTATTGAAGTGCAAAATGAGTTTTTCGGTTGTAGATGCCCTGAAAGTGGAGAGATTATTCTGTGCAGTGTCCGAATGTGTTCGGATGCCAATTCGGACGGGCCACACCATCCAATGCACTGTGCATTGGGTGACGTAGCATGTCCGGATTAGCCTCCGAACACATCTGGGCACCGCATGTAATAATTTTTTTTCCTCAAAGTCATCTATCACAATTTTTTCTCCTCAAAAGTTGCAGCTCAAAAGAAAACCTTGCTCCTGCATTTTCTTTATCTTTTTATTTATATAGGAGCTTTCATTACTCAATTTGAAACCTTCATAACATATTAGATCTTCTAAAGAAGCATTTGACGCTTAAATTGAGTAAACTATAATGACAAAAAGAAGGAATTCATTATTGATTTCTGGAATTAGAAGTAGGGGTCTCTTATCCATTCTTGTATTTCATTGCATTATATATTTAAGATTTCATTTTGTTATATGTTGATTTGGTGTTGAATTCTAGAGTTGGTAAATATATATTAATAATTTAATGCTAAATATAATAATGATGTCCTTATAAGAGTTTATTCTCTTGTTTAGAACAATATTTATCTCAATCAAAGAGCACATGTAATGTTTTAAGGAAAAGATAATAATTAAACTATTAAAATCTATAAAATAAATATATTTAATTAAAATATATTCAAATTATATGATAGCTGAAGATCAATTAGCACAAAATATAAATTTTCTTCAAATATAATAAAAAATATATATTTTTGTGCAAATTAAAATTTAGTATATTTTATATTTTGTGCAAACTAAAATTAACTATGTTTTGTGCAAACTTAAATTAAATTAATTTACTATATAGCTTAAGTAAATATAGCATAAATATATTTAAATTTAACTTAAATAAATTTTCTTATAAATATAATTTATTAATCTTCAACTACATATATAATATTGAAAATTGATATATTTATTGATAATACATAATATATAAATTTAAATTTTACTATATATATATATATATATATATATATATATATATATATATATATATATATATATATATATATTAAAATTTCAATATTTATAAAAATTAAATATTAAAAAATTAATAGTTTCTCTCTCTCTCTCTCTTCATCTCTCTCTCTCAACTGTAAACCGGGAAAAAAATTAAGAACTGAAAACGAAATATTTTTTCGTTTTTCATAGAAAGTGCAAATTTTTGCGTTTTTGTTAAAACAAAAAAAAAAAAAATTGCATTTTTACGAAAGATGTAAAATCAAATTACATTTTTTTATCCTTTTTAAATTTAACTTACTTGAATTTCCTTTTGTCAATTCGTGATCCTTTTTAAAATTTGACCTTCTTCTTTTCTCTATCTTTCAAATATGCATTATTGATTATATATATTTTAAAAAAATGAAATCATATTTTTTACTTTTATATTGTCTTCATGAGTCTTCTTAATTATTTATTTTAAATTCTCATCAAAATATTACTTGTAATTTTTTATATATTTATATATTCATAGATTTAAAACCCAAATATTTCTATTTATTTATAAAATATTTAATTTTTAAATCATTTATTAAAATATCTATTAGTATAGATTTTTCAAAAATAAATTATAATTTTATGTATATATTATGATGTAATTAAAATATTAAAAATATTATATCTATGTAAATATTAAAATATATTTTTGGAGAAAAAAAAATTATAAAAAATATTTAAATATATTTTTTTTAATATTATATTTATTTTACCAAATTTTAATCCTCTCCCAATTTTTTTTCCCCAATAAAAACCTATGCCTGCCCATATAAACGGCGCAGCTAACCTATGTGGTGTCGCTGGTGCGATGGCAAAACCCCTCTCCCCACTCTCCCTCTCTCTGCATCTCTAAAACCACTATCTAACAAAGCCCTACATGGGTCCTGGTTGGGTACCCATGCTTTACTTGGACAGGCTTCGCCCACACACGCCCACCCATTGTGACTTTCGGGATGTCGTACCCATGTATACCCACCCGCTTTTCATACTTTTTGAATGCAATCTGCCACAGATTGATGGTCTTGAGGCTTTTTGCTATTTGCTATGATTGCAAACTTTTAATCTGCATATCATAATTTATCATAGTCGCAGCGTGGTTAAGTGCTGCACACTACGTAGTGAGAATTGCAGTAATATAAGATATACGGCGATTAGCAATGTAAATTGATTTATCCTCTAATATTGAGTACCCACCTATACCCACCCATAAGGCTATGAGACTACATGGATGGGTGTGGGTATATATACCCAATACATGGCTCTTAACATCAGTTTCTCTCTCTATCCACAATCCCTCTCTACCCACTACCTACACGCTTTGAATAAAACCACTTATTTCTCTCTCTATCTCTAAATATATAATGCAGAGACGAAAGCGACGTAACCAGACGGCGAGGCTGACAGGCTGCAGTGTAGTGGGGAAGGGGGAGTGGGCGGGCCGCGCTGCCTTCGGGCCGCCGACGTCGAGTCCCCATCGATACTTTGTCTTCTTTCCGCCGGGAAACACGGACTACTGCTCTCCTCTCACTCCTCTCTTTCTCTCTCTACCGCATGCACATTATCTCCCTCTTTCTCTCTCTAATGATCCTCTGCCCGCTTCCGCCCGTACCGCGCTCCTTACTCTTTCTCTCTCTTCCATTTCTTGAGAATAAACGGTAAATTTTTTCCTGGGAAATAATAAATTATAATTTTCTTTTTCTTCTTTTTTTAATGGTACGGAGGAGGATAAATGGGGAATGGTTTACGCTTTAAAGAAAGGGAGAAAGTGCAAAAACGTGTACGTGGCTGTAGAATTGCTCTTTGACTGTCTGCTTTTTCCTGGACATAATAAATCTTATGAGAATAATTAATTACAATTAAGAGCTCGTTAAATTTTTTAAAAGATTGATTTCGCCTTTAATTATTTTTTAATATCGAATTAGCACTGTATTATTTTCATTTTGGTAAGTTAATTTTTTATTGTTGTATAATAAAAATGTTCAAATTTTAAGTGGATTGGAATCTAATTGTTAATTTTTATGAATATTTTTCTTTATTTTAGATATTTGATTATGTTTTTTTTTTTTTTACTTTTGGGGTTTTTAATTTTTATTATGTCATTGTTGTAATCGATCGCTGTTAAAATCTCAAAAAGCACATTAATGAAAATGAGTCTGTATAAATAAACTCCAAAATTAATGAGATGATGATAAAAATAAAGATAAAGATTATGCTGATTCTCAGTGTTAATGGTTGTTAGTATTTTTTTCTATTGTTTTAGTAACTAAAATTCCCTCTCTTAAATTTTTGTGTCGCGCGACCTAAAATTTAATTTGAACTTTAAAAATATTCAAAAAATAACATATTTTATTTAAAAGATTTTGGTAAAATAGTTTTGCAAAACTGGACATTTGATGGTCCTAAAATCCTTATTTGTACCACAAGTACCAATTTTGTAAAGATTTATTTTTTTTTTGAATATTTGGGGCCGTAGCCCATTTCATATAATGTAAAAAGAGTTACAGTAAAAAATTGACAGCCACCACAACCTACCAGTGGCTGTCAACAAAATCCTATCAGCCACAAAAAATGCTGCAGAATAAAAGAGATCTAGTCTAAACTATCAGCATAAAGCCGCAGAAAACTAATAAAAACAGACAATAAAGGGTGCAGAAAAGAGAAGTGGCAGATAATAAAAAGGGCTCAGGTTGCAACCCTCAAGTTAAACTCCCAAGCGTCAAAATTCATCCAGTCGGATGATTGGATCCCCTGGTTGCCGAAAAGACCATCCAAGGGGATAGAAATAATGTTGCATTCATCATTGCCCTTCAAAACCATGTTGCCCGGTTGCCTAAGAAGGCCGTCCAGGTGATAAACTTCCGCAGTCCAAAAGAGCCAGCCCAAAAGCTCAAGCCAATTCATTCCAACCAATGATGTAAATTTTGAAAGCATTTCTTCTTCAAAATCTTAAGCATAACAGCTCTTTTAATGTTGCCAATAACAGTGGTTTGACAGTCAATAGTATTCCCAAAAAGCCTGTCATTTCTAGCCTTCCAGATGTAATAAACAATAGCAGTAAGCAAGAGATAGCAAATGCTTTTTCGACTGTAATCCATATCCCCTTCCTCAATGGTGTTAAAAACTTGCCACAGATTTGGTCTAAAAAGCATACAACTCATCTGAGGAATAGTATTTAGAAGAATATTATAAGAGAAATCACATTCAAACAAAAGATGTTTAATATTTTCCTTGTCAGTCTTGCAAAAAACACAGTCAGGAGAAGCCGGAATACCCCTGGAGATCAAAGCATCTGCAGTTTTAAGCCCATTCATAAAAGCCATCCAAGAGTATATAGAGAAATGAGTAGCATGATGTTTAAACCAAATAAAATTAGCCCACTGTACAGTTTCCAGACCCTGAAAAAACTTCTTATGAAAAGTGTGGAAAGAAGTTTTGCCATTGCTATTCCAGCTAGAAACCACCGAGTTACCAGAGTTTGATACAGAACAAATCAAAGCAGCTAAATTCGGAGGGATAGAGGAAGGTAAAGGCCAAGTGCCAGCAGAAAAACAATCACTAACAGAACAATCGAAATAGGGAATTAAACCTTCCATATTATCATTAACCAACCTTTCAGCAACAGAGAGATCCATACACCATGGATCCCAATAAAAAGAAAGCTTACTGAAGGCAGTGATATTAAGGGTCAGATTTTGCCTAAAAGATTTTGCAATATCACAAAGAAAATGCCAGTAAGATGAGCTCTTAGTGATCTTGAAATTCCAAAAGGAATGATACTTGGCCTTCCACCAATTAAACAGTAAGCCATCATTGTTGAAGAATCTCCAAATAGTTTTGCAACCAAAAGCATAATATAACGAATCAATAGTAGGAATACCCAATCCTCCAGCAGTTTTAGGTTTATAAGTATCTTTCCAGGAAATCATGTGAATTTTCTTCTTGTGAATGTCACCATAAAACAAGAACCGAGAACAAAGGCTGTTAATTTTCTTAATGCAGGTTTTGGGGATTAAGGAGCCTCTCACCCAATAACTAATAATATTGAAAATGGTGTATTTCAAAAATTGTAAACGGCCCGCAATAGATAGAGATTTTGCTTTCCAGCCATCAAGGGAGGTCATAATTCTAACCATAAGAGGTTGAAAATCTGAAATTTTGAGCTTCTTGCTAAAAATAGGGATTCCAAGATATTTGACAGGAGCATAAGAGATTGGAATGTTGAGAATATTAGAAATCTCCTAATCATACTGAGTATTCATAGAAAACAGAATACTACTCTTATTACTATTCACTTTCAAGCCAGAGAAATTAGCAAAATTGAGTAAGATCTCATTGAGAGAGTGTGCATTGCTTTCATTGGCCTTGACAAAAACCAAAAGATCATCAGCGTATAGGAGATGGGAGAAGGACTCATTACCAGCTTATAAGCCTTTAAAGGTGTTATTGAGATCGGCTTCCTCAAAACATGAAGAAAGACTGTCCATAACAATGCAGAAGAGATAGGGTGAAAGGGGGCACCCTTGCCTTAAGCCAGAAGAAGAGTTAAAGTAACCTTCAAGAGCTCCATTAATAGATATAGAGAAATGCACGTCGCAAATGCAACCTCTTATCCAGGAAACAAAGGCTGTAGGGAAGCCTTTAGCAATCAGTCGCCTAAGTAAGAATTCTCTTGAAACCGTGTCAAAAGTCTTGTGAATGTCAAATTTAGCACAAAAGTGTTTTTGGCTGCCTTTCTTATTAAACTCCTTAAGCAAATCATCCGCAAGCAAAATGTTATCAGTGATGATTCTATCTTTAATAAAGCCAGACTGACTAGGGTGAATAATATATGGCATAACATCCTTCATTTTGTTTGCTAAAATCTTGGCTATGATTTTATAAAAGGTATTACAGAGAGAAATAGGTCTATAATCTGTAATGTCTTGAGCATGAGGTCTTTTAGGAATCAGAGCAAGAGCTGTGGTCTTGGCGTGCTTAGGCATAGAGCCAGTGGAGAAAAAAGGATAAAATAGCATCACAGAGCTGCTTCCCAATAATATGCCACGTGGATTTGTAAAATTCAAAGGAGAAGCCATCAGGTCCCGGGGCCGAGGAATTGGGTGCTGAGAAAATAACATGTTTAATTTCATCAGTGGTAACAGGAGCAACAAGATGGGTGGCAAAGCTATCCGGAACAGTAAGAAAAATAGGCGCATTCCCAAAAGCATAGTGAGGCGGAGCAGTATTAAATAGCTTGTGAAAATGTTGGACAATAGCATTGTTGAGTTCACTGGGATCGGAAAAGGTCCCCTCATAAGTTGTGATGCTTTTGATAAAATTGGTGTTATGCCGAGCATTGATCTTAGAATAGAGGAATTTAAGATCATCCTCCCCATAAGATAACCATTTAGCTTTTGCTCTTTGAATTACCCAATCAGACCAGTTGGAATTTCTCTCAAGAAGCTTGTGATTAACCTCCTTCAATGCCAGATTAAGATGTGGTTCAAGGGGAGCATCATGAATTTGCCTCAGAATATGATTTTGTACACTTTTGAGCTCAGTAATTTCAGATTGAAGGTCAATAGAAGAAACCTAATTCTTAGATTTTATGTTAAGCTTAAGAGTCTTAAGCTTCTAATAGAAGGAGTAAATCGAGCTGCTGTGATATTTTTGGGAGAACACAGAGATCAGTTCATCTCAAAATTAAGGTTTATTGACCCAATAATTCTTAAAGAGAAATCTATGCTTGTGCTGAATTTTGTTGGTATTGTGTAAAATGATGGGAGAATGGTCAGATATCTGCGGGTCATCCACCAGATAATAAGAACTAGGATAAGACTGTAACCAGGCATCATTTACCAGCATTCTATCCAGCTTAATATGTATAGGGTTGTCGGTACGTTGGTTAAACCAAGTGAAAAAGTGCCCCACAGAAGAAAGATCATGAGCACCAATGTTAAAGATGAGGTTGTTGAAATCAGAAACCTTACTATGAGTAAGCAAAGATCCCCCAGCCTTTTCATTAGTGTAGCGACAACAGTTAAAATCCCCAAGAATTATCCAAGGAGAGTTAATATTGTCAGCAATATCCAATAAATCCCTCCAAAGATTTTGCCTTTCATCCAATGAATTTGAAGCATAGACCACAGATACCAAAAAAGATTCCGCATTTCCATAAAAGACCTGACCATGAATCAGCTGACTAGAAGTAAAAACAGGGTTAAAGCTCACATTCAATGAGTTCCACTTAACCCAAATTTTGTCGGGACTAGCAAGAGCAAAGTTATCATAAGAACCTTCATGAGGGAAGATGGCGTGTGTTGAAAGGAACCAATTGTTGTGTTATTGGGTGTAGAAATTCTAGTTTCTAAAATGAAAATAAGGTCAAGGTTGTAAGTGTTAACAAGCTTCTTGCAACACAAAGTTTTCTATGGGCTATTGAACCCACGGGTGTTCCGCCGCCAATAAAGGAAGGCTGGTCATTGGGATTTGGAATTAGGGGTGGTGGCCTTCTTGGCCGATTTTCCTCTGGTGACTTTGGGTTGGGTAATAGAAGTAGGTGGCTGTGAGGTAGAAGGTTTGTCATTATTAAGGGATGAGCTGCCAGGTTTTTCCCCGAGCAGAGTTAGGAGGCTGCTCGACATCACCCATTCCACAGGAATTGGTGTTCATGATAGTCGAAGAGTTATCTTGAACAGAGAGGGCTGAGAATTTATTCGTGGTAGGGATGGGAGGGGAGTTCAGAAGTGGAGTGGAGGAAATGGGGTTGGATTGAGTGAGGTTTGCATCAAGCAGCGAAGGATTAGGGGGCAGTAAATCTGAAGTCTCTGTGGAAGGAGAGTTGATGTTGGGCAGGGCAGCATGAGAGGATGGAATATCAGTGGAGGGTTGGGTGATGGTGGTGGAAGGTGAAGGTTGGGAGGAGGTGGTGATAGGTGTAGATGGAAGGTTGGGTTGGGTGATCACAGGAATTGGGGGTCTGGGGATATTAAGGCGAGGAGGTGGAGCTTTACGAGGCTTTCTACTGGTGCTTCTGCCCCTGTTCTGAGGAGGTTCTGTGATAGTAGGATTGGGGTTATTAGGGCAGGATGTTTGGGAATGCATGATAGAATTGCAAAAAGTGCAAGGAACAGGCTTCCAGTCATATATAACGGTAAGAGGGAAGGTTTTATCATCCATCGTGTAATAAATTTCATCCGGCAAGGGAGAAGAATTGCTAACCTGAACACACACACGAGCGAAAGTGAGTCTGGTTTTTGAGGCAGTCAGGGCATCGACGGCCAGTGGAACACCAACACAGCTAGCAATCTTTGAAATCCCCTCTGGGGTCCAGCAAGAGAGTGGAAAATTTTTAATTTTTATCCACAGCGGGATGGATGGGAACTCCTCTCGCTTTGGGACAAAATCCGGCGTCCATCGCTGAAGGATGAAAGAACCAAGGTCCACCGAACCACGCCATGTCGTAGTCTTCCCGATTGTTGAACTTCAAGAGGAAAAAACCATCATCTAAAGTCAAAAGGGAAAGAGTACCTTTCAGCTTCCAGGTCTTCTTGATGGTGGCTAGCAGAGCTTCATAGTAGGGCCTTCGCCCTATGGAATAGCCGACAAAAGAGAGCGCCCATTCAGGAGCACCAGCCAAAAACTGAGCAGCAGTGAAGTGAGCTGTAGCATTTTCGATAGGAAAATGGGTGATCGAAGAGGTGAAATCGTTTGAAACCAGAGGTTGGGTAGCAAATAGACTTTTCCAATCTCGCGGGAGCAGAGAGGAAGAAGAAGGGAGCGTGAGAGATGGAAGAGTGGAGGAGGACATCCCTAAGGCGATCCTCCCCGGAGAGGAGGGAAGGGAGGCGGCCAGGAGAATCGCAAAGGAGAAGCTCAAGCGGAAACCCTAGCAGAGCAATATGCTGCTTTAATTCCAATATTAAACTGTTTTCTTTTTAGATCCACGCTGCTGCAGATTTTTTCAATTTTGTAAAGATTTTCACCAGCGCTAAAAATTACGAAAAAATTATTGTAATTAAAATACTATAATATCAATATTATGGCAATGCATTGTTTATAATTTGGACTTATATTAACTCTAAAAAAAAATTTTACAGAGTCAACATGCGGGCTATTATATGCACCCGCTAACAAATTTTGGTAAAATATTTTTTATTTCTCTACTGATGTTTTAATAAACTAATCTTGCAATATAACCAATTACATCTATCTTGGATTTATGGTAATTTGTATGTCAGCCGAATTCATCATTTTAATAATCTGAGCAGTGGTTGTGTAATGTTTAATCACTGTATAAATTTTTATTTTTATTTTGTCTCATTAAAATGAGTTCAAAGAAATTGTTTTATGATATTGATTAAAGATAGAGATATAAAAATTATTAATAAATGTTGATTAATTGATGTCTGAATCATATTTTATTGAAATTACTGATGATTGAAAGATGCTAATATTCTTATTTCTAAAATATTGTAATTTTTCATACAAATCATGTTTGTTTGACATTATTATGAAGTTTAGACTTATTTTAATAATAATTTATTGATTCACTAACTTAATTTAATTATTTAGAATATTTTACTGTATAAAGCTTTTTACCTCAAGTTAAATTCTTCTTGTGTAACTCTCAGCTATCCATATAACCAATTGGCTTTAATAGAGGTAATGACCTATTTATGCTCTATTTGATTAGAAAATTGTGAAAAATTTTACTCTTAAGAAGGTTCTAGAACTAGGCTACTGATGCATTATTGAAAGATTTTGAAGAAAGAAATATATGAAAGGTTTTAAACTAAGCAACATAAACATTAGTAGCTTGTTGTAGTGATTGAAAGATGTTAAATAATTAGTATTATTGCATGTTAGCATATTCATTATTATAAAGTGAGTATATTGTCTTAATTTTATTTGAAGATATATCATACACAAAGATAAATGAATTATTGCAAGAGCCGTCAAAATATTTTATATGCAAAGTTTTTTTTTTTTTTAAAGGGGGAAATTTATGGGGTTTGACATTGTTAAAATAATTCACTATGTAAGTCAAATAATAATAATCTACTCTTCCCATCAATTAGCAAAGCCGATCTTTCAGAATTTAGAACACTAATTTAATTTCTTATGATTGTAATAGAAATTATTAGAGAATTAGTTGAGATGATGATAGTCAGATAATAATGGTCAAATGATGACTGTAAAGTGACATTAGTCAGGTAATTATGGTTGGGTGATAGCGATTGGAGATGTTGATTAGACAATAATAATTATAAACCTCCCCTTTAAGATATGAACTATGTAAAATCTCCTTGATTATAATTTTAGTCTTACCTGAAGTAGGCATATCAATTAGACAAAAATTATCAAAACATCGATCAGACAAATATTATCAAAACTTCGTTTTTCTCTTGAAAAGGAACTAACTATCCTTATTTGAATAGATAGAATCAAAGATGAGGAGATTTTTTCAACCAGTTTTGAGATTCTAATTTTCTTATCCAAATGAGTTAATTATCTTTTAAATTTGGTATAGCCCGTGCAAGGGATAATGATTTATATAACGACATTTCCTTGGTGTGGAGATGATGACGATGCCCTAAATGTTTATTGAATGATCATATGTTCATGCCCTAATTTACTTGATTCTCAGCTTAATATTGATGTCAGTGTTCTAGAATTTTTCTCGAAATATTGTCAACATTGATGATACAAAACGTCAGAATGTTGTAGACACCATTGTGTGGTATCACTCAAGATGAATAACAAGGGAGGTAGAAGTTATAAATTTGAAAATTAGAACTAACATCAAAGGGAAAGAGATTACTCATTAAAAATAAAGAAGACATTTAAAATTTTGAAGGCTATAGAAGCTTCGAAAAAACTTTGGTGGTGATGAAGAAGAGTATGTTAACATTACATTGGTCTAGCAGCTATGTACATGCTTTAAAATAAAAGTTTTTATTTGTCTAACTCTTAATTATATATTTTTTTGTATAGTAATACATACAAGATTGAATAATATTATAATCAAATTATTAGGAGTAATAATGATAATTGATGAACTCTCAATTTTTATATAAGTATGATATGAATTTTTCAGAACTTATCCATCATAGGAGACTAAGCTATTTAACTGTATTTAAAATATTCATGTCTTGCTAAAAATCCAACATAGCATAGTTGAATATTTGAGTTAACAACATAAAGATCTTTCTCCTTAGTTGGAATATAGTAGCTTTGATCTATTAGTTGATAAGGACTTTGTTATACATTTTATGATGTTTGTGGCTTTTAAATAATCTTATATTCATGTCAGAGGTGTAAAAATAGGTTGATGGGTCGGGGTTGAATCCGAGCCAAAATTGACCCGACCTAAATACAATCAACCCAAATTCATCCATTTCAATAAACGGGTTAAAAGGATTAATCCGAACCCAAATCCGTTTTGGTTAAATTTTTTTTATAACTTATTAATTATAAAGTTTATGATATTTGATCAAAAATAAAATATTATGTCCAAAAGTAAAAAAAAAAAAGAAAAAGAAAAAATATATTAAATAAGTTATTTTCAAGTCAAAGTTGATTGCACTCAACTTGAACCCTACCCGTTTAATACACGGGTCAAAAAACCCAACCTAAGCCCATCCTATTTATTAAATGGGTAATGAAACCAAATTTTTTGATCGGGTTGGTCAGTTTGGTCATTTTTTGAAACTCTTAATTCATGATTTCTATTGAAGAGAAAAGATAGGATGCCCTATGAGCCACATGCATTTTGAAATTTTTAGATGAGAGAAAACCCTAAACCTCTAAATGCTTATGCCTTTTAATATTTTTAGATGAGAAAAAAATTATATCTTTTGAGACTTATGTATTTAAAATTTTTAGAGAATGCATGCCTTATAAGACTTGGGCCTTTGCAGTTTTTAGAAAGAATTTATATCTTTTGATATTTTTAGATGATAAAGAGTAATAAGCCCTCATTAAGATTTGTGTTTAGAGATTTTTTTATTCATGCCTTTTTAAGATTTTTAGATGAGAAAAAGCTTGCAGGGTTATGATCTTTGAACGTTTTTGAAAAAAATTTATTACTTTTGTGGCTTATGTCTTCCAAAGTTTTTAAATGAGAAAAACATGTACATTTTGAGTAGGACTGCAAATGAATCAAGTCGGTTGAGCTTCAGCATGTTCAAGCTTGAGCTCGTTTGGAAGCTTCCTGTTCGAGCTCGGCTCGATAAGAATCGAGCTATTGTGGGCTCTGTTCAAGCTCGAGCTCATTTAAAAATGAATCGAGATTTTGTGGTTTTTGTTCAAGCTCGAGCTCGTTTTATGGTCTCTATTTCAATACCTTGAGAAGCATATTTTTGATTTGTTGTCACTTATTCATTTGTTTATTTTTTGATTTGAGCATCTCCTAATTTTATTTAATTTAGTAGCTCTTCATATGACAAATATTATTTAATTTTTTAAATATAATTGGAGTAAGAATCTCAATATATATTTGAAATAATGGTTTATAATTTTTTTTGTGTATAATATAAAATCATTATTTTAGATAAAAACACTCTCAATTAGGGGTGTAAGTGAGCCTAGCTGGCTCGAATTCGACTCATTTATGGGCTCGTGAGCCGAGCTTATCGTGCTCACAAGTCGAGCTTGAACTCGAGCTCATTTAGTAAACGAGTTCGAATTCGAGCTTGATGAGGCTCGCCTCGTGAGCTCTTGAGCCGACTCAAAGAATTATTAATATTTTTAAGATAATTTTATTTTATTTATTAAATTCAAATATTACAAATAATAATAAATGCTTAAAATATTTAATAATATAAAAATTAATATTTAATGTTAAAATTAATAATAAATGATTAAAATATTAATAAAAAACTAAAAATTTAAATATTTAAAAAATCCGGCTGAGGCTCGCAAGCCGGCTCGAGATTATTTGCAGTGGGATGAGCTCTAATTCGAGCTAACCTTCTGAGCTCGACTAGAGACTGAGCTCGAGTTCGAGTTAAAGCTGACTTTTTGACCTATAAATCCTGCTCGATAAGTTCACTATTTAACTCAACCTGATTCGTTTAATACATAAATATAAAAACTTTTTCATTTGTTTAATATACAGTAAATCAATTGGGCCCCACGATAGGACGTAACGGTCCCGTCTTTTTTAAATATCCTTTTCCGTCTTCACTTTCGCTCTCTCTCTCCTCTCGTTTCCGTCGCCGGTGCGTCTCCCCCGTGTCGTCGCGCGATTTCAGTGACGTCCGCACATTCTGAGGTGACGTGGGCACCGACGGGAGTGGTGGTCCTCCTCCTCCCTCTCCAGTTTCTCTCTCTATCTCTTATTTTTCTCTCTCTTCCAGGGTTCGGTTGTCTCCTCGAGTGTTGGTTCGGTGCTCGGTAGTCGAGTATGTCTTTTTAGTTTTTTTTATTTTTTAACTTTCCCTCTTCGCGTGCCCTTCTTTTACGGCTCTTTCGGATTTCACTTTCTTTTTTTTGCCCTATCGACCTATATGTAGGGCTCAAGCGGGTTTGAATATCTTCCCTCACCTCTACTTCTATCGCTTTCTATCTCGAGCTGTTCTACTTTGGCCCGGGAGAGAAGAAAGGCGAGGATGCTTGCTGGGAAAGAATTTGCTGGCTTAGTAAGATCTCTATTTCTCTTGTTCAGAAAAAGAAAATATTGTTGGTTGTAATTGTAGCTGTGGATGTAGTTGATTGGGTTTTGGGACGAGGAATCTGTAAGAAAAGGATCGACTTTGAAGTCTTTGTTAAGAATGTGGTGAATTTTTAGTGCTCTGTTTCTCAATAAATGGGAAGGGTTGTTTTTGGGGCTTTACAGTGTACATTTTGGAGGTCTTAGGGAATGGAATGAGATAGCTCTATTTCAGATTCGGCGCTTTTTTATTGTTGTTATATTAGAGAGTATGGATGATTGGAGATTAATTTTGTGAGAGATCTAAAATTTTAAGGCATCTTTAATTGTGGAATTAGAGGTTTTTTTTTTTTTTTGGGTGTAATCACTGCTGGTTTGTTCTTGGTTTATGTTCTTATGAAAGGCTTCAAAGGAGCTATTTGTATAACTTTGTTAATGTGCTTTGGTTTTTTTTTTTTGTTATTTATTTTTTCCTTTTTCTCGTGTTTTGGTAGCTGTTGTATCTCTTTTATACTAGACATTTATTATGGATGCTTGGAAATCTAATTTCTGAAATGGAGTCAAATAGTTTGAAGCATACTGTTCTTAGCTTTTGGCAAACCTGAATATACAAACTTTTATGTATTAATTTTTTGTTTTATTGGTTCATGCCTATTCATTTAAAAATAGATATTTGATTTGATTGATTCTGTTGCCTTTCTGCCTATATAATTTTTTTTGGGACATTTGAGCTAATTAAGACATTCACATGGCAAGCTTCAAATCTAAACCTTTTGATTGGCAGCTGAAGCACTAAACCAAGATCAAGTTGTGTTGCTTATATCATGAAAGAAATTGATGAGACTTGGATGGGGACCTAAGTTTTTTTTGTTTAAATTATGAATTTTATGTGAGATAGTGACACCATGGGATGCTTTTAGCTTTGCCAGTTTTAATTTTCTTTATCTATGAAAATTTATTGCTGCTTCAGCCATTTTTGCCCCAAATAAGACATTTGGGATGAAATTTCTACTTGAAAGAAACTCTTATTCAAAGATAGGAGGGGCAAATATCCAGTTGTCTTATTATTAATGATCTAAGTGAAGATGTCTTTTCTTGAATAGAATGCTGCTGTGGCATTTTTTGGTGCTTTTCTGTGCTTTCTAGATGCTAGGGCTACTGAAAATTCTAAATGGCGACTTAGGCTTCGTTTGGGACAACTTTCTTTATGCTTCTTAAAGCAACTTTTTAGTATAAAAATTTTAATTTTTGTACTATAAAGCTGCTTTATGAAGTAGTAAGAAAACCGTCCCAAACAAAACCTTATAGTTTTGTTCAAATCACCTGCCCTGCCCATAGTGAAATAAGTGGCTGGGATTGGTGTGATTGCACATTGTAATTACTGTAGGATCGAGTAAATGGAGAGGATACTAATTAAGTGACCTTAATCTATGAACCAGGACTAATAGTATACACTTGGAGATCATTCAGTTAATGACTGTTTTAATTTGAAAATTCTTTCAAAAGTTTAATACAAAATATTTTTAAATACCCTACTTCATTCCCCAAGAGGAGTTTTATATAATTTAATATTTAAATGGACATTTGAAGCTAACTCAACCACTGAAATAGCTTTGGTTTGGGGGTAGCATCAACACTCATGTAGAAGAAACTTGTAGGTATTTTAGTCCTGTAGAATCTTGGATGAGAGGAAAGAGTTCTTCCTCTTGAGCTTCTTGGGAGAGGAGGGAGAGAGATGGAAGGGAGAAGGAAAGAGCAGGAAACGAAATTTGTATTTCTAAATCATACAAATCTATTACAACCTATTACCTATTTATAAGCACAAATGCTACACAACAAGCTACACAACAAGTTACAAACCTAATTCTAGGATCAATATCTAACAAGCCCTTTTCTGTATTGTAATATTCTTCCAAGGATGGAAAAGAATATTCTGTAGTGATGGTGATATGTTTTGCTGCTCCAAGTCATCTGGTTCCACATTGACATTGGTGTAATATGTTCAGTAAATGCAAGTTATGGCATTTACCAGATTCCCATATGTGCAGTGCAACAGTTTTCACTGTTTCAACTAAGAGAACCATTATTGTTATGTCTTGAATTCTTCTTTTTAAGCTTGGTTGTTTTATTTTCACTTAAGTATAACAAAAGTTCCTGCTTACCAAGTGGTGCTTGCCAATGTTATTTTTTTACCCCCTAATGCTTTCCCATTTGATTTTCAAACTAATATTGTTATTTTATTATTTGAATCACTCTATTGTCATTTTCAGCTGGTTTTGCACTAGATCAAATGTTCTCCAAGTTCCATGCCATCTCTTTGTCAGTTGAATTATGAAGGATCCAGGACTATGGCTCCTAGCTTCTCCAAATGAAGGAACGCCAGCGCTGGAGAGCTGAAGAAGACGCCATTCTTCGAGCATACGTGAAGCAATATGGGCCGAGGGAGTGGAACCTCATCTCCCAGCGCATGAATGTTTGCCTTGAAAGAGATGCCAAGTCATGTCTTGAGCGTTGGAAGAACTACCTCAAGCCAGGCATCAAGAAGGGTTCTCTCACAGAGGAAGAACAGCGACTGGTGATTCACCTTCAGTCCAAGCACGGCAACAAGTGGAAGAAGATTGCATCAGAGGTACCTGGTCGCACTGCCAAGCGGTTAGGCAAGTGGTGGGAGGTCTTCAAGGAAAAACAACAGCGTGAGCTGAAAGAGAGCAACAGGGTTTCATCAGCACCCATTGAACCTGGGAAATACGATCGCATTCTTGAGAGCTTTGCAGAGAAACTGGTGAAGCAACGACCCGTCGCTCCCCTGCTCATGGCAACACCATTGCTTCCTCCATGGCTTGCAAATTCCAATAACACGAGCTCGCCATCAGTTGCCCTCTCTCTCTCACCATCAACACTTCCTGCTGCACCACCTGCACCCTGGGTGCAGATTGAAAGAGGGGCACCTGACAGTACATTAGGCCTGATCAATTCACAACAGAATGTTTTTGCTGAGCTGGTTGAGTGTTGTAGGGAACTGGAGGAAGGGTATCAGGTTTGGGCGGCACATAAAAAAGAGGCGGCGTGGCGGTTGAAGAGAGTTGAACTGCAACTAGAGTCAGAAAAGGCGTGTAAAAGGAGGGAGAAAATTGAGGAGATTGAATTGAAGGTGAGGGAACTAAGGGAGGAGCAGCAGCTGGCGTTGGAGAGGATTGAAGCTGAATGCAGGGAACAGCTACTTTTTGTTTTGAGAAGAGATGCAGAAGCCAAAGAACAGAAGTTGGCAGAGCTGTGGTCTGCAAAGCATGGTACGTTAAGCAAACTCATAAAGCAGATGACCGGTCATCATTGAGAAGAAGGGAAGGACTGCTACATTTCCTGTTATTCTGCTGAGTTTTACATATGTGAGGCTTATGATACTTCCTCTTTGTTCAAGTCACTTATTGTGGTATTTTCATGGTGAGAGTTTTTACTGCAATGGATTTAGTTTTTCAACTTATGAATCATGGATAGAGACTTGCTTAACAAATTTTAATGAAAATTTTCATTAAAGTTTATGTTTTTGGGTTTATGGTGATTGCATTTTGGAATAGCATTGAATATATATTCATTCTTAACTAGGAGTTGTGTGATTTTGTTTTTCAATAAGCAAATTTATAGAGAAAAATGAAGAACAAGAAGTGGAATCCTCTGTTAAGTTGGTAACAGTATGAAGTTGAGATGTATTGGACATTGAAAAGTATTGAACAGAAATATGTTTTCTTCCATATTTTCCTGACTAAAATACTGAAATATATGAAATTCTTTTTTTCACAAATAAAATGATTCAGGGTAATAAAAAGTATTCAAGTTGTTTTGTATATAAAAGGAAAAATAATTTATTATGGAGCTAATGATATGTTTGACATATTATTATTAAAATAGTTAAGGGATAAAAAGTATTAAAAAGATTCCAATATTTATAATAAAAATATAAACTTCATTGTTAAATTAATTGTGCTGATATCCAGTCTCCAAGCTCAACTGACCTGACCTAAACTGAGCACTAAGAAGTGATGCGGTCATCAGTTAGTTATCCTGCTCTTACGGAACATCCGTTCCAGCTGCCTGACGCCTGGACAAGCGGTTATGGAGCAGCTTTTGCTATTTACTGTTTTTCTTTAATTAAGCACTTTTTAATTTACTTTTGCTTTATTACTCTTGTGGGGAGGTAATCCCGATAGCTTCTTCTTCATTAGAAACTTATTTTGGCTTGAGAAGCCTTGTTACTGTTCCATTGGGAACTTCCCATCCGGGTTTCTTCTTTGTGCGTGTAATCGCTGCGTTAGCTTGGTATCAGAGCTAGCTCGCCGGCGAGCATGGCAGAGGGTAGTAGCCGGCCCAGGACCGACGGAGATCGGAGCTTGGAGGCGTTATGGGAGACGCAAAAGCAAACATCCAAGCAATTGGAGGAGCTTATCAACCGATTCGCGCGTTTCGCTGATGATATGCGAGACGAGTTGCGGCAAGTTCGGGCGGCCACCATTCCAGTGGACCGCCCAGTTATCATCCCGGCAACCATACCGGCTCAACGGAGACAGTTGAGGGTCGACGCAGATACTCGTAGGGTTCCCGCATTGCCGCCGGAAGTCACTGACTCGGATTCGGGTGGAGCAACGGTGGAAGAAGATTCGGAACCAGACGAAGATCCACAGCTGCAGGGTTTAACGAGAACCAGGCGGCATCGGAACCAGAGACCGGAACAAGAAGGTATGCGTATCAAACTTGATATTCCTTTTTTTGAAGGAAGATTACATATAGAAGATTATCTGGATTGGGAGGCAGCAGTCGAGAATTTTTTTGACTATATGGAAATCAGTCCGATGAAACAAGTGAAGTACGTAGCTTGTCGTCTCAAAGGAGGGGCAAGTGCATGGTGGATGCAGCTGAGCCGGCGCAGACAAAGGGAAGGAAAAGGTCCTGTGCGAGATTGGACGAGGTTGAGACAGTTAATGAGGCGGCAATTTCTTCCCACTGATTTTGAACAGCTGCTCTATATACAATACCAACAATGCCGGCAAGGTCAACGTTCAGTTAGCGAATATACTGAACAGTTCTATAGGCTGAGTGCACGAAATAATCTTGCCGAATCTGAAAATCAATTAGTTGCCAGATATACTGGAGGTCTGAAAGAGTCAATCCAAGATCGGCTAGAACTAAATTCTGTGTGGACATTATCCCAAGCGGTAAATTTTGCTCTAAAGGCGGAAGCTCAAATGCAAAGGTCTTACAGGACTTCGACAAGCCGCAGATTGTCTAATGAAAACTGGTCTAACTCTAGTAAACCTGGAGGCCAAACGACTAAAAGTTCGCCAAACAGTCCAGTTCCGGTGCTCAATCCCGTGAGTGAAGACAAGAGTAACCCTCGGGCCAAAGTTTCTGGGGTCCGGGAAAATCCGTATGCAAAGCCGAGCAGTATTAAGTGTTTTAGATGTCTACAGCCGGGACATAAGTCCAATGAGTGCCCCACCCGCCATCAAGCACAGTGGCTAGAAGGTTTCGAGGAAACTGATCAAGGGGAACAAGAAATTGGAGGAGAAGAAGAAATTGAAGAACTAGCGGCAGATGAGGGGGAGCCACTCGCTTGCGTACTGGAGAAATTATTAATTGCCCCTAGAAAACCGATTGCCAATCAACGTCATAGCTTGTTCCGATCCAAGTGTACAATTAACGGAAAGGTATGTGATTTGGTAATCGACAGTGGATGTACGGAGAATATCATATCACGAGCAGCCGTGCAAGCACTCCAGATTAAAACAAATAAAAATCCAAACCCGTTTAAGCTCGGCTGGGTTAAAAAGGGAGTAGAATTTATGGTATCCGAGCTATGCAAAGTAACGTTCTCCATTGGCAAGAGTTACCTGTGCGACGTCATTTGTGATGTCCTTGACATGGACGTTTGCCATATAATACTCGGCAGACCTTGGCAATTTGACAGTGGAGCTGTCCACGACGGACGAGCCAACACTTACACCATTGAGTGGCAAGAAAAACGGGTTAAATTGGTACCCATGGGGCAACCGTCCAATTCTCCGTCTGGCCATGGTCTTTTGTCAGCAAGATTGATTTCTGGCGCTGCTTTATTGAAGGATCGGGACTCTGCCAGCCCTATATTAGCGGTACTAGTGGGTGACCAGATAGAGAGTGAGCATTCTATCCTTAATGCTCAAGTTCAAGATTTGTTACAGGAATATCCGAAGTAAAGTAACTGCAGGTGAATTGCCTGTTGCTCTTCCGCCGCTACGATCTCTACAGCATCAGATTGAACTAATTCCGGGCGCCGTTCTACCCAATCTCCCTCACTACAGGATGAGTCCTAAGGAACATTCTATTTTACGACAGATAATACAGGAACTGCTACAAAAACAATTCATTCAGCCTAGTCTTAGTCCGTGCGCGGTTCCGGCGTTGATTGTTCCGAAGAAAGACGGACAGTGGCGGCTATGTATTGACAGTAGAGCAATTAATCGGATCACAGTCAAATATAGGTTCCCAATTCCGCGGGTCAATGATTTGCTAGACAAACTGTCGGGGGCTGCCATCTTTTCCAAATTGGACCTAAGGAGTGGGTATCATCAAATTCGCATTCGCCCGGGCGACGAGTGGAAGACCGCATTCAAGACGGTCGATGGTCTCTTTGAATGGAAGGTGATGCCGTTTGGACTGTGCAATGCGCCGTCGACTTTTATGCGTCTCATGCACGACGTCCTCAAGCCATACCTAGATAAGTTTTGCGTTGTCTATTTTGATGATATACTCGTATTTAGTTCTTCTCTTGCAGATCATTTGAATCATTTGAGAAGCATCCTCGACGCACTCCGTGAAAATCAGCTGCTACTCAACCTTAACAAATGTGAGTTTGCCGTCACTCATGTTCAGTTTTTGGGATTTGTCCTCTCTGCCGAGGGCGTCCACACGGCTCCGCAGAAGATAGCAGCGATCCAGAATTGGCCGGCACCCACGTCTTTGACTGAAGTGAGGAGTTTCCACGGTCTGGCTAATTACTATCGGCGTTTCATCCGGAATTTCAGCGGCATTACAGCACCCATCACAAACTGCTTAAAGACCTCTCAGTTTGTCTGGGGGCGAGATCAACAACAGAGCTTTGATCGAATTAAGGCCGCTCTTAGCTCCGCTCCCGTGCTTGCATTCCCTGATTTTGATAAGCCCTTTCAAGTAGACACGGATGCCTCTGCGGTGGGCATTGGGGCTGTTTTATCTCAGGATGGGCGCCCTGTAGAATACTTCAGCGAGAAATTGAGCCTACCTCGCCAAAAATGGTCGGCGTATGAGCAAGAACTCTATGCCGTAGTTCGCGCGCCCTCAAACAATGGGAGCACTACTTACTGCATCGCGACTTCGTATTGTGTAGTGACAATCAGGCACTGCAATACATCAATAATCAGAAAAACATCAATCGAATGCACGCGCGTTGGATTGTCTTCTTCCAACGATTTAGTTTTGTTATCAAGCACAAGGCCGGAAAAGTCAATAGGGTGGCAGATGCGTTGAGCAGACGGCAGGCCTTACTCATCCGCCTACAAACCGATTTGACGGGATTACAAGCCCTTCAAGACTTTTATGAGGAAGATAAGGATTTTGCAAACTTTTGGTCGGCTTGCAGAATGGGCCAGCCAAAACAAGATTTCACTCTACAACAGGGATTTCTGTTCAAGGGGAATAGCTTATGCATCCCAGATTCTTCCTGGCACCCTTATCTCATTAAAGAAATTCATTGCGGGGGCTTATCTGCTCATTTGGGACGAGACAAAACCATTGAGTTAATGCAGTCCCGATTTTTTTGGCCTCATTTGCGGCGGGATGTCGCGCGATTTGTGGAGAAATGCTTCATATGTCAACGGTTTAAGGGGTCTGCACAAAATACTGGATTGTATTTGCCTTTACCGATTCCGGATTCCATTTGGGAAGATCTGTCACTCGATTTCGTTCTGGGCTTACCAAGAACCAAGAGGGGGTCCGATTCTATAATGGTGGTGGTCGACCGTTTCTCCAAGATGGCACACTTTGTGCCTTGCAAGAAGACATTCGACGCTGTGAACATTGCTCAACTATTTTTCAAGGAAATTGTTCGTTTACACGGAATTCCTCGTAGCCTCACGTCCGACCGAGATGTCAAATTTGTAAGTCACTTTTGGAGGGAACTGTGGAAGAGGCTCGGCACAGACATCAAACTCAGTTCGGCGTATCACCCCCAGATGGACGGGCAAACCGAGGTCGTCAACAGGACTCTCGGTAGTATGTTGAGGTGTTTTAGTGCAAGACAATCCGAGGAAATGGGAAGAGAAATTAAGCCAGGCCGAGTTCGCCTATAACGCCACCCCCTAACAGGTCTACTGCTCACTCGCCCTTTCAGGTTGTTTACACTAAACACCCTAATCAAATAGTAGACATAGCTATAATACCCAAGGGCGCCAAGTCCAGTGCAAGCAAGACTGTGTCGGAAATTCAAGACACCATCAATTCAGTTAAGGCAAATCTGCAGTTGTCAAATGAAAAATATAAGAGAGCCGCTGACAAGCATCGCCGAATCAAAACATTTAATGTAGGTGAACTGGTAATGCTGAGAATGCGCAAGGAACGTTACCCCCCCCCAAGGTACCTATTCGAAGCTGCTGAGTCCACGAAAGATTGGCCCGTTCCCTGTTCAAAGCAAAATAAATGACAACGCCTACATCATCAAGCTACCTCCAGATGTTCATACATCAGCCACGTTCAACGTCGCTGATCTATACAGCTATCATGCTCCCGATGATTCGCAGCCACAGACAACATCGTCGGAGTCGAGTTCTTCCACGCCGGGGGAGGACTGATGCGGTCATCAGTTAGTTATCCTGCTCTTACGGAACATCCGTTCCAGCTGCCTGACGCCTGGACAAGCGGTTATGGAGCAGCTTTTGCTATTTACTGTTTTTCTTTAATTAAGCACTTTTTAATTTACTTTTGCTTTATTACTCTTGTGGGGAGGTAATCCCGGTAGCTTCTTCTTCATTAGAAACTTATTTTGGCTTGAGAAGCCTTGTTACTGTTCCATTGGGAACTTCCCATCCAGGTTTCTTCTTTGTGCGTGTAATCGCTGCGTTAAGAAGCATAGAGAGATCTTCGTAAATGTCAATAAAAAATCAACTGATTTAGGTTCATCTCCCAAACTTGTAATCTCCTCTGCTAGGGTTTTGTCTGTCCTGGCGTCCGTGAGCTGCTTCCCCGTCTCCCTCGCAGGAAAGTTTTCCTTCCCTTTGCTGATGTAATTCGCCTCTTCCCCTTGTGGTCTATATTTCTCCATGATTTTGGCGGAGGCTAATCAAGTGAAATTGTTTGATCCCAATTTTTTGGCCGGAAATTCGATACTTAAGTCATTTTTGGAAGCTCTTTCGGATGATGTGTCGTCTGTGGATTTTCCAAATCTAAGAGTTTTCACTTTTTATGATTTACCTTTGTTATGGATTTCGGAGAAGTAAATCTCGTCCCTTGTTGCTCCATTTACACTTTCACTTGTTAGAAACTTTCCTAATCATTGTCTGGCGCTTGATGTTATTAGGAAATTTTTCTTTAATTTGAAACTTTTTGTTGTTTTTGCTCATTGTTCATACTTTGTGAATAACTGTTTCATGAAACTTATGAAATGGTTGCCAGAATTTGATATTGCTAAAGAATATCCTATTATCCCTATTTGGGTGTTGTTAGCGAATCTACGTCTGCATCATTTTGTTCCCCAAATCTTGCATGATTTTGGCTCTATTTTTGGTCGGCCTGTGCGATGTGATACTGCAACCTCAAATGGCTCTTGACATTCGGTTGCCCGTGTGCTTGTTTAACTCGACATTACTAAAAATTATTCGAATTATGTGTGGATTGGCCCGAAGAAATTGTGCTATATCCAAAAAGTTTTAATGGATAAATTCCCTTCCTTTTGTGATCATTGCAAGTCTTTGTGGCATCTTAGGAAGGAATGTATTTCTTTGCATCCACATTTAGCTAAGGCCCCTCTTAAGCATGTAGGTGTTGTTTCTGCTTCCTCACCTCTGGTTGTGGGGGGAAATGTTGTGGATGTTGTGCGTGAGAATATGGAGGTGGCTAACGCCTCATGCCATATGAGGGAAATTTTGTTGGTTGAAGAATCTGTGAGGGTTGGGGATTCCACTCATGGCCCCATCAATGTTGATATCCCTTTGGCTATCTCTCCTCATGTGCCTAATCTGATTGTTGAGCAATGTGAATTCAGGGAGGGTGTTGATGATGACTTAGGGGTCAATACTGGTTTGATGTCCTCTGCCGTGGATATTAAGAATACTATCCCATCGATGGGGGGTTGATTTAAATTTGGGGCACGACAATGCCGTTGATGACCATAATTCCCATAAGGATTTGGTTGCACTTATTTCTATTGTTGTTATTGATGCGGATGGTGTTATGGATCTGAAGGAAATTGATTTTGGCTTGTCTCATATAAAGATAGATCATTGTGATGTTAACAAGATGGCGCTGAATGATTCATCTTGTGGATTGGATTTGTCTCATAACATAATTGTGGAAGAGCCATTTGTTGATGCCCCTATTTATATTCTACCTAATGATGCTTTGAGAGCTCATTTGGGGTTGGCTTTGAAGGATCCTTATGACGACCATTCCGATTGGCTTGGTGAGTCCTTTTCATCGCTTGGTGTGGGTGGTGGAGAGGACTTGGATGGGCCTGACGATGATTTCAATGAAACCTTTAATTTTAAAGGTGGGTCGCCTAGTCAAAAATGCGTGCAAACGTCGTAGGCGTAAACATAAATAGAAGTAAGCCTGGTTTTGTTCTCTGTTGTTGTTGGTCTTTTCGTGTTTTTTTCTTTGATTTTTGGCTAGTGTGTGCTTGGTCGGTTGGGGGTTCCTGTGCTTGGTTGGTTGGGTCTTGGTTGTTTGTGTGGGGCTCAGCTCTAATGATTTCTTGGTGTGATGTTTGGATCTACTGTTGGTTGGGGGTTTTGTTGGAGGTTGGTTGAACCCCCTGTGTGGTTGTTTGTTTGGTTTCATTTCTACTGGTTGGCTTTTTGTTGCTTGGTTCTTTTATTTTTATTCTTGCAGGTTCACTGCTTTGAGCTCGTCTGATCTGTCTCTAGGTTTGTAAGTGAACCAAGCGTTCGACAAGCTGCTCATTGCTCAGTTCGATTAAAACTCATTTGTGATCGTTTAACTAACTAAACAAACAAATTTGAACAACATTTTAAATACTCGATTCTTAAATAAACAAACTTGGACACTATTGTGTTTAGTTCATTTATGTTCACGAACAACATTATTTTAAGCTCATGAACAAGCTCGGCATTAAGCTCGATAAGAAGCTTGATTCGTGTTCGATTTAGAACTCGTGAATAAGCTCGATAAAAACTTGATTATTATTTAATTTTTCAACTGTTGTACCAAATGAAGAGAACTGCAACAGATAAGTTTCATATGAATATAGATTAACCATATTTTCATTTTAAATAGACAACTGCTTTTATTATAAATTTAATTCATTTTATTTTATACATTCAATATAATGAATTTGTGCATGAACAAGAGACATTTCACATTGTCCATTTTTGCTAGATTGTTTATTTAAGATGTTCATGAACAAATTCAAAGCTTGTTTGTTCAACAGATTGTTTGCTAAATATGTTCACGAATATAGCTCGTCAGTGCTTGTTTGTTTAAAGCTCGATAAGCACTAAACGAATCAAACACAATTTGAACATGAACACTCATTAAATTAAACAAATCAAACATGAACACAAACAATAAAGCTCAAATCAAACATGGACCGAACTTGAACAAGCTAATAATAAACAAACTTAAACATGAACACTCACATACTCGGCTCGGCTCGGCTTGTTTGCTGCCCTAGCTGTCTCTCTTGGCTTATGGTGGATTGTTCGTTATAGACTTCGTCCGGTGAGACTCTTCGTTGTTTGCTTTTCATTTCATTTGCTTGGTTTTGTATAGTTTGAATCAACGTCCCGTAGGTTTTATTTTAATTACTGTATTTTAGAGGGATATTGTTTCGGTAAAGACTTGTAATATTTTATTATCAACGTGTAAGCTCCTTTTGGGAGTTTAAAAAAAAAAAAAAAATCTTAGTGGATGTTCCTATTTGATCTTAACTCTTTAAACACTTAGAAATCTGTTATCTGAAAGTCAATAGAGGATGTAAATCGCATTCCATTATAGTACTTTTTTTTTTTTAATTTTAATTCTTTACACAATCCAAACATGGGCATGAATGAATAGAAATCAAAAGGAGCTCAGACACAATATTTAAATACTTCTATTTAATTCAAAATAGTTTGTCACAATTTTCTTTTTATTATGAACTTCCAATACATTAAATTTTCATAGTATATGTTTTGCCATTGTTTTTTCGTTGCTAAAAATTTGACTCATAACAGAACACAATGGAGAAAAAAGATTCATGCAGCCGACCCCATAGTGTGATAAAGGCTTCATATTGTTTTAAAGCTACTTTCTACAATAGTTTTAAAAAATTATACTCTCTAAAATAGCTTCTCTAAAATAGCTTTATAAAACAATAAAAAAACTATCTCAAATGAAGCCTAAGAGAATAGTTAAATTTATGAATTTTATTTGTGCTAAGTGCTAACAAAGTCATATATACATTATTGTATTATTATTGTGATTCTTGGGGAGTAAAAAAGTTTTCTTCAGCTTCTTGGAAGGGAAGAGTGTTGAGAAGGGGAAGGAGAGAGGGAGAGTAGCTGAAATCAAATGCTTTATTGCTTAACTATCACTCTATTTACAACCTATAGAGTCCATTTAAAGACACAAATAGCCACACCAATGGCAATACAAGTCACACAAGAAACTAAAGAAAAGAACACCAAAAGCTAACAAAGAAATACAAAAAAATAAACTTAAGTTGGATCACAAAAAAGTCTTAACAATTATAACATCTAAGAAGTATAAATTCTTATCATGTTGAGCTCCATATCATCACTACACAAACTCTCTTCTCTTACTCATTTAAACTATATAATTTCTTGTATATATTTATTTAATAGTATGTATGAGTTATAAATGTAACTCAATAAATCACAAATCTGAATTACAATAACTCAAATGAAAAGAAAACAGCATGCATATTAGCTATCATATTTAAATTGTAAGGATGATATAAATGCACTTCTCATTTAAGTAAATGAATGCCATAAACATTGCTTTTTTTTTTTTTCCATAAACATTGCTTAACAATCAAAATGATGCATGGGTATGAAAGCATAACATTTATTTTATCATCAAGAGCATGAATATGTATTGAGTTTATCATATTTTAACTTATAATTTATTAAATAGTCGGAAGTCGTTCGAGCTATTTTTACCAGCTTAGTGCCCGCCAACAATCGAGCTCCTAGTTATTTTTTTTATTGAGTTGTGCTCGAATGACTCTTCTTTGATAAATTTGATATGCTATTTTTACCATCCCAAATGAAGCCTAAATGATTTTCAATTCTCATTTAAACTGCAAACTTCTTTCAGGTCACAGAAAACAATTACCTCAGGTTCTTTACATGTAGAACTGTAAACTATTTCCGTATAACTAGCTGAAGGGGAAGATCATATTCGTAAGTAGAAAGATGAAGCTCTATCGAGCGCTTATGTACAAGGTCTTTACAAATCTGAATCTTTTGTATATGCATGTTGAATTCACTATTTCTGTAATGAAAGATGCATTTACCAGCCTTGAGGTCTGGTATCCCCAAAAACATATTGAAAGCAGAATTCTTCCGTCCAGATTATCCTTTATTCTGTTCAAAGAATCTACATCAAGGAAGAGAAATCGGTTGAAAAAAAAATCCCAACCTGTGAGTGTTCCCATCAACGTATCTCCAACTTCCACCATACAATACCTACTTTAAAGCAAAACCTGCAAAAACAAACGAAGATGATAAGAGAATTCTGTAATTATGCTGTCTAAATTATTTACAGCAAAAGAAGAAAATTTACTTCAGCAGATTATGGCTTCATTTGGAACGGCTTTTTGCTGCTTCTTAAAACGGCTTTTCAAAATTTTTGTACTAGAAAGCTGCTTTAAGAAACAGTAAATAAGCCGTCCCAAACGAAGCCTATATGAGCTGTTCAATACGAAGCTCAATGAATAACTGCTAATATCGGCAAAATTCTCTTAAAAAGTTTGAACAGAGCGAGCTCAATGAAAGGTTACGAAAAAGCATGGACATCAGTTCTTTTGTTATATCATGAACAATACATATTTAGCTAGGCGATAGTGATTCATTTATAAGCTCAACTATAGCTTCACAGTGCCTATAATTATATAATCTACTTAAATATTTGTTTGAAATTCATTATCCTTTTTCATTTAAATATATCTTATTTAAGCATTTATGTAGCTTATTTAGTTCCATCATAGATGGTCTGCATACTTGTTTATGTTTGTTTATGAGCTATTGAATTACATTACGATTCAAACAAATTAATGGTCGACCACAATGTGCAAATAATTGATACAAGCTTAAACAATTTTCTGAAAACCAGCTAAGCTAGGAACTTGATGAAGGAATAACGAAAATAGATACTTGGGCAAGAAATGTTAACAAGATAATTGTACAAGCTCGTCTAAAGCTTATTCAGACCTAAATGAACATATTCTGTATTTTAAGGACTAACCAATTGGGTTCGTGGATCCTTCCAACTAGCCTCTAAGTTGTGTGAACAAAATCGCATCTAGAATTAAATTATAATCTTTGCAAAAAGAATTTTCTTTTCTTCTAAGTGGAACAAAAAAATATATTTTTCATTTGGTGGCTCCACTTTTATAAGTGTTCTTCTCATTTCTTAACATATATCTGTCATTACAAAATTATAGGCTATTATGAAATCAAATATAGCTTCTCTCTCATTGCAATTTTATTGCATATTCCATAACCACCGTGAATGTCCTACAGACTATCCTATTAGAAACTATATGCCTATTTAGATCATCTTCAATAAATATCCTTTGTCTTATATGTTGTAGTAGTATATCCATCTCTTCTAAATTGATCTTTTAAACTATTTTTTAATCCAAATTGAAGAGTAAGTATTTACCACATTCATGATATCTTCATCGGCAATTACCTTAATAACAATCATCCTATCACTATGTGGGCTCCAAAAATTCGGCCCCGGCCTCCCCGCCGTGCATTGATTGGCTTTTTCTTCTAGCAAGGGGAGTTTTAACGGAATTAAGTTCTGGGGTAAATTTTGGAAGGTAGATAGATTTGTAGATAAGACACTACCCAGAGATTTCGCCCTCATTTTGCGAGGACTTTATGATCTGAGTTCTGGTTTCCTATAGGCGCAAGCCCCTATAGTTAATTACCCCTCCCGATCACGAGAGAGAACTTTCGATTAAGGCTAGTCGTCAATCAGATACGTATAGAGATACGTGGTATCTGGCATATCGTAGCAGCATGGATTTGGGTTTGGAAATTTGGAAAGTTCAGATGTTTGAAATTTGGATTGGGAGATTTGATATTTAAAAATGGAAATTGCACCATCTTGCACTTAAAGCGGATGGTGGGGGAATGGATGATGGACCCGATTAAGATCCCATGATTCCGTCATCTCGGGCCATCGTGGTCCATGGTCTACTTAGTCAGAGGAGGTAGTCGACCCAACCTGATAGAGGGATCCTTGTCGGCAGCCATGGGTTGCTTCGTCCAAGGGGACCTTGTAGACCTGGGTTGAATGTTTGTCTAAGGGGACAAATTTAAATTCACCTTAGCTAACAGAAGGCTTTGTGCCCTATCAATCATATCATATTGATTCATATATCAAGGATTTGATACCAATAAGGAGCGTATTGGTTCGACCATAACCGGTATTTCGTGGAGCCATTTGGCGGCAAAACCACTCGGTTTAGAGGGCCCCGGGTCGTCATAACCGTTTATCTTGCGGTGTCATTTGGTGGCAGACGGCCGGTTAGAGGACACGTACCACGTCCTTACTGGCAAGAGATTGTTTGAGAATGGATCCTAGTGATATTTTCGACTAGGCATTTGACTTTTTGTGAGCTGAAGTTATATTTAAATTTGTCCACCTCGACAAACTGTTGCGGAGGGTGGATGGATTTTACTTTAAGTGTTGATAGATTGAATTTCAATTTAAATATCTGGAATTGGAATTTATGAGATTTTGGATTTTGGGTGGACTTGTGGGAGGCATTTCAAAGTATTTGTGAACCCCTTCAGTTGAAATCATCATTCAACACGACCATCATCGGGGTGTTAGAGGTAATTTCTCTTTATTGATTGAACCTTGTCAACTCGGCAAAGCTGTTGGCCGAGGATCGAGCTTTTGTAGGCTTCATGCATTTGATAGTGAATTTTCTTTGTTGAAGGCCTTGAAGGCCTAATATGAATGTATAAGATAAATATTCTGGTCGATTTGTGACCGCATATTTATCCGATGGTTTGAACCATGTCTACTCCTATTTAATTGCTTAGGAGGATCGGGCTTTTGTAGGCTTCATGCCTTTGTTTAGTGAATTATCTTGATTATAAGCTTTGAAGGCCTAATATAAATGTATTAAAACAAATACACCGGTCCCCACAACCGTGTACTTGTTCGAGAGTTCGAACCCTGTCGACTTCTATTGATCTATATAGAAGGATTAGATTCGAACTTAAATTCACTTATTGACCCGCGCAACATCCCTAGACGTCACGTGTGTACCAATAGCACGCTCGCCGGGGCCCATGCGGGTCGATATTTCATTTATCCCTTTAGTGTACCTATGTGTATACAAATTATAGTGCACGTGCAGAGATATTTCAAAATAATTGTAGTTGTGCACTTAACTACCATTTGGATGCACACATCCTTTCATTTGAGAGCTTATACATGCCTTATGTCCGCTAGTACGAATGTTGCGGATCCGATGACGTGGCATTGTAGATTGTAGACGCCTTCTGTCTGCTTGCATAGGTGTTACAGATCCGATGGCGTAGCATTTGGTGCGGTGAGGCACCTTATCACCTTGACGTTGACTCCCCCCTTTCTCATTCACCGGGGACGGGACTTTCTAGACTTTGGAGTCAATGACCGTTGATTTGGAAAGAACTCTTTTTAGGCTCTTCGGTGTAGTGGACTTGTTATTTCCGGTGTTTGTGGGCACCAGAACTATTTTCTTCTCAAGTATAGAACTAAGAAGGGACTTTGGAACACCAGGAAGTTTGGTTCTAATTTGTTCAAACATTTCCTCTCTTCTGCCAGGGGGTATCCTTTTTCGTACATCGGGTTGCCTTTGTACTCGATGTACTCGTAGACCTTAATCATCATTGTCGTAGGTGATATCTATACTTGTATCCACAGTGGTTCATTTTGCTTTGCGAGATACCCAATGTTGTTATCCACAAGTGACTCGTGTTTATTTGCGGGGGACTGCTGTATCCACTACGACCTCCTGAAAATGTTCGTAGGAGAGCCACTGTTTCTGCATCGAATCCACCTTTCACCAATCTCAGGTGGTTTGTTGATTGTACTTGTTTGTAGATGCGGATCTTCGATTGCTGGTCTCCAGTATTGCCATCACAATCAACAGGAAAACTTGTAAGGATTATTTGTATAAGTCCACTGTATCTATCAGCATCATTCATTGTGTATCATATATTCAGGTACTGATGATTGATCCTCACTTGTGGTAACTCATTTTGATAATCATTTGTTATCCGTATGTCTTGAGGTATTTATTCATCAATTGCCAACATCACCCTCTCAATCTACAGTGTAGCTGTTGTTTGTGTGGCGGGTCTTTGATTGCTGCATGTGGGTAGTATTCGTGCACCTTGCAGTCGTCTGCTGTTGCTTACAAGTACAATGCATTGACTTATAGAGACTACTCTAGGAGTTTATTGCATTAAAGTTCTACTTGATGCTGCCCCGCTCAGATTCAATGTTCACAAGCTTCTGATTTGAGTTCAAATCTGTTGTGTTTCACTTGAGTTCAGGTTCTATTTAAATGAAGTTCTAATTTGAGTTCAAGCCTTCTGAAATCTTGTTCAATTCATGTTAGAGTTCACTTAAGTTTGAGTCTATGTTCGGGTCCCCTGATGTTGCGCAGTTCGAGTTCCAAGAACAAGTTCAAGCGATTGTCCAGGGTCTTCTGCAATCCTTGCAAGTGCAATTGCATGTTCGTATTGATTTGAGTTTGGTTCCAATTTGGTTTCATTTATTTGGATTTGACCTTTTAGAAGTCATTTAGGTTTTATTCAAATTTAGGTCCACAAGTCTACTGTTCAACATATAAGCCCTCTGCTCATTTAGCTCAAGTTCTGTACATTATTGTTCAAGTACAGGTCTTATGCATTGTTGCCCAAATGAGGTCTTCTTATTATTCAGGCTTTGTATATTTCAGTGAAAATTCCGGCAGCACCCCAGCATATCCCCCATTTGGGGGAAAGTAGGGGAGTTGGGCCTTCCCACCACGCTACTCGAGCGTGTATGATAGGTGTCCTTAGACACCACGGCCGTATAAATTTTCATCCCACCACGCTACAAGAGCGTGTATGGGACCTTCAACAGTACCCGTACCATAACACCAGTGACTCTCCCCTAGGGGTGTAAACGAGTCGAGTCGAGTCGAGTTTAGGCCTTATCGAGCTCGGCTCGTTAGTCAAAAAGCGAGCTCGAACTCGAGCTCGAGCTCGAGCTCGTCCCTCTATAAACGAGCTCGAGCCGGCTCGCGAGCCGGCTCGATTCAATTTGGCATTTTCATTTCTCCCGCCCAGTTTTTTGTTTTTCCCGCCCGTCCACTATCAGCAGCTGTCACGTAATTCAAAAAAAAAAGCACCTGTCACAACTCATATCAACTTTATCATGCAATTCATTAATGAGCCATATATTAATATATATTATAATATAATTTATATATTATTTTATAAAATTAACGGTACTAGCTTTCTAATATATATTATAATATATTATAATATTATTTTAAATAACATAAATAATCATTAACATATATTTTAATATATTATAATACATATTATATATTATTTTACTTAATAAATAATTAACGAGCCGGCTCGCGAGCTCACGAGCCGAACCGGCTCAAGCTCGAACTCGAGCTCGTTAACCATTCGAGCTCGATTATAGGCTCGAGCTCGAGCTCGAAGCTCGATAAGCTCGGCTCGCGAGCTCGTTAACGAGTCGAGTTCGAGCCGGCTCACGAGCCGGCTCGGCTCACTTACACCCCTACTCTCCCCACCACGCTACAAGAGCGTGTATAGGGCTTACCCAACTCCTCATATGCATAGCACCGAGCTCCCTCCTACCGTGCTACAACTGCGCGTATAGGTGGTTCTCCGATCTGCCGCAAACGTCGAGAGTGGGATTTGGAACATTATACCTTTCATAGCAGTGTCGGCACCGATGTCGAGTCGAGGACCGTCCCCACCATGCTACAAGAGCGTGTATAGGGCTTACCCACCTCGTCGTACCTGTCACACCAGATTCTCTCCCACCGTGCTACAAGAGTGTATATAGGGGATCCATTAACGCGTCAAGCGCATCGAGGGCAGGGTTTAAGTTAGAAATTTATACCTTGGAGTCGTCGGCGACTGTCGGCGGAGGGCACGACCGAGGCGGGAGGAGCGTTCTTTTCTCTTTTTGAATTAATTATAATTAATATTAATTAATTATAATTAATTAATTAATTTTAATTAATTATAATTAATTAAACTGATTAATTAAAGTTTATTAAATTTAATTAAAATTATTAGTTATAATTAATCCACAATTAATTATAACTAATTAATTTTAATTAATTTTTAATAAATTGTAATTAATTAATTATAATTAATTAAAAGTAACTCTAATTAAAATTAATTATAATTAATTAAATTAATTATAATAATTTAATTAGAATTAAATATTGTTAATTATAATTAATTAAAAATATTAATTAGTATTAATTAAAAATAATTATAATTAAATATTTATTAAAAAATATTTTTTTTATTATTTTGAAATCACTCGGCATAGTGGATTTGCGGGACTTGGCCGTAGTAGCATGCAAAGAGAGAAAGTTACCTTCACCGTCAGCGTGCTCTCGTTCTACTTCCGATCAAAATGTAATGACTTCCGATCCCACAGGTAAGGGAAGTCGTCGAAGGGAACGAAGTCGAATGTCACGAAGGAGCCAGAGAACGTGCGGCTAGGGATTCGCAATGAGTGAGCTCCTGTCTTGCTTCCGATTAAAGTATCGTAACTTCCGACCCGTAAGGAAGGGCACATCGTCGAGGGAGCAAAGTCGAACAGCCACGAATGGAGCCAGAGACGTGATCTAAAGGGAGGAAGTCACATTTGTAGTCGACGAACTTCCTTTCTTGCTTCCGATCGAAAGTGTCGTAGCTTCCGATCGACAGGAAGAGAACGTCGTCGTCGGAGCGGGGTCGGACAACAGCTAAGGAACCGGAGAAGCGACGCAAAAGGGAGAAAATTATCTTCGCAGCTGCGAGCTCCTCTTGTTGCTTCCGATCGTCATGTCGTAACTTCCGATCCGGCTGGAAGAAAGCGTCGGGGAGAGAGATCGAGAGCGAGAGAGAGCAGAGCGGGAACGAGAGAAAGAGAGGGATCCATTCTAACTCCTCATTTTAACGACACAAGGGTCGTGGGAACCACGTCGTTGACGTGTGATGAATGACACTCGGACGTGTACACGAGATTTGGGCTGGATTTGCACGAACGATGTGCGGAGTCTGGCACCGAATAGGTACGGGAGAAATAAAATTTATTTTATTTTTCTCTGTTTGCATAGTATTGCAGGTCAACACACTAAATCTATTCATCTCTACAATTTTATATTTTAACTCTTCATCCACTACCCATTCCAATTAGTAATCTTTTCCAACATACAAAAACTCATAACCCTCCCCATTGTCTATGAACTTTTGCCCTTTCCAATTAATTTTTTAAAAGCAAACAATATTTATTCTTCTTCTAATCATTATGTCTACCAATTCTCTTATTTTCTCATTTAAAATCCCCAAACTTCAAGTAGACAGATAATTTATGATTACTATTTACAATGAGGACATAACATTTCCAATTCCTAGCTATGCTCCATAACAGCTTTCTTCCGCACTCTTTTTAATGAGACAATTCATTATCAGCAGCATGTTCATTAGCTTTATCCCAACAACTTAGTTAGGATTCATTTCTTGGGGTTTTGGCAGAATTCATGATTCATATTTACAGTGAGAAAATATAAGCTACACAACATTTACCTTAAATTTATGCATTTTGGCATGTCCCAGAAATTCACAAAGCTGAGCTGGTTTTATTGTCTTAGTTTCAGTTTAGCCAATTTTACTTGGGAGTATCCATAAGCTTCTCTAATCACAAAGATCACAAAGGATACCGTTCAATATACGGCCAACCATTGTACGTTGGATAAAAACTGTGAAATGCATTCCATGTAAGAAGGTTTTTACCAAAAATACTAGGAAAGGGCCCTAAGCATCATCGATTAAAAAGGCGTTCGAGGCGGACGCCTCAAGGCGCGCCTCGAATCGAGGCGGAGGTCGGGCGAACTGAGGCTTAAGCCTCGAACGCTCGGGCGAGGCTTACGCCTTTTTCCACGGAGGCGTACGCCTCACCGCGTGAGGCGTCGAGGCGCATCGAGGCAGCGCCTTGAAAGTGAGAAAGTTACCTTCACAGTCAGCGAGCTCCCGTTGTTTCTTCCGATCAAAATGTTGTAGCTTACGATCCGACAGGAAAGGGAAAGTCGTCGAAGGAGCAAAGTCGAACAGCCACGAAGGAGCTAAAGAAGCGACGCGTGCAATCTCTACACCTCCTGTGAAGCAACGAAGCCGAACAGCAAGGACGAAAAGAGAAGATGAAAGGCAAACCGTAGACGCAACTAAGTTATTATTGATTAACTTAGTTAATATAATTTAAAATATTAATAATTAAACAAATTAATTAAATAATTAATAATATCATTAGTGCATGAATTAATTATCTATTTTAACTTAACTGGATAATTAGTATTATAATTATTAATTAAATTTTAATATAATTAGCCTAATTAATATAAATTACATTTAAATTACACGGTATGCTCGGTACTGAGCGGTACATGCTCGGTACGCTCGGTATTGAGCATATACAACAAGCAGGTATATTTTTGTATTCATGTTATTTTATTATTGGTAGTACAAATAATTGTTATTTTTGTTATTTTTTGTCATTATTTAAAATTTTAAATTAATTTATTTTAATCATTTTGAGGCTTACGCCTCGATCCGCCTCGAGGCTTACGCCTCGCCTCGCTTAGAAAAAACGCCTCGATTCCCGATTTCGCCTTTTAAAACCTTGCTAAGCATACTAAATTCTTAGTAAAAACCCATTTTAAATGATCGAAAAGTAATTTATAAATCTCAATCTGTATAACTGTAAAATAATAACTGTAAAATATGTATTAACGTGAAAGGTGAAACATAATATACACATTTAAAAGCCATTAGAATGATACAAAAGTAAATTGATCAGAGAAAGTTTGCAAAAAATACTAGGGCAGTGACTTTACCATATCAAATAACCGAGTTAAAATCCATTGAAAAGTAATGTACTAATTTCATTATCTATTACTAGAAGATACGGATTCACATGAAAAGTGGAGCGTCGTATATGCATTTTAAAACATCAGAATAATACACAAGCAAATTCAACAGGTTTGTTAGCTGGAAAAAAAAAATACAGCTTATTGAAAAAGAGAGAAAGCTCATTAAGGTAAGGTTCATATTGCACTTACAGACTCTTAATCACGTCACGTCCAACTTTAACGTATTGGAGAAGTCACTGTCTTTAGATCAGCAAGATCATTCTTCAGCTTCTTTCCTTGCATGGTCCAAACATGCATATTTGTAGGGCTGTAGGAGTTCTTGTTAACTTCAAAACTTGAAATTTTGGTATTCACATCCATGTTTGCCTTTTCCAAGGAAAAATCAAGCTGCTTCTCTACTGGTTTGAAAGTTGCCTTTCTCTTGGACCATAACCGATATGGTGGAGAAATATCGAAATCCTTTCCCTTGTCTAACAAATCTTCATTAATAGTACATGGGCTAAAAGATAACTTGGATACTGAAAATGCTGATCCTTCTATATTATTAACACTTTCTTCATTAGGAGTGCAGCTATCCTGCACTCTAGTTTCGTTTGTGCTCATTGTACCAGGAGGGACCGGTGAATGCGCTTCACTTCTCCTTTTTATTATGGATGGAGTATTTTGAAAACTTCTAGCTGCGCTTCTTAAAATGGATTCTATACTTGGCTGGAAAGACCTAGTAATATTCACGGAGGATGGGGTTGAATGACCATCGGATGAAGAAACTGTCTCAACTTTGAATGCTGGCTGCAAGGAGTTGTTTTCAAATAAGAGTGATGACAAGACAGAAACACCAATATCCTCTAATTGAGGTGGTTTATAGCAGAGAGAACTAAGGTTATCTGCAACTGGATAGAGTTTTGTTCCAGAAGGCTTCTCATTTTGGCATACTTCTGGAGTGAAGCAAGAGACCCCTGAGTCTGGCCTACTATGTACAGAATCTATCTCTGAGGCTTGTGCTGGACATTGAGGGACATCAGAAGTATCAGATTTTCCTTCTATAACCAATGAATCATTTAAGTTAGAAACTTGTGCTAATACCGGAACCACCCAAATTTGCTTGCCAGATTTTTTTGCTGCTTCATCCAAAGAATTTAATTCAGAAACTTCTGCAGATACGGGAACCATCAAACTGTCCTGGTTTTCTGCTTCACTAATCTTTGGTGGTACGCTAGAATGTGCAGAGGAACAGTTTTCTGGTAGAATATTGGCGCTTGCTACTAATCTTTTATTAGAGAAATTAAAATTTTGATTAGGACCTGAGTTTGCTTTGTCTTCAGCACCATACTGAATGCCAGGCATATCAGCAGGTGGAAGTTTACCAGTTTTCAGAACGAACTCCGCCTTTTTTCTCAAAGAACTGTTCCAGTGATTTTTTATTGAGTTGTCAGTCCTGCACAAGAAATAATAAGCTAACATTAAACACTAGTAGCAATTTCTTCTGTAGCATCTGCTCAGTCCTTGGCGCTTGTCAGTCCAATTTTTCTTTCATTAAATTTTTAATGAGTTGATCATGGATGTTAGATTCATAAATAGTCAGATTTCAGGTGGCACGCGCATAATTTTCCAAAAAAATATAATACTGAAAAAGTAAGAGAAACTAGAAACTCTTTGGACTTGTTGGAAAACCTCAATACATAAAAAACTAGATAAACAACCTCAATGCCAAGAGATCATCTACCTCGTATGGCATTCTAAAAGGATAAAGAAAACATAAAACTTTGAACATAGCATCTACTTAGTAGTCCCTAATGAATAGAAAGTACAACCATAAGAATAAATTGCTATTATCAGACTCTGCTTTTTTTTTTTTAACTTGTTGACCTCTAACAAAATTTAAAAACAAAAAAATCTTGTGCAAATCCCGCATACTTCATATCGTCGCGCCTGCTCCGTTAAAATCTTCTGAAATCCCGCTGAAATGCAGGTCAAACGATGCCAAAACAGTCCGGGATTTTCTCGCATCGATAGTGCTTCACTCTCGTCGTTAAAACAAGACCGAAAGGCCTCCTGTTCGGTTTCTTCTACAACTCGAACGACCTCATCCGACTCCAAGCAACCGAGGTCCACAAACCAAGCATCCTCCATGTTCTCTCCGCTCAAGAAACCTTGCCCGTTGTAAATCATCTGACTTCCCTGCATTTCAATCCCGCCACTATAACCCTAGCAGCCACTGAGCTCTGTCCGATTTCCACCTTACCGAACTCCACTTAGCCGCAAGCCACTCGAATCGGATCTCCAAAGACCCGATCTCCCTCTACCTGCGACTTCACCCTAGCTCCTCTCTCACAACCCATTTGTATCTCCCTCTCCTCCATTTGAACCTAGCAGCTGTCGAACCCTCCACCCAACTTCCAATCTTCTTCGGCCAACACTTCAGATCTCCTTCCTCCCATCGATTCAACCAATTAGAGCTTCCTGATCCACACAAGACCTCCATTCGATCCTCCAAGCTGACTTATCCGATTCTTCACTGTGCTGAATACTCGACTCATACCAGCCCCACACTCCACAACTCTTCTAATTGACCTACAGCCCATTTAAACTCTTCATCATTCCTAAAGCCCAACACTAATTTACACCTACACAGCTATCTCTCTCTCTCTCTCTCTCTCTCTCTCTCTCTCTCTCTATATATATATATATATAGTATTAAAAAAAGAAAGGACAAAAAAAGGAGAAAGAGAAAAGAAGGAAAAGAAATATAAAAAAGAAGAGAGATTGTGCCTCGATCTTTGTGCCCTTGACTATAATGTTGTCGTCACCACCTTCATCACCTCGTGTCGAAGCTATAATGCTCTACAAACTCAGAAATCCCTCAAATGTAAAATCCCGCATTCAGCGTTTGTGGCGCGCCAGGGACCCTATATGCACATTTTTCTCTAGCGTGATGGGAAGGAACCCAATGCGACACCTACAGCGAAGCGGGTGAGCCGTGCTTTTCTCTAGCGTGACGGCGCAAAAATTAAGTACCCGTGTCTTCCTCAGTGCTTGCAGGGAAAAAATTGTGTTTTCACGCCTTTCTCTGGCATCATGGCAAGACTAAAAACTATGGCTGCGGTGTCATCAAACACTAACCATGCACGTCTTACTCTAACGTGGTGGGCAGGCTATGCCTCCTGGAATTTCCCATAAATAGGGGAGATGCTGGGAGGCTACCAAAATTTTTAGTAAACAGAGGAACTGAAATTAAATCAGACTACAGAGGACTTGAATTTGAACATGACATAGGGAACCATACCTTAAATTAACAAATGCATAATAATAACAAAATGCACATACTGGCTATCCTCCATATGATTGTCAATGAACAAGCTAAGATTTCTAAAATAACGAGATGGCAACACACTCACAAGCAATAATGCAAGATCTGAAATGAGTATTAATGATTTATCCTGTCGTTTGAAATGTAAAGCATTAACAAGTAAATTCGCCACGTACGCCACAAGTCAACTTGAAAGGATAGTAAGAGGCTGTAACATTCAACATGACCCATCCACAAACAATAACTAATGAAGATTGAAAGGGGTATGACAACATGCTTGCAAACAATAATGTGGAACTTTTGATGGGCATTATGACTTACGCATATTATCGTACTAGTTGAGATATAAATGCCGACAGGCAATGAAGACAATATTCAATATACAAGCCATCCTACGCATGTACTCAAGAAACATGCAGTAATATGCATATGAGCGAAGCATGGAGACACACAAAGACTATGGCAATTTCCCCAAAGTCAACATTAATTTGCAAGAAAATACATTGAACCCCTGCAAGTGATAAGGAGTAGTGTATGATGAATATGACTAATCTTTTGCAGACAATCTACATACAAAATATGTTATGCATCAACAAGCACGACAAATTTGCAATGTATACAAGCCCCTAGAAATTGCTTAACTCATATCCTGGTGACACCAAATAGTACACATAAAATGATAAGAGAACTGCAATGTGGGCTCTAAAAATTCGGCCCCAGCCTCCCCTGCTTTGCTTTCTTCGGGCATGGGAGTTTTAACGGAATTAAGTTCCGGAGTAAATTTTGGAAGGTAGATGAGTTTGTAGATAAGACACTACCTAGAGATTTCGCCTTCATTTTGCGAGAACATTATGATCTGAGTTATGTTTTCCTATAGGTGCAAGCCCCTATGGTTAATTACTCCTGATCACGAGAAAGAACTTTCGATTAAGGCTAGTCGTAAATCAGATACGTAGAACTACGTGTTCTCTAGTGTATAGTAGCAGCATGGGCTTAGGAATTAGAGAGCTTAGAGATTTGATGTTTAAAATTTGAAATGACACCATCTTACACTTAAAGCGGATGGTGGGGGCCTGGGGGGAGTGATGATGGACCCGATCAAGATCCCATGGTTCTATCGTCCCAGACCATCATGATCCCTGATCTACTTAATCAGAGGAGGTAGACCCAACCTGATAGAAGGATCCTTATCGGCAGTCATGGCTTGCTTCGTCTAAGGACCTTGTAGATCTAGGGTGGGTACTTACCTAAGGGGACAAATTTGAATCCACCTTTTAGCTAACAGAGGGCTTTAAACTCTATTGATTCATATCTCAAAGATTTGATGACACTAAGGAATATATTGGCTTTGGCCATAACCGGTATTTCATGATGCCATTTGACGGCAAAATCACTTAGCTCAGAGGGTCCCGGGTCATAACCGTTTATCCTGCGGTGCCATTTGGCGGCAAAATTGTCGGTTATAGGACATGTACCACATTCTTACTGGCAGAAGAATATTTGAGAATGCATCCTAGTGATATTTTCGACTAAACATTAGCTCTAGTTAGCTAAAGTTATTTTTAAATTTGTCCACCATAGAAAACTGTTACGAAAGGTGAATGGATTTTACTTTAAGCGTTTGATGGATAATTTCAATATTAAACATATTTAAATTTGGATGATCTTAGGGATTTTTTAATTTTCAGGCATTTGAGTGGCATTTGAAAATATTTGTGAACCTCTCCGGTTGAGATCTTCTGATGTAGACATAGGGGGGGTCAAATCAAACCCAAAAAATTTGGTTTTGACTTCTCTTGAGCTTGCTAGCTCATTAATTTTTGAGCTAAGATTTAGCTCATTATGAGCTGGTTTTTAGTTCATTTATTGAACTAAGAGTTAACTCATTATGAGCTATGTTTTTAGATCATTTATTAATTTATTAGTAGCTCATTATTTTGTCTCTTCTTCTTCTTCTTCTTCTTCTTCTTCTTTTCTATTCATTTCACGTGGATGGTTCTTGGGTTCCCGTGCCTTGGCTCCTTGGTTCCCACGGCTGCCTCCTTGGTTTCCTATGGCTGGCTCTTGGATTTCCGTGCCTTGGCTCCTTGGTGTCCACGATTGGCTGCTGGTTTTCCGTGCTTGGTGGTTTTACCGTGCCTTGGTGCCTCGGTTCTATGCGGGCCTCTTTGGTTTCTGCGGCTGCCTCTTTGGTCCCTGGCTAGGCTGTTTCCCGTAAGTGTATGGGGGCTTTTCCGTAGCTTTGGTGCTTCGTTTCTTGGAAATGACTGTTGGCTTTTCATATTCCCTGTTTAATTAGCTTTTAAATTAATATTTTGTGGCTATTTGTATTCCCCTCTCATGCCTATATATAAAGATGTTTTGTGTATGTTTAAAAAAGTTTATGATGTGATTTTTGAAAATGTAAACCTGCGGGTTTTATTGGAAAAGTTTGCGAGCTTGTTCCATTCTCTTTCTCATCTCCCCAGGAAATTTTGCGAGCTCTTTCCGCCTTTCGTCTTGGCTTCTAAACTCTTTCGTCTCTCCGCAAGTTTACACCCCATATGTATCCTTCTTCTTTTAGAAAGCAAGTTTAGGGTGTCATGTTTGAGTCAAGTTTGTAAGAGTCTTTGTTTGTAAGTCGTTTTATTATATAAAGTTGTGTTTTATAGTATTTGTGTTCTTTTAAGTATTTTATGTCTTTCTATCATCCTAGAAAAAGTCTGCTTTTTGTGATAAAAAATTTGGGGCCCTCTTCCAAATTTTTGATCGCATTAACTTGGTATCAGAGAAAGTTAGGAAGTCCTAGGTTTTTAAGTTGGTCTGTCAAGTCAAGTCTTATTGTGTAAGTCTTGAGAGTCTTATGAATCGTATGTGTCTTGATGTCATGTAAGTTTTGTTTGTGAGTTCTAGTGAGTCTTGGTGTGTCATGATAGTTGTGCTTGAGTCTTGTTTTGTGTCTTCCTAGGTTTGTGAGTCAGTTTGTCAGGTAAAATCTTATGAGTCGTGTGTGTCTTGATGTCATCATGTAAGTTTTGTTTTGAGTCATGTTGTCATTTGAGTCTTGGTGTCATGTGAGCAATCTCAAGCTTTGGTGTCTCTTGATGCATCGCCTTCAGAATAAAGCTAACTCATCGGGAGATGAGTTCTCAAGAAGGGGAGTGATGTAGACATAAGGGGGGTCAAATCAAACCCAAAAATTTTGATTTTGACTTCCCTTGAGCTTGCTAGCTCATTAATTTTTGAGCTAAGATTTAGCTCATTATAAGCTGATTTTTAGTTCATTTATTGAACTAAGAGTTAGCTCATTATGAGCTATGTTTTTAGATCATTTATTAATTTATTAGTAGCTTATTATTTTGTCTCTTCTTCTTCTTCTTGTCTATTCCTTTCCGTGGATGGTTCTTGGGTTCCCGTGCCTTGGCTCAGCTCCCACGGCTGCCTCCTTGGTTTCCTGCGGCTGGCTCTTGGATTTCTGTGCCTTTGCTCCTTGGTGTCTACGGTTGGCTGCTGGTTTTCCGTGCTGGGTGGTTTTCCCGTGCCTTGGTGCCTCGGTTCTGTGCGGGCCTCTTTGGTTTCTGCGGCTGCCTCTTCGGTTCCTAGCTGGGTTGTTTCCCGTGAGTGTATGGGGGCTTTTCCGTGGCTTTGGTGCTTCGTTTCCTAGAAATGACTGTTGGCTTTTCATATTCCCTATTTAATTAGCTTTTAAATTAATGTTTTGTGGCTATTTGTATTCCCCTCTCATGCCTATCTATAGAGATGTTTTATGTATGTTTAAAAAAGTTTATGATGTGATTTTTGGAAATGTAAACCTGCGGGTTTTATTGGAAAAGCTTGCGAGCTTGTTCCATTCTCCTTCTCATCTCCCCAGGAAATCTTGTGAGCTCTTTCCGCCCTTCGTCTTGGCTTCTAACCTCTTTCGTCTCTCCGCAAGTTTACACCCCACAAGTATCCTTCTTTTTTTGGAAAGCAAGTTTAGGGTGTCATATTTGAGTCAAGTTTGTAAGAGTCTTTGTTTGTAAGTCGTTTTATTATATAGAGTTGTGTTTTATAGTATTTGTATTCTTTTAAGTATTTTATGTATTTCTATCATCCTAGAAAGAGTCTGCTTTTTGTGATAAAAATTTTGGGGCCCTCTCCCAAATTTTTGATCGCATTATCTTCGTTCAACAGGGCCATTATTGAGGTGACGCTAAAGTCACTTGTATTTTTATAGGAATTCGAATTTTATGAAAGTTTGGAAGCATTTGAAATTGTTTGTGAACCCCTCCGGTTGAGATAAACATTCAACACGGTCATCATCGGGGTGTTAATGGGCATTCGAGCATTTCATTGATTGGACCTTATTGACTCTATCTACTGCTTGACAGAGGATCGGGTCCTTAGGCTTTATGATTTTGTTAATGAATTTTCTTTGTTAAAGGCCTTATATGAACGTATAAAATAGATCTTCTGGTCGACACCCTGATAGTATATCTGTTTGATAATTCGAGTCGTGTCGACTCCTATCTATCCATATAGAAGGATAGGGCTCGAACTACGTTCATTTATGAACCCGTGCAGCATTCCTAGACGTCACGTGTGTACCAATAATACAATCGTGGGGGCCCATGCAGATCTTGTGATTGCATTTACCCCTTTCGTGTACATATGTGTATACAAATTACGATGCATGTGCATGAAATTTTGGACATATGACAAGTCTCTTGCAACAGCCCGTAGAAGCTTATGTCAATCATAGAGCTTTAATAGTTGCGTAGGTGGTACATTAGATGCATGACCACTACTCATCAAGAAGCTTGCAAGCCTTAATAATTTTATCCAACTCAATGTTCAGAGCTTGGTTGGACTAAGACTCACTCCATCTTTGAAAATGAAGATTTGATCTAGTTTTCTCTTCCCAAGACTTATATAGAGCTCGACGGGCAATCCCAGGTTATGCCATCATCATCATTTTCTATTGTCGGCTTAGATAAAGAATAAATCATTTCAACATGGATGATTGTGTTCTTACTCATGCCCTATATGTTGAAATCGAGGGCCACCCCCTTGAGCTGATAACTGCAGCGGTTGGAGATACATCAGACCGTCTACAAGAGCTATGTGTGGCATCTGTTCCTAAAATAATTGTTGCAGTTCTCTTGCATTTTGCTTGTGAAGTGCATGATGGGTCTGCAGCGGTTGGAGATACATCAGACCGTCTACAAGAGCTATGTGTGGCATCTGTTCCTAAAATAATTGTTGCAGTTCTCTTGCATTTTGCTTGTGAAGTGCATGACGGGTCTCCTGTAGTGGCCTGTATGAACTATATTTGATGCATATTATCTTTTCTTCTTGCGACGGATCAACGTATTTGCTTGTTATTGAATGGTAATTGGTTGTAGGAGCATTGTTACATCCATAACCAATTGACCGTCACTTATATGTGTATACTAAACATGCTACTATACATATGATATATATTCCATTATCGTCAGTAGATGTTAACATCCATCATATGTTGTACCATATACATATGTAAGAGATTTTATCATTTGCAGACCAGTTGATATATTCATCTGTGTGCTGATGTAGATTGAAAGATAAGTTGCATTTTGTTGTATTTTCTTGATTTTCACAACAAACTTTTTCTTCTATTTATAGGCTAGATGTTGTATGTATGGCCGATCTCCTACAACGATTCATAGCACTTCACCTGTGTCACAGGTGTGTTGTCTTCTGCTTGCAAGTTGTGTTCATGAGGCCAACCATATGGAAACCATTGTATTCATTGCATATCTTAGTTATCACTCACAAGCAATCTGTTGCATACACCATATGCCTTTTTGTTATGCCGCTGGATGACTTCTAAGTGAAATTGTTATCGCTTTAGAAATTAAATTTAGATAAGTAGGGAACTAAGAAAAAAAGAATTTGAAGTTGAACTTAATATTATAAGATACCTTTATGCAGTTTCTATATTTAATAATTTTTTGCTCATGTAATATTTGTATTTCAATTATATTTCATGCAATTTATCACCAAACACTTTATATATAGTGCAATTTTTTGTTTCATATGTTATTGTGTTACTTCATAGTTCAATAGAAAGATAATATGTCATCTTTTAACATATAATTTAGGTACTATATAAAAATTTACTTTTAACATTTATTTGCACTTAATGTAATATTTTACGCCTTGAGGCTTACGCCTCGCCTCATGAACAAAAAATGCCTCAATACATATTTGTGCAATTTTAAACATTGAGTAGAAGATCATGGTAAGGGTAGATGCTCGCTAGCGACGATAGAATATTCTCCATATGCACAATAATATAACTATGGGTGATGATCAGTAGCATGCAGTAGAGGTTGCAATACCATTATGATCAACTACCATTCAAATGACTAGCAAATATATATATTGATCTCTATGCATATAAAAGCAGTATGTTCGTAGCATACCTAAGCTACCTACTAGTGTTATAGCAAAGTTGCTACAATGATTGTCCATCGTCAGCAGAATGCACCAACTTCCTACAAGCAAGAGTAGATGATGCCTGGTGAAATGCAAATGCCCACGGGCCACTGTAGGAGATCCGTTACGCATCCAACATATCTCCTACAAACAAATATGAAAGTACTACAACAAATGCAAGCTCCTACGAGCTGTCGTAAAAGACCCGTCAAATATTCCAAAAATACCCCCGCACATGCACTGTAATTAGTATACACATAAGTACACAAAAGGGAGTATGCAATCAAACACCCGTACTGGCCCCGTCGAGCATGTTATTAGTACACACGTGACATCTAGGGATGTTGCGCGGATCAAATGATGATTCTAAGTTCGAACCCGATCCTTTTCGACACGGTTCGAACTATTAAATAAATATGAAGTCACGAGGTCGACCAGGATATTTATTTTATACATTCATATTAGGTCTTCAAGGCCCTTTATAAGAAAGATTCATCGATAAAATCATACACCCACATGGGCCCCGGCGAGCATGTCATAGGTATACACCTAACGTCTAAGGATGTTGCGCGGGTCAATCATCCATTCCCCCACTCCACTTTAAGTGCAAGATGGTGCAATTTCCAATTTTAAATATCATTCATCCAAATTTCCAAAACCCAATACCCATGTTGCTACTATATACCAGATAACACGTATCTCTACGTATCTGATCGACAACTAACCTTAATCGAAAGTTCTCTCTCGTTATCGGGAGGGGTAATTAACTATAGGGGCTTGCGCCTATAGGAAACCAGAACTCAAATCATAAAGTCCTCGTAAAATGAGGATGAAATCTTTGGGTAGTGTCTTATCTACAAACCAATCTGCCTTCCAAAATTTATCCCGGAACTTAATCCGTTGAAACTCCCCTGAAAGAAAAAGCAAAGCGGGCAGAGGCCGGGGCCAAATTTTCGAAGCCCACACTACAAAAATCTCATCCTTTCCATCATTTTAAGGAAATCACCAATGATTTCACTCATCTAGGATAGATAATCAAAATGTCTAAAAATTAGGAGGCTTTGAAACGAAGAAATGAGTTGCCTCCATTATTTTGATCTCCAAAAGATAGTTGCAACTTAGGAGTGCACTCAATTGTAAATCTTTCACATGATTCTATCTTTCGAGCCCACAAAATCAAGCCAATGATCCAATCATGTATCATTTAAGTCCGATGAATATCATATGAAGATCCTTTTATTTCTGTATGTACTTTTTCATTGCCTATCCTAACATAAAAATCACCTCAAATATAGACCTTTCTGGTATAGACTAAATTTATTATTTAATATGATTATGATTTTTCTAAGTAAATATTTCAACATCGTCTTCCAAAATTCCATTTTATGAATCAATTTAATCTCATACAACTAGTGACCTTGAAAATTGATGCCAAAATACATATTCTCCATTTATTTGTCATCTACTTTCTCTTTCAAATTTTATAGAAGGATTGTTAACTAAACCTCAACAGCTAGAACAACTTGAATAATAATAGATTTCTCTTCAACTTAGAGTTCCACCGACATGTTTTTCTTCAAAGAAATTGCAAAATAATTTGAAAGGAGGACTAGAATAAACACCAAGAAGCAAAACAATAAGAAATGCCAAATAAATAAAATAGTAAACTCTAAATAGTTGGTATAAGGTGGCAATGAGTAATGCTGCAGGAGATGATGACAACAGGACAACAGGTCGTAGGCCTACAAGTTCACAGAGATACACTATCAAAATTTCTTCTTTACTTGAATATTTAAAGATTGTGTTTCCAAAATTGCCTAGAACATAATATTTATTTCAACTAATATCTTATCTAACTTGAGTTTGATGGGCTGGCCGGAATAGGGAATGACTTCCTGACCTGATGCATGCAAAATAAGAAAATAAAGAGCATCATTCAAACAAAGACAAAAGCAAGAAACTAAATGGACGCGTAGAAAATAGAAAAAGAAACCTATGAAAAACAAAAGAGAAATAAAAAGAAGAAAAGAAGTCTTGCTAAAAAATGAGAAGGTTCAGTTTTTTTTCCCATACACTTCAAAATTTTGTCATTCTCGATTCAAAGGTAAACATGACTATCATTTTATGATGTACCAACACTTAATGTTCTGGGATATGCAATGTCTAACCTGTGTCGGACATCGACACACATCTAACATGTACCAATTAAGAAAATCAGACATGCATGTTATAAGAACTTAATTAAAATTTTATAAAAACCAAACTTTTTCTATTTTTCATTTCTCTTTCCGACACTTCTCTCGTAAATAATTTCACCACAAATTTTCCTTTCTGCAAGGGTTTGGATCGACATTGATGGATCTATGCATCCAGCTAGCAGCTTCTAAAGCTCGATGCTCTCATGCTTGTCTCTCAACTTCCTTTCCCCTCTTGACTACAAAGTCTACCGATCTATATCCTTTCCCCTCAATGCCAAACCTGGTCCCCAAGCCCAATGAGGTAATGATTGACATACTCTTCTCTTGATACTAAAGCCTAATATTCTCCAAATATACACTAAATAATCAAATTGAATTGAGATAAATCCTTCAAATAAATAGTATATAACAATAACTCTATAAATTTATTATACAATGAAATATTTTTAATTATATTAATTTCAATTTATGTTATGATTTTTTTCATTTGTTTAAATTGTGCTTAGGGTTGTCAATTATTGAACCCGGCCCAAAAAATCTGAGTTCGGATCGACCTATTTAACAAACGGGTTGGGTTAGGATTTCAATTTATGACCCATTTGAAAAATTGGGCCAGGTCTGGGTCAACCCACTAACTCGAATTTGACCCAATATCCATTGCCCACTAACTCGAATTTTGACACCCCTATTTTTGATATTTTCTATATATCTTTGTATAATAAAAATAATGACCATTAATACCCTATAAGTTTATAATATTTATTTAGTTTAATTTATACACATTATTTTAAATTTTAAAATATAAAACATAATAGCATGTCTAATGTGTGTCTGTATCTATGTTGCACCGATACACCTATTTATGAAGGCGTGTTGTATCCGATACACCGATACACGGATACGCCTCCGATACTCCACCGATACGTGTCGGATACGCCAAAGACGTATCCAATTAAAATACTATTTAATTTCAAAAGGACACCCGTATCCGATACACGTGTCCGTTGAAAACAAAAAGAAATCCGAAAAAAAAAAAAGATGCGTCGTATTTACTTCTGCGGCTGCGAGCAAAATTCTCTCATTTCCAAGATGGATTTGAGTCTCTTGATGATATGAGAATATTAGAAATTACTAATCTTTCACTTGATGAGCATGAATTAAAAGCTATGATATTTATTGAAGATGATATAGAAGTTCAAAGACAAACCACTGAAGAAGCTAATCATATCATTCCTTCTATTGAATAGTTGAAACTTTATGTGCTAGACAATTTATGTTTATGCTTTTGTTGTTGTACTAGACATTTAATGCTTACTTATATTTTAATATTATAAGCTACAAGGCTACAAATGATGTTGTTGTCTTTTTTTTTTTGTAATTTCAAATATTATGCTTTGATTGCTTTCTTAATTTTTAAGTATGATTTATAAATTATGATGTCGTATCCGCGCCGTACCCGTATCCTGTATTTTTAAGAATTGACGTGTCCCGTATCGTGTCGTATCCGTGTTGCGGTATCCATATCGGTGCAACATAGGTCTGTATCCTAAATTATCAATAAAAGACATATCCCATGTCCTTATCGTGTCATATCCATGTCCTCATGTTAATGTTTGTGCATCCAATCTACCAGTTAAATGCAATAGAATTGTTGAAATAATATTTATACGTTTTGTTTTAAACAAATACTTTAAATATTAATATATGCAGCAAACAAACTAAAAGAATCAATAAGTTCATGTAACATCTTTGCAATTCCGGCCCATTTACTCCCAAATGGGGAGACATTACAAAGATGTTATAACATATAAAGACTTTTCACGTCATTGATAACTTTCACACACTTTTGATCCAATCATATACCTTTTCAAGTCCAATGAATAGCATATGAAAATCCTTCGATTTCTCTATATACTTTTCCAATGTTTGTCATAACATAATGATCAGCTCCAATTTAGATCTTTCTCATATAAACAAATTTTATTTTTCAATATCAACTTGATTTTTCCAAGTAATATTTCTGCAATGCCTCCCGTAATTTCATTTTATGAATCAATTTAATTACCACATTTCTGAACATCTTGTGATCTTGAAAATTGACATCAAAATACTTCTCCAATCATTTAGCATCCGCTTAATCTGTAAAAGTTCATCAAACGATTTGCTAACTAAACTATTCCAAAAGCTACCATAACTTAATTAACAATAGATATCTCTTCTTAACCTAGATTTCTACCTCACATCAACATCATCAACATCAAGCCTTTGTCCCACTACGTGGGGTCGGCTAAATGAATCCTTTTTTTTATTTCTATCTATATGCTTTTTTTTCAAAAGAAATTGCAAAATAATTAACAAAGATTATAATTAAAACTAAAATGCAAGCAATAAAAATGCCAAATAAATAAAATAGTCAACTATAAATACCAGGTATAAGGTGGCAGTGACTGCTGCTGTTGGATATGATGACAGAAAGTTGCAGATCTACAAGCTTACGAAAATAAGCTATGGAAATTTTCTCTCAACTTCAACACTTAAGAATGCATTTCCTACATTACTTAGAATTCGGTATTTATTTCAATAAGTATTTCATCTACTTGATAAAATGAGAAGGCAAATGATTTCTTTCCATACACTAAATAATCTTATGATTCTCAATTCAAAATTAAATGCCTACCAGTAGTACTGCTGAGACAGTATTTATAAAGTTTGTTTTAAACAAAATGCTTCGAAATAAATACACGCAGCAAACAAACATAAAGAATCAATACCTTCCGGGTAACATCTTTGCAATTTCAGCCCATTTATTCCCATGCTTAAGGTGGGCTTCCATGAGCTTCATTTCCTCTTCAGGAGACCAAGCATCTTTCCTTATATCTGGGCTTAAATGATTATGCCACCTTTACAATATTAAGCCATTGGTGAGTTGAATCAAGAAAAGTCAAATTGAGAAATATGTGCAGGTCAAGAACAAGATAAAATGAAAATCAAGATATAAAGATTTCACTTATCTTGCAAATATTAGAAACTTCTCAAATTAATAGCCTTTCCTTAGTAAAGGGAGTGTTTGGAAGGTTTTGGGAAGTCATTTTTGAAAGTTATAGGCATTGGCGCATTGCTATTCAATTTTGTGAAAAGTGAAATAAAAAAGAAATCTTAAAAAAAAAACTGCAACAAAATTTTCAACAGAAGGATAAACATAAAAAGTAGAGTTCCCCAAAGACTACTAACCATCAATTACCCAAGCAAGAAAATGAAAAGTCAAAATATGAGAAAATGCACCATTTGATAGGAAACTAATATGCGAGCTGTTTAGGAAGGTTCCTAATCAAGAGGAAGCTGTTTTTGAAGGTTCCTAATCAAGGGGGAGTTGTCTAGGAAAGTTCTTAATTAAGGGAAAATTGTTTAGGAAGATTCGTAATTAAGGGGAAGCTATTTAAGAAGATTCCTAATCAAGAGAGTTGTTTAGAGCTTATTGTGTATACACTGTTTAGGAAGAGTTCAATTATTTAGGAAAGTTTTCTAATTGTGTTTATGTTATTTATGAAGGGTTTAATTGTTTATGAAGGTCTCCTAATTGTGTTTATGCTCTTTAGGAAGGTTTTAATTGTGTATATTGTGTTATGGCTATTTAAATGAGAGTTTGGTCTAGGGTTTGGAGCTTATGTTTTATTGAAGTTTATTCTAGAGTTTGTTGTGAGTTTTCTAGCGGCATCTAAGATTTTTGGGAGAGCTGATAGACCTCTCGAATAGTAGATCACTTGTATCTTTCATTATTGTTGAAAAGAAAATTTAAAAACCAGTCCTAATATTTGATTCGTGTAATTTTCTTCCTATCTACTTGCTGTTTTTACTTCCAAGACGTATCAAAAATCACAAGTACGTACAACTTTAAAGATACATTGCTTGACTGATCCTAGGAATCTTAAAACCTTCTAAAGAAGATGAATAGCCAAAAGTTTAAGCATAAATATATGCTTAGAAATCATATAATTAATGTAAATAACATCTCTAACCACAGAAATATATCTCAACTTATATCTTATTAAAATGTTATGACACTAGGTCATACACCTTTTAGTTTGGTGAAAGAATGAAAGATGAAAAAAGGTCCTCATGGATATGTTCTTTGGTTGAACATCCCAACAGATAGAGAGCATCTGGGATAAGATTGAGCCAAGAACTAATGGTTTTTTAGCTTTATTATTACTTCCATCCTTCAGTTTACTATGATGCCACTATCGTTCAAGAAAAATGATTTCACTATTTGACTTTTAGCAGGGCACAATGACTAAAAAGGATTCATGTAGCCGACCCCACGTAGTGGGACAAGGCTTGATGTTGTTGTTGTTGTTTGTTAGTTATTTATTTCAATAAACATTTTTTATGATTAAAATGAACAGATTACCATGCGTGTGGGCGAAAATTTGGACACTTTCCAATTGCAGATTTTTTTAATCAGCAAGTTCTACTGAAACAAGTTAATTAAGTGGTTATGAGGAATATAGACAAATAAAAGCCATTCCTTCACGCAATACCAACTAAAAGTTTAACGGTTGTTCTTATGTGGATAATTTAGATTGATCCACACAAAAGAAGGCCAACAAATAAAGGTAAAAAAGAGGTGAAATTTTTTCATTTAAATCGATTAAAAACATAGTCAGTTTTGTGCAAGTTAGACTTAAGAAAACACAAAATAGTACCTCTCTCGGCATTGTTTTCCAATTCGTCCAGGAAGAGATCTTGCAATTACAGACCATTTAGTTGGCCCATACTGAGTAACAAGTTCAATGATAGTGCCATCTTCCTGTATAAGGACAGGTAAATTAGACAAAAAAATGGCGAATTGTACTCGTTGAAGAATGCTAAATTGAAATGACAGACCTCTGGAGCCCAAGAACCTTTAACAAGTGCTGGATTAAGAACCTTTTGCCACCGATGCAGACATTGCACATCTGTCCTACCCGGAACAGATTTTGCTACATAATAAAAACGTAAAACATGAAACCAACTGAAATTCCGTATGTACACAACATAGGATAAAATTCATAAGAAACATCACACAAAAAAAAATACAACAAAAAAAACTTTTATTCCACTATATGGAATCAATTACATGAATCATTTTTCTCCATTGTGTCCTATTAAGAGTCAAATTCTCATTTAAATCCAAGAAAAGTTCATTTTTAATAGTTTCGACCAAGTCATTTTTAATTGTTTCGAGCCGAGTATTTTTAGATCTACCTCTACCTTTCTTAACATAGGTCAAACCTAATACAAATACTCTCTGTTAGACCGGTTCTCTGTGAACCGGTCCAGAACCAGCGGCATAACCAGCCGCTGGTTTATAGGAGGCGGAGACCTCCGCCTCCTTTAAACCGAAATGCTTAATATGTGCGGGCCCCACTTCTCCAAAGGATTCGAATGTTCAAACGGAGTGTGGAGATTGGTTTTGGGAGGGAAATTAAATTAGGAAATATCTTGTATTAAAGGGGATGAGGGAATTAGGGAGTTTTTCATGTTATGTTTGATTGCAATTAGGGTTTTCTTGGAGGCTTGGGCTCTAGAACGAATTCTAGAGATTGGGAGAGTGTGATCCTCCTCTCGAATTGAGGATCTTTGTATCTTACAAGTTTTCTTTCATCTACTAGTAAAGTACAAGTGTTTGGGCGAGTTTTTCTCCATTTTTCTCTCAGGTTTTCTCTGTTTTGGTCCAGAATTTACTGTTTTTCTGCTGTGAACAGCAGAAATTATCGCGATTTGCTTCAGACTTTGATTAGGAACTACTTGAAATCAAGTATTTCCTATCACTCTCCTAACACGATTATCAAAAGACCGACCCGACTCTTTCTAATCTTATTTTTCACTAGAACTACTTCAATCTTTTCATGTATTCATTTGTTTTGCATTTTGTCTCTAAGTATTATGCCACCCATCTACCTGAACATCCTCATCTCTACAATACTTAATTTTATGCTTTTCTGTTAATGGCTAGTATTCAACACCATAAAACATTGCAAGTCTCACAAACATCTTATAAAATTTTTCCATAAGTTTGGGGGTTTTTCTTTTAATGGCCAACATTCAACACCATAAAACCTTACATGTCTCACCAACATCTTATAAAATTTTCTTGTAAATTTGACAGGTACTTTCTATCACACAACAAGCCTGATGCATTCCTTTACTTCAACCATCCAACTTGAATTCTACTAATAATATCCCCATCTTTTTTCACCATTTGCTTTCAACATTAGACCCGAGATATCTAAAACATGCAATTTGTTTAATGACTTGCACCCAATGTCACAATTTCACAACTAAATTTATTACTACTAAAATTACACTCCATATAATTGGTTTTAGATCTACTCGAACGAAAACCTTTGGACTCTAAGATTGACCTCCATAAACTGTGCAAAGAGGATATATGCATAAACATAGACTTCTGACATTCTTGGAGTCTCATGGCCTCTTTACAAGTAAATTACCTAGCCTTTTGAACTTTAATAAAAAAAGCCAAATGCATAAACAAACCTTTGTAATGTTATAAAAAGAAGAAGATGCACGTCAGGAAATGAAGAAATCAAAATTTTCCTGGACAAATATGTTAAAATCACGCCCATCCACTTACGTAATTCTATAACATGGGAAGAAATCAATGATTTTAAACATCCACAACCCACAAGCAAATAGAGAGACGAGAGGGTGCCAATAATAGAGAAGGGGGCAGTTGTAAGAGCAATACTATCTCATTCTCAACGTCCAACCCTTATTTTCATAGCAGGTGATCGCATTCTCTCATTTGATGGCATAGATAAAGTTGTATCTCCATCCTTAATTATACAAATTAAATAAAGTATAATCACTCCACGTAGCCATTTCGAAGCTTAGTAGATTATTTAACCACTTTGTGGATGGATATCATCTAATTATCTAAACTTGCGTGCCTTATGATTGTGATCTATGGGATGTTTATTCGCCGCTATATTTGATATTGCTAAAGTATTATTAATATATGAACTCTATAACAAATGCATATACCCTGAAAAAGCATCTATGGGTAGTCTGCTACTGTAATACCATGTAGAGTTCAAAAGAGGTTTAGCTTTCTTAAGCCTCCTCATGCTTATAAATTTCCCAAATCCCATCACTAATATCAAGCAGATGTCCATCCTCATTTCGGCAGCTACCGTCATTACATGTGAGCAGCCTAAATGTACGCAACAAATGATATTCATGTGTAAGAAACTGCAGTTCTTAAATAAAAATAACAAAATACAGATAATTAGGACAAAACAGGGCAATGACAACAGAAAAAGCTAGAAATAAACCTATTGTCTTCCAACTTCTTCCCTCGTGTAACTCAACTGCATGCTTAAGTGTTTCATCCTGTGATAAGCCATCAAAGACCGCCAAACCTTGTAAAGAAATCATTATAACCACAAGCATTTTTTTGCACAGGAATGAGATAGACAAAGTACTGAAAAATTACTGCAAGAAAATTTCATGTTCAAAACCTAGGTAAAACTACCCCCCCCCCCCCCCCCCCCCGTACAGGTAAAGTCTTCAAAGGGAAACCACATAAATCACAAATCTTGAAATTAGAATCTGTGACGCCCAAATTTCTAGATAAGCTAGAAAACGAACATTTTGTCAAGAACAAAATTAACTTCTCTTTGCAGTGATAGAAGCTAAGGTCGATCAAAGATGCAGTAAGCTTAACTAGAATAACCTCCTCTAAAATCATTTAATTTAGAAATTCAATTATTGAAACAAGTATATGAATAAGTACAAAATATTATTAAACAGTTTGACACTCACCTCCTCTGGTGTCCAACCACCTTTTGCTCGCCTTATGGGACCAGTCATCCTCCTAAATTGCAGCATCGATAAAAATTAGAATAGTAGAAAACCATGCATTTCTCGACCGGATGTGGAACAGTGGCAAAAACAAAACTTAAGATCACTACAGAATAACCCAATCAATACTACTGTTAAAAGCACTAAAAGAAAATTTTCACTTAGTAAATCTCTTCCATTCAATTAGAACATTTAATCAGATCCATTGACGAGGAGTACCAAAAGATTTGATCTTCAATGTGAGGATACGTGCATTTGTTTTTGTCAACCTGGTTAAGAGACAGGGTTGGCCACCGACCGAGGCAACAAGTCAATATTAGGTTACTCAAAAGAGAACAATTACCCTCTACAAATAGTTCCACGCGTTAATTAGGCTCCAGCAGGTGCTTATGTAGCAGCTAATATGAGACATTTTTAAATCAATAATTAAATTCCCAAATTCTCCTACATAAAAGTGACTTTTCATCTTCTGTATACACAAATAAGATAAATAGTTAGAAATAAAGTGTTTCAATTGTAATAAGGTTTTGGGTTAAATACCTTTAGTGCGATAAATAATTAAGAAAATAGTTTCAGAGTAAATTACCTTTTTTCCATGTGAGATAGATGTACAAAAGATGGAATCGGGCATTGAATACAATGTGCGCATCAATGTGTTGATTCGAAAATAACTGACAATGGAACCAACTTAAATGTGGATAAATTTAAAGAGCATACTGTTTTTGACTCATAAGTACATTTTTTTACGCCGAAGCATGCAAACAGCAATTTCAAAGAGTCATCATAATCATTAGTCTATCCCAACTATTTGGGACCAATTTTTAAAAAGTCTTCATCATTCGTTCATATTAAGTGTTATATGAGATGTTAATTCTACATTATGTAAGCCATTTTATACAACTTTAGCAATGATATCTTTGGCAAATCCATTTTACTTCTTACTCTTTCGCATTAATTTTATTTAGTCCCCTTCTAATGTGACTTCTACCCTCCATGACGTGTTTAAAACACCTGTGAATACTTTTACACTACATCCCCAATAGGGGAAAACTCACCATCTCTCTCATATAATTGTTATCATCATATATCTCATAATTTAACCACAATTTTTTCTTAACATTCTCATTAATGCCAACCAACTAAGGTTTTATTTGGGATGGCTCAATTGTTTGTAAAACTAGTTCTTCTGGACTATTATAGGAAAAAAAATTTGGTAGTCAAACAATTCTAAATTTTTCACTCAAGAAAAAATGAGATAGTAACTTCTTACAACTACCATACTTTAGCAGACTAGTTAGTATATATATAAAGTAAAGTTGTGAAAAAGATGTCCCAAACACACCCAAAGGAATAATAGGCTTCTTTAATACCTAAAATTTGAATCCATATAATGTGTTGAGCTAATTATTAATTACAAATTATCATTAAAGTTTATATGATATTGCCTTACCATATAGCACTCTCAAAACATTTCTCCATTTAATCATACAACTTTCTCTCTGAATAATATCCTCATCTATACTCCCTCACTGTTTTTGTCTACTAAATTTAAGTCACTAAAATATATCACACTAATGTATCACCAAACCTTCCAACATCGATAATTATCTATTCCGGTAAATGTTCAAAATAATCCTCTGACTATTAATAAATGTCAAATTTAATTACAGACTTACATATTATCCCAATTAATCTCCCGACTATTAGAAAATATCTCAATTTGATTCCAAGATAAAAAATAATATTTAAGATTAACCCCAACAGTTGAATGTGAGAGAATCTTGGGTATTATGATGTATATTAGATTATATTATTATTTTTCTATATTTTGTTATTTATTATATTAAAATAAATATAAAAATTATAATAAAAGTTAACCACGTTTATTAATCATTCACTTTTGTTATTTAGTTGGTGAACTTTCATTATGATTTATTTATTTATTTTCATATAATAAATAATAAAATATATAAATAATATAATATAATCTCACATACACCATAATACTCAAAAAATCCTCAATTTAACTGTTGGGGTTAAATTTAGCTGTTACTTTTTGCCATGTGACTAAATTGGGATATTTTTTAATAGTCAGAGATTAAATTGGAATATCATCAAATTTTGAGACTAAATTAGACATTTACTGATAGTCGGGGGACTATTTTGAGCTTTTACTCTTATCTATTCATAACCAATGAGATTGTACCATGAACTCAATTGTTGTTATACTAATAATAGGTCTCTTAAAATTACTTACATTATTATAGTGTTTCACTTGTCTAAAAAAAGCACCAACTATCAAAACTATAGTCACTAAAACTAGTATACACTAGTATTGAAATTGAATATCTTTACTAAGCTTCTCTATTTCCAATAATAAATACATATAAACCTAATGTTGATCTTTGATGTCAAGAAAACATGTTTGAAAAAATCTATGATTATAATTCCCCATTTTCGAAAGAAATGAACCAATATTAGTCAATTTTTCCTTCAAAACATGAGCAAAGAGGAGATGGGAGATGGAGGGAGTCAAACAACAGAGAAAGGAAGCAAGTGCAAGAGATGGGGAGAAAGATATAGAGAAGGAGATTGTGAGCGAGCCTGCAGGCTTCAGCAAACAAGAGGTTAAAGCAATTGAATAAGTATAAGGGATAAATAGATTAAATGTGAGTAATAGTGGGGCCGATCGACTGAGAAAGACCAATTCCTCTTCTTTCTTCTATTGGGCAAGGTAAACTCTAATCTTATCTTTTATACTGAAAAGATAAATAATATTTAAATTTATATAAAGATAATCAATTTGCCTTCAAAACATGAGCAAACTCAATTATGATTTATCTCTATTGAAGAAAATATTGAACATATTGAAAGAAAATGATAGTTTTGGTTGGCATTTAAATTTCTATCAAATGTCATCTAAGATATACTATAAAAGATATGGAATGACATGTATAATGTATATGAAACGACTCTTATAGTAATATTTGCATGTGAATACTTGATTGATAGAGTTCACTCATGGTATTGGTTAGAGGAGCAACATACCACACGCTTAATTGAAAAAAAAAAATTGGAAAGGAAAGTGAAAAAAGGAAGCATCTTAAATGATTCTAATTAGATGATAGTTCCTGTGATAATTGTATTATTTACAAAAGAAGAGAATTTTTACTTATTCACAATATTATTATACTACTAAATGCTTCCAGATCTTTTATAAGTTATCTTTAAATAAAAAAAAAATTTACCGTTTCAGTGATTCTAAAAAATAAGTTATCTGGTTTCACTGATTCTTTTAACATATTTTAAGTAGTTTATTATTAATCAATGTTAGTTAATAGAATTTAAATTATTCATTTGACTATTCATTCCTACCTTAGTATTCTGAGCCTCCGAGCAAACTCATGACAAAAGTCGTATCTAAGCATAAGGTTCAATTGAAAAAAAAATATATCAATCAAAACAAAATAGGCATTATAATGATTAACGAGTAATTTTTGTAAGACAAATTGGAGGTTTTGTTAAATAGTATGTTAATTATCGTATATATCTTAGGAACATGGAAGATCAAAAGAATGTGACAAATAAAAATATGGTAGGAGACGAGTGCCACTTAATGTGACGTGAACACCAATGCTCTCACCAGATGAGGATGAGGACAAATATCATATTATTACACTAAGGCTCGATCTCTCAGCATGGAATTGGGATGGACAAATATTTGAAGCTATTTTAAGACATGTGACCGCCATTATTTCATAGAGTTGAAAGATCATTTTGAGATAAAAAAATGAATAACATATAGAGAAGATATTGGATAACATATCTTGTCCAAATGAGAGAAAAGTGTCACTTGCTACATTTGTGCTAAACGGAGAAGCAAAGAGGTGGTGAAGAAAATAACAACAATAACATCAAGCCTTTATCCCACCATGTGGGATCGGCTACATTAATCATTTTTCTCCATTGTGTCCGGTTAAGAGTCAAATTCTCATTTAGATCTAATAAAGAAATGTCATTTCTAATATTTTCTAACCAAGTCTTTTTAGATCTACCTCTATCTTTCTTAACATAGGTTAAATCTAATATATCTACTCTCCTAATCGAGTCATCAGAAGGCCAGTATTTTATGTGACCAAACCATCTAAGGCGACTCTCCCTAATCTTATCTACCACTAGAGCTACTCCAATCTTTTCACACATATGCTCATTATGTATACTATCTTTAGGAGTAAAACCACTCATCCACCTCAGCGTCCTCATCTCTACAACACTTAACTTAATATTATGATTCTCTTTTAATGGCCAACATTCTGCGCCATAAAGCATTGCAGGTCTAACCACCAACTTATAGAATTTTCCCTTAAATTTTAGTGGTAATTTACTATCACACAACAGCCCCGATGCATTCATCCACTTCATCAATCCAACTTGAATTCTACTAATAATATCACCATCTATTTCACTATCACTCTAAACAATAGACCCAAAATATCTAAAATGTGTATTCATATTAATGACTTGATTGCTCAAAGTCACGAACCCCCCACTAGATCTATTATTACTAAAATTACACTCCATATATTCGGTTTTAGATCTACTTAAACGAAAACCATTAGACTCTAAGGTTGACCTCCATAATTCAAGTTTACCTTTAGCTCCCTCTTTAGTCATGTCAACAAGAAGAATATCGTCAGCAAAAAGCATACACCAGGGAGCATACACCAGGAAACATCCTCTTGCAAATCTCTAATAAGAACATCCATGACTAAAGCAAAATGATATGGGCTTAAAGCTGATCCTTGATGTAATCCAACTGAAATTGAAAAATACTTGGTTAAACTACCTTGTGTTTGAACACAAGTAACAGCTCCAGCATACATATCCCTAGTGACTTGAATATAAGCATTATTAATGCCTTTCTTTTTTAGAACTCTCCATAGCACTTCAAATAGTTTGTTGAACTTGGTCAAACCACCTTGTGAAGAAAATAGCATCAGGATAAATTGGACGACGTCCCAATATACTCGTTAACTGAATTTTTCAGTGAGTGGTTTGTGCCTTTTTCTATGAGGAGGTAGATGCAAGACAAATTCATAATAAATAGTGTAAGGAGATAAAAAAAAAATTCTTTTTTTTCCCTCCTAGGATAGTGCAAGGAGATAAATTAGTGATATAATATGAAGCAAAATTTACCGCACTATGAAGATATGCATCGCAGCTCATTTCAATTATAATTAGGCAATCTTTAGTACATTTAGGAATCGATGACTATGAGGTATTGGTATAGAGCCAAAAGGATGGAGATTAATTTTCAAATTACTTTGAAGAAAATAAAGTTGCATAAGAGAAAGAACATCAACGAGTATGTGCATATTACTCAGTCAAAAAGATCGAACGGAAATAAGAATAAATCTATCGAGGATGAAAATTTTATAAGTGGAGATGATTGTAATATCCCATTTACGAGAGAAACAAACCGACTAACGTCAATTCAAATGAATCGACATTAGTCAGTTTTGCCTTTAAAATGCAAGAGAAGAGGAGAAGGGAGATGGAGGGAACCGAACGACAGAGAGGAGAAACAAGAGCAAGAGATAGTGAGAACGAAATAGAGAAGGAGATCGTGAATGGCCCTGTAGGCTTGATCAAATAAGAGGAGGAAGCTTGAGCAAAGCAAGCAAGCAGACATGCGAGCTTGAGCAAATGAGAGAAATAGGAGAACAACAAAGTCTCGATCAACAAAACAAGCAGGAGAAATAGATTGGATGTGAGTGATTGTGCAACCGAACTAGCGAGTAGATCAATTATTCTTCTTTCTTTTAATAGGCAAAGTAAACCCAAATTTTATTTTTTATATTGAGAACTAAAGATAGAACTAAAAAGACTTGATTATAAAGCATTAAAAAAAACCCTTCTTTATTAGATTTAAATTAGAATTTGACTCTTAAATCTTAATATAACACAATGGAGAAATAAGATTTATAGCCGACCCCTCATAATGGAATAAAGGCTTGTTGTTGTATTGAAAACATAAAGAATTTTTAGATTTATGTTAAGATTTTCAATTTTCCTAAAACATGAGATTTAAGATTTGAACTTTGATAGCTAACTAATGTAATGATAGAAATGATTAAATTTTAAAATTTCTAATGAACATAATTAAGGAATTTTATCTCAATAAGAATCAAATCAATGTTATTTTTCTATCATCTTTTTTGAATTAAGAAAAAACTCTAGATCTTCTCCTATGATTACATATTAAATTATAATTATTTGAAATATATTGGTTCATAGAAGTTTAACATATGATAAATCATGATAAAAGTTAGAACAAATTTATTACTTAAAAGTTAGGAGTTGTTGTTAAGAAAACTAAATTTAAAATTTTTTAAAGTTATATTTTGAAATAAATTTAGAAAATATTAAAGCTATAATTTAATTAAACTTTAAAAGAGAATAGAAAAGAAAGATTTAATGTTATGTTATGTTATGTTATGTACATTTAAAGTAAAAACTATGAGATTAGTAATTTAATTGAAATGATAAATTAAAGATTAAATTGAAGGCAATTATGATCATATACTTAAAATCAATAACCAAAGGCTAATTAAGACTAATTAATATATATATATATATATATATATATATATATATATATATATATATATATATATATATAATATATATATATATATAATAACTAATACAAAATACTTAATATTATTATAGGTTGAGATAGATCAATCACTAAGTATAGTAAGGAAGAGAAAACAACATAGATTTACTAAGGATTCCTTTGGGATCACTTTTTGCTTTCATTTTTTATTTTTTAGTTTTATTTTATTTTATTTTTTTCTTTTTTTGTTTTAAGGTGAAATAAAATTTGTTTGGCATCTTAGTTTTTTTTTTTTTTTTTGATTGGGGAGAAAGCTTGGGATAATTTTTTTAGGACAAAGAGTATGGATGTGGAAGGCAAAGGTGGCTTGGGGATAGATCTTAGGGATGTCGGATAGAGCTCATTGACGAACTCATGATCACAGTTGATGGAGCTCAACGACACGTGATAGATCTCAGGCTCAAGAACTTAATGACAATGCTAGGGGACTCCAAATGAAAAATGCTCGAGGATGGAGAATGCTTGACAAGGGATGCTAGACATCAGAGCTTGTGCATTGATGATGATCAAGACCTTAGGGATGGAGCTTGGTGAAGGGAGAAAAAAAATCATTTTGAAAAAATTGAAAACATCTAAAATGTTGTGAGCATTTTCAAAGACAAAAAATTAAAACACATATTAAACACTTAATAAACATGTTTTATCCAAATTTTTAAAAATGAAAAAAACAAAAAAATGTGAAAAAAATAAGCCCAATCAATACCTAAGAAAAGAACACTTATTAAACAATTACCAAACATGTTTTATCCAAATATTAAATAGAAGAAAAAATAGAAAATAGTCCAAACAAATCCTAAAAAACTCTACCTACAAAAGTAAGTAGGCTACGGCATGTGTAGGGTTGAGTGAAGGAAATGAAAAAAAAAATCTATAATTTCCTTCTAGAAATGCAAATGATCAAACAAACTTCATTTGCTTTTGTTTCATTTCATGGTGCATTGCTATATTAGTTGCTTTCAATTCCAAGCCAGCAACATTTGGTCATCATGCTACACTAAGATGAGAATAGAGTCACTTACAATAGAGAAAACAAAAAAGCCGAGTAAGATGGAGTGGGAGTCTCCAACAAAAAAACTGTCAAAATGATGGCTCATCTATAGAGTATTAGATTCTCAAATTTGCCTTTCTGACAGTTATAGTTATGGATTTTCCATTGATAAGTTACAATTTTACTATTTTCAGGATTAAAAACATCAAAACTTCATCTATGATTCAATGAGCTGATTGTTCATTGTTTATTAAGAACCCATAAATAAAACTTAATTTTAGTAACAAATGAAGGGAAGGTTCTATAGAAGAGACTAATGCCTGGAAAATATTTTTCTTAGCAAAAATTACAGTAATCTAATAGTTTATTTACACCAAAATTGGAAACTCGGCTCATCTTGATATGTTGGTTGTGAGCTTTGGCTACCAACCAAGAGGTCTTGAGTTTAAAGCTTGCATATATGATGTGTGTGAGTTTGCCCAATTTTCCCACCCGAAAAAAAGAAATTAGAACTTAACCCAACTCCCTCATTTAATTCTCAATCTTGAATTACCTATGAGAAGGCGAAGAGCTTGCCGGGCTTGATCCAGCAGCCGACATCCTGGAGAATCCATTGCTTCCCTCCGATATCGTGGATCCTGATGGGGTAACCGATTGCTTGTTCTCCGCACAGCTTTCCTCTGCCTTCATAGGATACATGACTTCAACCGATCAAATCCCAAAACCAGCAACCTGGATGGAAAACCCCGAAAGCCCTAACTTCAACAATGAGACCACAACAGCAGAACACAATTGCAAGGACAAACGAATCCAAACTAAAAATACAAGCAAAGATATCATAAGAACAAATGGATTCTCAAATATTACGCTTTCGGATCAAGATCTATGGAAGCAACGGGTTTAGAGTGGGAAATCAAGAACTATGATATTTCCAACGGTAACCACAAAGAACACGGAATCGACAATAAGATCCGGAAATAAAAAAAAAACTATAGGCCGCAGAACGAGATTTAGAGGTAGATGGAAGCGGAGGCGTAGATGGAAAGCAAGCTCATCGGCGGCAGGAGAGGGTATCGAAACTCAGCATCTGAGAAAGCTCTGCCTCGAGTCGTGGCCGTTCAAAAACCCTCGCCCGTTGAAGGGCAGATAGAGTGAAATAAAATAAATAATCCAAAAAAAGAGGAAGGGCACCGCTTGACGGCGGTTGACGGAGCCGTCCGCTCGGGGGCCGTTGGCGAAAGTGGAGCGGGACGTATTATGGTGCCGTTAACTTTGCCGAACAGTTAATTTAAATCTTAAACGGCGCTCTTTATGGCGGCGAGTATGACAGGTTAGCATGCAGTTTCTTTGCCGTCAGATTGGAGAATCTGTTTTAACTGGAACGGTTTAGATTGACCAGAGGGGTTAACCGTCAATTTTTTCCAAATATACGTTATTGATTATAACTAATTTATGAAAATTATAATTTATTTATAGAAAAATAAATAAATTAATTTTACAACTATTTTTTCAAATTAATAAATTCCAAACAACATTTTTAACCTTGATTTCAAATTTATTAATTATTATTTTCCAAAAAAAATGTTAATTCTCAATAGTTAAACATTTTTTAAACTCAACCTAAAGATATTTTTTACATATATTTTAATTCATGCAAAATTACTGGTATATTTACTTTGAAATTTTCTATTATTTAAATATTTTTATGCTCTCATTATATCATGAGAATATAACTTATCAACATCACATCCCGACCCCTCATGCCCTAATTTCTTACTTCATTCTTTTAGTTGGAGTTCAAGTGTGATATTGCAAAGTAATTAAATTTGATATAATAATATAATATTTAGTTTAATATTAAAATTGATATAATTTAGTAAAATTTAATTTAATATCACATTTGATATATTTAATAATATCTAATATTAAATATTTTTAATAATATATCTAATATTAAATTTTTTTTAGTTAATTTTATTTAATATATAATATACTTTATAATTATTAGAAAACGCCAAAATGTAAAACCTGAAAGGGTTTTAAGTAGAAAACAAATATCTAGATCACGTTTTCTATTAAAAACGCAATTAATATTTATGTTTTTCATGAAAGCGATGTTCTAATTCACGTTTTCTGAAAACTCACTTTTTTTCTTTTTTTTTTTTGAAAAACTCACTTCTAATTTATGTTTTTGATTTTTTTTTTTAATTTTATTTAAACTGCGCATAAAAGTTAATCCTGTTAAAAATTTCATCCCTCAAAAATCCCAACAGAAAATAAAATGAAAATTTTACCAAAATAGCATCTCATTTTGACGAACAATTATTAGGTCAGGTGACCTGACGTAACTTTACGTTCGGACGCCAATAACATGTCGTCACGTGGTCTTACTCAATAACACGCCGCCCGACGACTTGACCCGGGAATGTTATGTTCGCGTATTGCTCGGTATTGATCTAAGTATTGCTCGGTATTGCAAGGTATTGCTTGGCAAAAATGAAAAATATCGCTCTGTGAAGACCAATACCAAGCAATACCGAGAAATACTCAGTTTTTCTCGATATTGCTCGGTATTACTCGGTATTACTCGGTATTGCTCGGTATTGCTCGGTATTGCTCTTCATAAAATGGTATTTCTCGTTATTGCCGAGCAAAATCAACCAATACCGAGCAATACCTAGCAACATGCGAACATAGCAATCCCATTTCCGTTCCGGGTCGGGGCTGTCGGGCCGCGCAGTAAATAGTGAGAACATGTGGCATTATTTTACTGGCGTCCGAACGTAGAGCTACGTCAGGTGACCAAACCAAATAAAAGTTCCATTTTGACTCGTGAAAGATCATGTATGATTTTTTTAGTTTAATAGAGCAGCATGAATCATTTGAGATATCCTACAAGCGGTCTTCATTAAAGCATCGGGTTTTCCAAGTGCATAAGAGCCAATATTTTTTTGGGAAATTCTATAAGCTTATATCTTTCCCCATACCTTCATCAAATTCTTATTTATAACATAATCATTATTGAATTTAAACCTTCATCTCAGCCTTACTTGTATCACTATCATTGTTGTATCTTGACCTACATTGTAATCTTAATTACATAGCAATCAATGTTATCTTATATAAAGCAACCTTAATTGCACATCAACTATCTTCATATCCACTTTAGCTCGTCTCTCCTCGATACACTTGGGGCGCTGTTAGGGCCCTAGCCGCCTCCCGTCACCTTTCTCGCATCTAGCATCGGCCCAAGGTTTTTCGGCTCTCCGCCTGCCTTCGACCTAAGGCGGGTTTGTGCTTATCATGATATCTTCCGTTCGATCAAAGAAGATTCTTATTTTGTTGGAACTTTTTTTCTTGTCTTCCTTGTTGGTTGTTGGTTTGGATTTTCTATGTTCGGTGCTTTGTTATGGCGCCTAACCTTGTTCGGTTGGAGGACCAAAGATTTTTTGATGGTAAATGCAAGTCTCATTGTTTTATTGATGCCCTAACGTAGTCTTCCTCATATGTGACCTTTGCAGACCTTAAGCCAACTTTGTTTCGGGGTTTACCTTCTCTGTGGGTTTCAGAGTAAGAGGTTTTGGCTCTTGCAACCCTCTTTACTTTCTCTCTTGTTTGCTATTTCCTTAACCATATCCCTTTTTTGGATGCAATTAGGAAGTTTTTCTTCAACTTAAAACTTTATGGGGAATTTTTCGTCACCCTTTTCAATTCTCGTCATGTTCTGATTAAATTGTGTTGTGATATGGATTACTGTCGTGTCTTTGCTTATCGACCCTACATTGTTAATTAATTAAGTGGTCCCCATTTGTGGACATTTCTGAGGAATCCCCCATTATCCAAGTTTGGTTCTCCTTCCCAAATTTGTGTCTGCATTTCTTCTCTCCCCTGATTCTTCATGGTCTCGGGGCTCTTTTTGGACGTTCTCTTTGAATTGATAATGCTACGGTTGTAGAGTCTCGACCGTTAGTTGCTAGAGTTTTGGTTGAACTTGATATTACAAAATGGTATTCTGATAAAGTACGGTTGGGTCTTGAAAATTTTGTTTATGTTCAACCTATGTTGTTGGATGAAGTTCCTTCATTTTGTGAGCATTGCAAAGCTTTAGGTCATACTAGAAAAGAATGTGTCTCTCTTCATCCTCATTTAAAGGCTAATGTGGGTGGTGGAGATTCTCATGACAATGTTGGTATACCAGTGCATGAAATGGAGGTTGATAGCGATGAAGGTCGTTCGGAAAATGTGGCACCTTATGATGTTAATCCTTCAATGGAATTGGTCACTCCCGTGCACGAGTGATTTAGGGTAATGTTTATTTAGAGGCTAATCAATTGGAAATAATCCATTATGTTGAGTTCCTCCTGATGATGCACATGTTGTTGTTGAGGAGGAGGCTAATGTGAATGTTCAAGATGCTTATGTTAGTCTTAATCCTAATCCTATAGCTTCGGATCCACCTGTTAGCCCGTCTCTCCATGCTTTTGGAATGGTTGTGCCTTCCATTGATCTTGGTAATTCGGATGTTAATACAGTTGCGAATGTTGAAACCACTAATGTTTCTTGTCTAATTGTGGATGGTCTCAAATTAGATGTATGTGAAGTTAATAAGGTTAGTTTGAATGAGTCATCCTCTTCTATTGACTCACCTTTGACTTCATTAGAGCCGTCCTTGTCTCCTATTATTGATGTATCGAAGGAAAAGGCGGCTTTTATTGTTATTCCAATTTTGGTTATGTCCAATAAGGATTTGAAAGCCCATATGGCTACGTAATTGAATAACTCAAGGTTGGATTAAGCCGATTGGCTAAACGATTCACTTACCTTGGCTTAGGGGTATGATGATTTCGGTGAGCATGGATATGAGTCTCATGATATGTATAGTTTCATGGTGGGATGAGTTGTTGATCGAGCAGAATCAAGTGGCGATAGCAAAAGGCGTAGAAGTAAAACTAAGAAGAATAGTTCTTTTGGTTTACCACTTCTCTTTCGATGCGGTGCGATTCAATTGTGTAGAATTGATTGGTGTTCTGGACGATGATGAGGCGGCTCTCTGTTCACCACCTTGTTGGCTTTGGTGGTCATGCTTTCCTGCTCAGCGGTTGCATGTGTGGCTTGTGGGATGTTGCTTGTATTTTGTGGGTTGATGCCGCTATTGGATGGTTCTTGCCTCGCTACGGAGTGGTGTTGGGAGCATCTTGCCATTTATTGAGTCCGATTTATTTTTTTTTTTTTTGTCTTCGTCATTGGTTGTCAACTCGTTGGATATTGTTTTACCTTTTTTTTTTGTATTTTGGGTTTGTCTGTTTTTCAGCCTTTGCTATAATTACCTTTTTTGTTTGGAATAAATGAAACATTAAATAAAAAAAAAAAACTATCTTCTTCCAGACCTGTACCACAACCTTGCTTTAAGGCCAATGTCACAACCTCATTACATAATTTTTTTTTTTATTTTCTTTTAGGAATATAAAACAAATTTCATGCACCATAGGTATCTCCATTTAAACATTCTTCTCCTTCAAAATTAAGTCATTTATTTAAATGGTGTGACCCCTAAAAAATTTATTGAAATAGTGTGACCTGAAATTATTAGAACTTTTTCATTTCAATGTTCTTATTCTCGCTAGTTACAAGATAATTATACATCTTTGGTCATCCAATTCATTTAATTCTGAGTAGCCAAAAATGAAAAAAAAATCATAAATAATCTCGACATAATTTTTATTTTTTATTTTTGGCTTATGAGCATTCGCCTTGATGGCTCAACAACTCCCCTTAACAAGCTTTGATATTGTCATTCTTGGCCCGATCCCCATATAGTCCATAGTGGGCAAATAGCCACCCTTAAAAAAAGGGTCTATATGGAGGTTAATATGGAATTTTGACCATTCTAAAATAATTATTTTGCCTATCATTTAGGAAGAGGAATAAGCATTGGTTGAATACACTACAAAAAGGTAATGTACTTTCTTTCTAATTTGAATAAAATATGAGTGAAATTTTTTTTTTGGGACATTTAGGCCATTTAAGGCAAACTCACACACACAACGCATACACAGAGACTCGAACCTTAGACCTCTTAGTTGGAAGCCTTAGCTCTCGACCAATAGGCCAAGGAGAGTTGTGTATGAGTGAAATTTTTGTTAAGAGATATTACATTTTGTATACGTCTGTATCACATTGGTTACTGACACTTATAGTTTCTATATATATTGTACCCATATGCAACCCAAGATGAATTATAAGAAATTTACTTTTCCTAAACTCGGATCCCTCCAATACCTTACTCTCACTAGACCTGGCATAGCTTTTGCAGTTAACAAAATCTGTCAACATATGCAAACCCCTCTCAACACTCATTTCGAAGCCCTCAAACGCCTCCTGCGCTACATCCAAGGTACGCTACACACCGGGTTACCACTCTTTCATGACTCACTTGCTTTACGATCTTATGCAGACTCCGATTGGGCCAGCGACTCGGCGGATTGCAAATCTATGACCGGCTATTGCAACTACCTAGGCTCTTCTCTCATTTCATGGAGCGTCAAGAAACAAAATGCTGTAGCTCGATCATCAACCGAAGCCGAGTACATAGCACTGGCCGCAGCTTCCGCCGAAGTAATGTGGCTTCGTCGGCTACTTCAAGACTTCAAATGTCATCCCACCGCACCTACTCCTCTTTACTGTGACAACACCTCAACTATCACATTAGCCAATAAATCGGTCTTTCACGCCCGAACAAAACACATGGAAGTGGATTGTCACTACGTCCGGGAATGTATCAAGAATCAGGATATCACTATTTCTCATATCTCTACCAAAGATCAAATTGCATATATCCTAACTAAGCCACTACCGATCGCTCGTTTTCAACAGCTCGCCAACAAATTGATTACTTCCTCCGAAGCAACAGTTTGAGGGGGCCTGTTAACACATATTACATTTTGTATACGTGTATGTATCACATTGGTTACTTACACTTATAGTTTCTATATATACTGTACCCATATGCAACCCAAGATGAATAATAAGAAATTTACTTTTCCTTTCGTCTTTCTTTGTTGTCTTCTTGCATCTTGGATCTTCATTTAGTACAAAAACTTTTTGTTCAAAAATTTTTTATACCAGAAAGTCATTTTAGAAGGTAATAAGAAAGCTAGTCTCAAACAAAATCATAGATATATAGCCAAACAACCCCGCTCTATTTCACTTATATTTTTTTCAGCAGTAATTTGTTTTTTTTTTTTTTTTTTTTGTAAAGCTAAATATAATTTACAGTGCAATTCTCCTCCCATATTTGTCAAAAAATGCTTTTAATCAATATTCTATTAATCATATTGTTAAGCAATAAAAAGATAATTATTTTTATTATTAAAATAATATTAACCAAAAAGGTTGAACTATGATCAATTAATTATTGAAACATCCTATGTTCAGATTAAAGGTCTAGCATCAGTCACGCTTGTAATACTGCTTATGAAAGATTGAGGACACATTGATGAATATGCTACTCCTGATCTAAGCTTAAATAATATACCTTGTTTTTATTTAGGTTTTGTTTGGGACGGCTTTCTTATTATTTCTTAAAGCAGTTTTTTAGTCTAAATTTTTTAATTTTTTATCAAAAAGCTGCTTTAAGAAACAATAAAAAAGCCGTCCTAGACGAAGCCTTAGTTGCCTTTTTCTTGAAGATGCTTTGTGCCACTTATGTCTTGATGGAAGAATTTTGGTTCATGATGATATATAGGTGGTTGTGGTGGCAATTAAAATTTAGCTGGCTGTGATGAGAAATAGACAATTCAACTGTAGACAGCTCATTATGTGACTTCAATAAAAAGATTTATTCCTGAAATCAAGGTTAATAGACTTTGATTCAAGCTGATTGTTCACAGAAGTTTCTTTTTTTATTTCAGACATTGTAAATTAAGTAAAAAAACAATTGCAGAGAAATTTGCAAATAATGTTATAGTTTGTGCTATTTTGTTCAAGAGAACAATAAGTGTCTTAATTGGTATGATAGTTCTCCTTTCAAAATTTTGCATACAATGACAATTAAGTTTTGATTGATGCGTGCGTAAAATTTATTTTCAATCAAAAACTTAAGTCTAAGGTTTTATTTTGGATAAATTCATTACTGTTTCTTGAAATATATTTTTTTTTTATAAAAATTTTAATTTTTGTACTAAAAAACTGTTTTAAGATGCAGTAATAAAGTCGTAAATTTTTTTATTAGAAAGCTGTTTTAAAAAGTAGCAAGAAAACTGTCCCAAATGAAGTATAAGATTTCATTTGGGATGGCTTTCTTATTGCTTCTTAAAGCGGCTTTCTACTATAAAAACTTTATTTTTGTACTAAAAAGCTGCTTTAAGAAGGTAAAAAAGTCGTCCCAAATGTGGCTATCCACATATTATTTTTAAACAAATATAAATCACCACGCATAAATTTACTCAATTATAGTACTAAGAAAATCAAGACCCATTAGTGTCACACATTGCATAAATCTCTTGATTCAAATAAACATTCAGCTTTGATATTGTTTGATGCGGTACAAAACAATGACATATCAAAATTGGCTTGAATACACCCATAAGAAAACATATTTTAAACAAAAAGCTTAAGCCTATAAGGGAAGGTCGACCACATAATATTTCAACATTAACATATTTTTTTCTATCCAATGTGGGACTAAACATTGCCTTATGCACCATAATGAATGGCTTTTTTTTAATAAGAGTGCATCAGAAAAGGTCATCTCAAACTTTTTATCACTTTCTGCACAAATTTATCTAAGAACAACAAAGAATTTAATAGGTGAAGGGTCTGCATAAAAAAAATCAGAGTTTGAAGTCAAAAGAACAAGAGAAATATTTTGGGAGATTTTTAAGTAGAAGGTAAGAATATGTTCTTTATATTATCCCCTAAATGGTTATTTACAGGAGTAGAAGGAGATTTATTGTTGCCCCTAATGATTAAACTGGTAGATAACTAGAACTTGTTACCTTTTTGAAAGCCATTCTATATCTATATACCCTTTAATGGATGGTGATCTTTATAAAGAATTGAAGATAGCAAAGCTAGGATTTGATGCCATTGAATATGGTGTTGAAGGGCAAGCGATCATATTTATATTTGAAGATTTGATATCAGTGCCAATGATGATCTACAGAAATAAAATAATTAAGAAGAACTTCAACAAAGTCAATGGACTGAACTTCTGTTGAGCTGATCTGTTTGTTGCATAAATCAAGATCTATGAACCTGGCTTTCAATTTGGAATTATTAATGTTTTGAAAACAGGTAATTTCCTTACAGTAATATCGCATGCTCACTCTGATGATCAGGTAAAATTATTATGTGTGGAAACGGACATCATCCAAAGGCGAATCAGAACATACAACGTCATTTTTTTGTTGTGTACCGCGGCTATGTACCGTTGTGTACCGAGTGAAATAGTGCGTTCTGATTCGCCTTCAGACAGTCTGGTGTTCGCACATAATAATTTTTCGATGATCAGCCCCAGAAGTTCCATTTCTCTCTTTAGCTCCCAATATGTTTCAGACCTGATGAATATTTCTTAATTTATTCTGATCATTGCGTGTAATTGCAAAACACCTTATTGCATCATATAAACACCTGAATAATTCTTAATATGCTTATATGGTTACACTATCAGAATAGTACATCTGCAAGTTTAATTAAGCAAAATTGATATTTCTTGCACCTAAATTGAGGAAAGGTGGTTAAAGTGTCTATAACAAAGTTTGGGTTTTCTTAATCTTCTATCTTTTCTATCAAAGTTTCTGCATTAAGTTGATTTTTTTCTCCTTGGATTATCTGAGGGACAGTATTCAGAATCTTTCTTTTCACCTAAGTTGCTTTGTCTGAAAAATTGTAATATGTAGTACAGTAACATGGGCAAAATTTACCAAACAACTAATTTCTGCTCGTAATTGTAATCGAAGCTTTATAACTTATATAACTACAAGAAGATTTGTAATCGAAGCTACATATTATACATAGCAACAAATGAGTTTCTCCTCTACTTGATGAGGAGAGCCACCCTTAGCCGCAACAAGTTCCACCATTGTCAATCCTCATCTAGTATCATCGCTTGCCAATCAACATGAGCAGTTTACTACTATCATTGCAGAAATCATCGTTGCCACAAGAAATTTGTGGATTTCCACTTTGCATGCTCATAACAATATTTATTATTTAGATTTGAAATAAGCATAGTCACTAAGCTAGTAACAAAGTTCCTTATTTGAATAACTAGATGTAACCGTTATATTCTCTGAAGTGTCAAACTCAGTGCATATCAGCCATACAAAAGCAAATATGGAAAGACTATTGTATTATTGTATAATAATTAGCTCTGAGACATTTTGGACATAACTGTTAGGGAAGCAAACCATGCAGCGAATACAAACAAGAAAGAGAAAATATAACGGAAAGAAAGAATACTAGGATTTAACATGGAAAAATCCGAAATCAGGAAAGCCACCCACACCAAGAAATTCACTATAAAAATTTAGGAGAACTAGTACATACCTTTATTTTCTATCGCTCTCTCCTTCTCTCTATTCTTTCATGAATTGTTCTTAAACAAACGAAGATAAAACTTATCAAAACCACTAAACGACACAATCCTTAATGAAAAACCATAAAGAAAACTGCTAGCCCTTCTCATAGCACTGTGATGCCAAATTTGGAGTACCGCGTCGCTGAACTCCTCATCTCAAGTTTGCCAAACAATGCCACAATGCTGGGGCGTGGAACATCGAAGTGCCAGCATTTGGATTTCCACAGTGCTCTACTTTCTTTTTGTCTTAAAGCAAACTACACATAGTCAAAGTGCTTGATAACACAGCGCTGCAGTGTTGTACGGTTGTGCAAAAAAGTTTCATGTGCAAAGCACCCGAACTCAAGCAGAGGGAGGATCCTAACGATCTTGACCAATGGAATTGAGATCCAAGATAATAATATAACCTGGTTGATCAACACAATCAAATTTCACACAGAACTGACAATAACCAAAACATTTCTTGAGACATCCAAAGCTTTTGGGAAAGTCAAATTCTCTTAAAATCGTGGAATCTCTTGGGGAAGAAAACTAATTGCTTCGTATCTTCTACAATCAAGATCAAAACTACCAAATTTATTGTCATTAATCATCAAATGTAATATAAATCTTACAATAAAGACAAAAGTTATAAATGGAGGATTAACATGACAAATGTTTTAATAACTACCGAGATTAAAAACAAGATAAAATCAAATCATATCGACAGTGTTATGATGTAATAATATTAGATATTCTCGGGAATAGTTTATTGACTATAATTCATCTCTAGAAACAATGATATTACTAATATTAATGATTAAAACTCCAAGTGAAGATCATGAAAGAAAGTGAAGTCACATGAGACATGAGATAGATACCAATACATAAATACATATAACTCCTTTTACAGATAGAAAAAGAGAAAAGATAGATCTTTATATTATTATTTTTTTCATTATTAAATAAATTATCACACTTTCCTTCCATATTTAAGATATGTTTACAAGATCAAATTACTTTAATTCTCATGTCCTTTTATTTATTTTACTCTCAACTTTTGTTGTGCTATTTCTCTAGCCTCTCATTGAGTATCCCAAAGTTTAGTTTCTTCTAGTTCTTGACTTATTTGAAACCAGCTTGCCATGTTCTTTTATTTTACAGTAGTTATAATTCAATTCGAAAAAGTTCACATGATAATTGAAAACGTTTTAGAATATATGAAATTTCTAAATATGTAATGGCAATTTAGTAATTTTTTATTTCCTTGCTTATGAATTAAGCAAGTTTTAACTTGGCATTAAGAGGGAATCGCAGAGGTTTAGAGCTTTGTAATGGCTAAAATATTGAGATTGATTTGACGTAGCCTGGTTTGACTTGATTTGATATTGGATTTGAGCTTGATTTAGCCCTTCTATCTTCTATCTTATGTGATTTTGAGTTGATTTGAAGGGGCTTCATGAGGAACCTGCTAGAGAGTTCACCCAAATAGTCAAGAAATATCTTGCCGTATACAAGTTTTATACATCTTTTATATTGTAAGAGTGCATTAGAGATGCATTAGACACATGCCACATTTGTTCGATTAAAAAAATGTTAAAAATAAATTGAGCATTCATGCCTTAAATATTTTATAAAAAAAAATGCAAATATAATTTCTTGTATTTAAAATTTTTATTAATTAAAAAAAAATTCTTATTTCCTCTTTTCATAACCTCAAATCATTTTCCGCACTCAATAACTCATTTTTTAAATATTCTCATTTTCATTTCTCTCTAGCCAGTCCAGGCTAGGGGTTAGCTAGGGGTGTAAGGGAGCCGAGCATGCTCGCAAGCCGGCTCAACTCGAGCTCACGAGTTGAGCTTGAGTTCGAGTTTGAGCTCATTTAGTAAACGAGCTCGAATTCGAGCTTGGGCCGGCTCAGCTCGCGAGCCGGCTCGAATAAATATTAATATTTTTTAAATACTTTTATTTTATTTATTAAATTTAAATATAAAAAAATAATAAAAACCACCTAAGTTTTATTTAAATGTTAAACATTTCATTTTTTTTTCTAAATTTTGACTAAGTTTAAAAAATTCCTCCTAAATTTAAAAATTCCCGCCCATGGCTCGCGAGCCGGCTCGAGCTCGTTTACTAGGAGATAAGCTCAACTTCAAGCTCGCTTTTCATCTAACGATTCGAGCTCAATAAGGGCATAAACTCGACTCGACTCGACTCGTTTATACCCCTAGTCATGGCTAGGGCTTCACAACTTTGAATGTCATATTAACATCGACGTTCGACACCATCATGACATCAATATTTCAAATCATCTAAACATCGAAGTATGATGTTGTTAACATTCACACTTAACAACAACAATTTCTACACCAATAATCATGCCCCTCCTCGCCATCTCAACATCTCATATTTATCCAACGTCATGTCAACATCAAAGATTGACGCCATCTCAACATCGATTCTTGATGCCCATTACACAAAATCGATGTCCGATTCTTTATAGCATTATTGTTTCCCATTTCAATGCTTGACATATAACATCGATGCTCAAATCTCAATATCCTAATATTAATAGTTTAAATATAAATAATACTACTTCAATGACTTTTTACTTCTTAATTATTCTTAATATTTTGTTATTCAATTTCTATTCATTATTTTAAAATATAAAATCATAATACAAAACACATATTCATATGTCTTATATTTTCAACAATTGACATATCATATATAGGTCTCTGACATTATGTCTGTGTCACCATATTCGTAATTTCGTATATTTGCACATAGTTTGGTTCATGTTTTGATCATTTTGTTGCCCATTAGAAATGTTCTAAGCCATTGATTCAAATTTGTCTTATTTTAATGACCTCGTGGAAGTCCATACTCATTTTAAAAAGTTCATTTTTCACTCCAACATAAAGAGAGAAAATTTTTCATTCGGTTATGTGTTTTATGTTTTAATAATTTTATATTAAAGGAATAAATTTAAGTCATTTTTTCTTATTAGAGATTTAATCAAAAAATTAGAAAGAATGTACACACAATATATATATATATATAGAGAGAGAGAGAGAGAGAGAGAGAGAGAGAGAGAGAGAGTTTGGAGAACTCCCCTCACCTTTATCCTGCTTGGATTTCCTCCTAATTTTCTTCACAATAGTGTTTTAGCAGTACTGATGGATTATTTTAGGAGGAGAGGGTTGAGGAGCTCCTTTACACCTAGGATGTGGGAGTGATTTCTCACCCACTTCACTTGGTTGGTTTAGAGAAGTAGGCCTGCCAAATAGGTTAAAAAGAGTTTAGCTTAAGTATAAGTATTGTAAAAATGAGCGATCTATTAGATTTGGGGTGAGATATAATAGAATAATTACTTTCCATTAACTTGGTGATTCATCATTAAGCCTTAATATGAGGTCATTAGCCTACTTAAGTACATTTTCTTCTGCTCTAACTTTGTTGATACTGTCAAGCTTCTTACCTCAAGATTATGCACTCCAATTGAATATTTTTCATCCATGGAGTTGCTGACAATGTCAAAATTTCTTACTTTTCGCTTTTAAATAAAATATTATCAATAGTATTTATCGAGGTTAAATCAATATTGATTTTCATAAAATGTCATTATTTGTTTAATCCTTGCCCAATTTAGGTTTCTTCTTATCCACTTAAACAAACTTATGAAAGATGACATCCTCCATTGCTTCTTTATCACAAAAAATTGAACCAAATTTATGCTTTCAAATGTGCAAAAGACAAGAGAATGTATACACATATGAAGTCATTTTCAAACTCTATTCTATTATAAAAGTTCAAATTAGGGGAAAATAAAACCTTGAATTCTTCTAATTATGGAAGAGTATATCAATCATGCACATGACTTTATTAGAACAATATTATTAGATAATAATTAGCTAAAATGTTTTAGACATCACAAAACGATTTCTCAAAGCTTCTGAAACTCTCTCTACATAGCCATTCCCTTACGAATGCATAATTTCTCGGAGCACAGTCCTAGTTGCTTTAAATATTCTTTGCTTGAGATCTCAATTTTAAATTTAATTGTGCTTAAATCAATATGAATGAGGCCTCATTTGGGATAGCTTTCTAAAGTAGTTTTTTAATACAAAAATTTCTTGAATTTGAATTTTTTGTAATAAAAAGTTGATTTAGAAAGCAATGAAAAAGCTAACCAAACGAATCCTAAATCTAATAAATATTACAATTCCTACCAAAATTAACAATGAGATTACTCAAGTTCTAATCATATCTAAAATGTTAATTAATCTTCTTGGGAATAGTTAATTAACATCAATTCACCTAATGAGATAAAACTAACTATAAATAGTAGTGATCAAACCTTTAGGGAAAGAGAATTAAGGAAAGAAAACACACACAAGACATCAAATAGATATGTATAGATAATTATACAATTTCTTGTACTAAAAGAAAAAAAAAATATAGAGAGAACTGAGATATCCTTTCATTATTTTTTTTGGCATTATCAAAGGAATTCTCTCTTGCACTTCTTCTATAGTGGGCCTAGGCCATAAGTTTGAATCATGTCAAATTTTATGTCATTTTATTACTTCTACTCTATTTTTATTATATTGTTACTCTAAGCTCCAAAACAGCATACCAAATCATAATTTCTTCTCATATTCTACATGTTTAAAATCCCAAACTATGATGTGAGCATCATTCATATTTGATTAATCACATCAAATATATATATATATTTTTAAGGACAACTACAATATTTTATAAAATTGGTTGTAAAGTTACTATGAGAAAAATGATTTCACCATTCTGATCGTAAAAAACAGCTTTTCGCTAATGAAAATTTAAAAAAATAGTAGAAAAATGACAAAAAAGTAATAGTCAATGAAAAACAAAGCAATAAAAAAGTTGTTCCAAACATGAAAAATTAATCTGTGCGGATCTCGAACGTCGTCCGAAAACCAACAAAATATGTCACATCACCCCTCCGTTGTGTACCGCGGCTCGATACTACTTGGTACCACTAATGTGGCCCGGCATCCGCACAGAATAATTTCTCCTCAAATAGACCTGAAGACAAATAATATTCAATTTTTTATAAATATAATCTCCTCAGCTTTAAGCTTACAGAATTAAAAAAAACTACATACATTCTATTATGAATAAAATTCAGCTTCTTAAGTCATTGCAACCTGTTAATAAATCTATTTCTGATAACGAAATAATCCACATAGTGTCCCAAAAAAAAAATAATCCACATAGTAACCACATTCAATTTTTCGAATAACTACAGGAAACGTGTGACAGATATTTTTGCTTTTTTTTAAAGAGGTAGATGCTGGGGGATAAAAGAAAGGATTAAACAATAGATATGAAGCTTAAAACAGAGCAAAATTTTAAAAATAATAATAATTTCAAGTAACAGAATGCAAGCCAAATTAAAAAAAAAAAACTTTATTTATTTATTTTTGGGTACTTCGAAGAAACAATGAACTGGATGGAACTCCCTTTAACGAGATATCACAATACAACTTATTAGATTTTAGTCCCTTAAACATCCCAAAGCAACCCCCAACCACCACTCCACAATGCAGGAGAATGAGAAGAAGAAGAAGAAGAAGCACAAAATCAAACACAAAGAACCAACCAACCCTCACTTCAAACCCACATCTGATGTCAAAGGCATTCGATTCGGCGGCCAATTCGTCGTCAAATCCTTCACAGTCCGTCGCTCATCTCCATTAGAACTCCTTCGTCTCCTCGCCATCTCTCCTTCTCATCAAAGCCACTCTAATGGCCTCCCTTTCCCTTCCACAACCATGTACCTTCCCACCAACTTCACCATTCTAGCTCACCACGCATGGCACACTCTCACTCTCGGCCTTGGCACCAAGAAGTCTAAAGTTGCACTTTTTGTCTTCGAGACAGAGACTATGAAGGCCGCTGTTGATAGAATTTGGCCAGCCATGATTCCTCTTGGAGATGTGAACAAGAAATTGATTCGTGGGCTTAGTGGATGCGAAATGGCGAGGTTTAAGTTCAGGAAAGGTTGCTTGACTTTCTATATTTATGCTGTGAGGAGATTGGGAGCTTCTTCTTTCCCCTCTGCTGATGATTTGAGGAAAGTTTTGGAGTCTGTGGTGGCGCTTAAGGATTTCCTTGATCATACTGCGATGCTGGCTTTGCCGAGCCAGAAAAGCATCACTTTCCAGTCTGATCCTTCCATGGCTAAATGAAGAAGCTTGTGTGTTTATGGTAGTTAGATTTGTTTTTCTCTTCAAAGGTGACTCTTTTCTTTGAGATCTATGGCTGCATTTCAGCAAGTTGAAATTTTTTTATTTGTTTATTTTCCCTTGTAGCATATAACATTCATTCTTTCCACTGTTACATATTAGTGGCTATCAAGCAATAGCCTGAAAATCAATGTATCTATGTTGTTTCATTTTGCCTTGTAAACTCGTGAAACTGTTGATTTCTTTGATTAGTATTTGAGAGGATCAGTATTTATTTTAGAAAGATTTTGTCTATAAATCCTCCAGCTACTTTTTCGTTGCGTTTTTTCACGTCTACACAATAATGTTTTCACGTCTTCACAATAATGCAGTTCATTAAATTTGGATCTTCTTCTTCGCAGAAAGCAAGTTTATTCAATATTAACACAAGAAAATGCTTTGTTTCTTATTTTTTAACATTGGAGAATTGTTAAGACATTGTTTAATTGTCTGTTATTAAGCCCTGAAAGTGAAGAGTAGGTGAAGTGTTTGGTTGCCTGTTACAATTGAAAGTGAAAAGTGGGTGAAGGGACACACTTTAGATATTTGGTTATCAGCTGAAACCAAAAGTCACTTCATTTAAGTGTGAGCTTTGCTGAGTTTATACTTCTCTGGTTTTTTTAATCAGAATTCTGTGGCTAGTTTTTCGGCCACAATAGTTATCTTCTATTGAGATTTTTTGTTTATTTTGAAGAAAATTGTGGGAGAAACAGAGAAACTGACCTGTTTTATAATCCGAACAGCTTGCATCTATTTTGTGGCAGATAAAAACTAAACCAAATGAGAGCTAAGTGATGTGTAATATCTTTCCTGTCAGATAACTTCTTCTCTTAGGCCAGTTTGTTTTGACCTGTATTCGGAAGTTAGCCAAGCCATGCTCAAGTATTTGTCTGTTGAAAGTGGATGAAAATGAGGCTTCGTTTAGGACGGCTTTCTTATTGCTTTCTGAAGCAGCTTGTTAGTCCAAATTTTTTTAGTTTAAAAAATTTTTGTATTAAAAAGTTGCTTTTGAAAGCAGTAAGAAAATCATCCCAAACGAAGCATGAATTTCTTCTTTTAAAGCTCTCCTTCTTAAAGTAAAGATTGCTTTTGAAACTTTACTCAAATCAATTAATTGCAAACACTTGCATCTAAACAAATAGAACCAATTTTGATCCAAGGTCATTTCTAGAACTAAGTGCGCTTTCATTTTTTTTCTGGAAGAAATTAAATAGATCCTAAGTAGATGTACTGATAAGTGATTGAATAGGAGGAAAAGGTTGCTTGGATGATGATGTTGATAAAAAGCTAAATTCTCCACTATGAAAAGGATGAGAGAGAATGAATGGAGGGGGCTCAATTTTCCTCCCCCACATCTCCTTCTCCCCCATACAAAAGAGGACACTATGTATCATATTTCTATCTTGTCGCTGTAATCATTCATGGCTGGGCCCAACTTAAATAAAAGAAGGAACAAAATGAAAAGCACAAAAAAGAAGCCTCTTCAGACTCTGCAGTGGCATCATTGCAGCGCCATGTTCATGTGCAGCACAGGCATGATTGTGGTACCTAAAACCCCAATGGATGCAAATTCTATAAAGTTATCAATATAATTATTATGTCGCAGATATAAATTTTCTGCCATTATTCAATCCTAGCCAATCGAAATGAATTGAATGGTTGAGATTTTGGAACTGCACCTTTACAGTTGCCATTATCTATGTGAAATCAGCAAATGTAGATTGGAGGTTCCCACAAGTTCAGTGAACATGATTAACGCACTGCTGAAGATGTTTCCTTAATACTTACTTTGTAATAACACAGAACAAAACGATAATAGGAATTTGAACTAGAGTCTCAGCTTTAAAAGTGCTATAAAAATTAAAAGTCTGCAAACTTTTTAGAAAATTATGGTTAAAATTAAATTTTTAGACCCACCGATGCTTAGCTCGGTTGGTTGGCGAGTCCGGGTGGGTGCCCACCATCTCGGGTTCGATTTCCTCGGGCGGCAGCGCCCCTTCGGGGGATCAGATAAGCGTTGGCCCCGAATAGAATGGTGTGGGTCGCTCGGCTAAGCAGACCGGAGTTTACGGACTACCAAGCGCTCTGGCTAAGCTGGAGTGACAGCGGAAGGTTCTTTGTCACCAAAAAAAAAATTCTTAGCTCCGCTTTTGACTTTTTAATCACAATTTGTAGCTATTGTAAGTATGAAGTGTTGATGAATTAATAGCAACAATCATATTTCATCAGAGAAGTGTAACTAATATGATAAGTAATGTGGCTGAATAGAACAATTTTTAAGAAAGTGTGACTAAAAAAAAGATATTCAGGCTTTGTTTGAGATGACTTTTTTATTGCTTTTTTAAGCAATTAAAAAGAAGTCTCACTTCTTAATGATCTTAACGAAGTATAGCTATAGCCTATAGCTCAAAATGTTAATAGTACAAGTAGAAAATGAAAATAAAAGTGAAACCCAGACATGGCCTTTGATATTCTAGAATGGGCTGGTTTAGGTTCCAATTGCTTGTCGCTTATAAGAGTAGAATGGAATGTTGTTAAGCATTCTTCCTTTGGGCAAAGAGGACCGTTACTTTTAAGAGTCACATGTTCCTGCTGAGCTTACTGTTCTTGTTATAATGAATTATACCTAATTTTGTACCCAAAACAACATCATTGCTGCATATGACCCCACTGCTTTCTCATGTAAGTTGTGATCCAATGATACTTCTAACTCTGCTTCCAAACTTTTACAGTATTTCACATCATCATACCATAAAATGGAAAAATGTGGATCAGACTATCCTAAAATAAGTTTTATCTGAAATGTATGATACTTCTTTTTAAAATTCTAAGAGAATTATTTTTTTATGTTAGACAGTATTTTTTATGTTGTAAAAAACAATTGAGTTCCTTTTTTATATCGTAAAAGAATTTGGGATATGTTGCAACCCTCAAAATTTTAAGAAAATTATTTATCTTAAGTTAAATTTGAATTTGAATGTATAGTTTCAATTTTCACTAAAAAAACTTGATTAAGATCATTACATTAAAGAGCATACTTCTTGTTGCATGCTTGAAAATTCATGAGGAAAGAGATTGAAAATTTTGTCTCAACTTGTACAAAGATATCACAGACACGGATACCCCGAATATGAAAATATATGCACAAAAGTTTCTTCTCTCCTTGAGCTAGTGATAAATTGTAATATGCTACAGTGCTACACACTCTCCTTATGAGTGAGTGCAACCTAATTTTAAGTTACAATAATTATTTAACACTAAGGAGCTATTTGGTAGCAGGATTTATGCCAGATTTGAGGCTAATTTGAGCGAAATCCAGCCAAACGACCTAAAATGCAGAACCAAATCTCACGGAAAATGAAAGCCGCTGTAAACGAAAAATTCCGCATTTTCATTCATGCTAAATCCCGGATTTCTGAAATCCCCTTTTTTGCCATATTTACGAAATCCATTGCCTCGAAAGGAAGAGTCTGCTCGTTAAATCCGCTCTATAGCCAAATAATCACACAAGATTTAATATGATTCATTATGAATGTTACCAAACAATTTTCAGGATTTACGCCCTTCAAGATTTCCGAAATCCGGATTTAGAGGATTTATGAAATCCAACTTAAATCAAATACTGGGTGCTACCAAACAGACCCTAAGTTTTTCCAAGAACTAACAAAATATCCAAACAAAAAAAAAATTAGAAATACGAATAGTACTCTCTTCAAATGTTTTGTTCATTTATGAAAGATTGATGCCTCCACGACATTTTGCTCAAATGATTTCACTTTATAGCTCCTCTTTCTGATTTTAAGTAATTTTACATAAAGACTTGGGAGCTAGGAAATCAAGCATTAGATTGAAGGAAAGAAGGGTGTAGCTAAAGAAATTCTTCTAACATTTTGAAACATAAGGAAATAGGGTATAAATAGCCTCATATAACTTCCTTCAATCCCCAATGGCTATAAGAAGTCCCAAGCTGGTTTGGCTGGTCAAAAGCAAAAAAATGACTAGCCTAAAAATCATGAGTATGATCATTGATCATATGTACAATAATTTCATAATTGCTTGAAATTTGTACTTATTGTGTGTATGATTCATCAAATGTATGTATGATTCAAAAGTTATTTTCTAACTAAGAAGGCATCATATGTGCTTTACAATGGAAAATAATGGTTAACAATAAGTAGCTCCCCATTGTTATACCACATTAGATCGTATATGTATGATCACATAATTGCATGTACACTCAAGATCGTATTTGTGCTACTTAAGAGATTTAAAATCTTATGAAATTTATTGGTTATGACCACTTAGTCAAGCTTAATAACATATCAAATGGCTTTAATAGGTTTTAAATATTTTCCTAAGAACAAACAACTTATAGAGCCTTCGAGAAAAAATATTTTGCAATTATAAGATTATCAAAATAAATGTTACAATGGAACGTTATAACAACAAAACTCAATAAGAGGGTTTTCACAATACAAGAAAATCAGTTATTAACGGTGGAAATTAATTATTTTCGGGTGAATTTGGAATTTTACGGAAAATTTTCAATCATTAAAACTGTGTGGGAAAAATTTTTTGGTGAAAAAAAAACTGCTATAATAATTAAAAAAAAAACATCAGTAGCCACCCACCAGCCCTGCCCAATGTTGACACCTACTAGCCCGCCTGCGGCGTGATGCCTGTGGGATTCAAACCACAACCAGAAAAATTTTCAAACACTCAACCCTTTTGTTAGAAAGAAAAATGTGTTATATATATAGATTACTCTTTTATATTTAAACTATAATTATATGAAAATTAAAAATTAAAATTAATTATAATAAAATATTTTAATTAATAATTAATTATAATAACTAATTAGTTAACTATTTAATTAATGATTAATTAAAATAAAACATTAAAATTAATAAATAAAAAAATATTATTAAATTTTTAATCATTTTAGATAAATATTTAAATAATTAATTTCAAATAGTTATAATTCTTATTTTGAAATTACATATATATTTTCAGAAATTATTAAAATTTGCTGGAACATCACCGAAAAGTCTGCCGGAAATATTTCATGGAAATTCGTCGGAAATCCTTGGGTAATTGATGATTTTCCTGTAGTGTCAATTTATCTCTTAACTCCATCATTCATAACTCAATATTAAATATGCGTTGACTAGACCATTACCTCTAATTCAATCAATTTCACTATCTTGATCCTTTCTTCCTATCAATCCTATAATAACCTACTTTAAAATACTGATTTCTCCAATCATGTATTTATTATCATTACATTAACTAAAGTGTAAAAAGGCAACTTTCCCTTTATGATTAAAATTCTAACAGTGGCATTATAAAAATAAAATATTTAACTTATGCTTCTCCTAAATTATGTAATTAAATATCCTCCTAAATATGCATATGATATAAACATAAAATCAAAATTATATATCTCTCAGCCTTTTGTAAATATAGAAAATAATTACCAAATAATAGAGAAAATAACTATATTATATATGAATTAACCATATAGCCAAATAATTAAATATTAGAATCAAGCATTTCAAATTTTCTTCTTAGTTAACAAAATCTTTTTAATTATATATATATATATATATATATATATATATATATATATATCATTTATTTTCATCACAATAATCTTCAAATAATTTATTCTTAGATTCTCCAATAAAATTAATTTGAGAATGAGAAATCAGATATCCTCATTCTCTTTGTGTATATTTTGCAAAAATCTTCTAAAGTAACCAAATATTTAACTTAGTTAATCATGGCAAAATAAATAAATATTGTTATATTTATGACTTCCTAATAACATATTTTCATTATTTTAACTACATAGCATGATGAATAAAATATAACATCAAAGCCTTTATGATACAAATGACTAATAGATATTAATTAGTTGTGATTTCAACTTAAAACCAAAAGGATAATATCAATGGTTGAAGAGTTCTTATTGATAGTTCTAATTTCAAATGTAGCAAAATCACCACCTTTGATTATAGTACTACAACTTTTTGAAATATCTCTTGTCATGTGCTACGAGCATCTATTATATAAATATAACATATCATTACATGTAACGCTATGAAGACAATCCTATAAAATAAAATCATATTGTTTATTTGGAGCCCAAACTATATTTGGATCCACTTTCAATAAAACTATCATGTGATGTAAAGTGTAGCATGTGTATGATTGTTACGTTTAAGTATATTATAAGAAGAATGTGAGTGAAATTGTAATAATCTCATAGAGGAACTTACGCTCTAAGGCTAATAAGAAAAGAAAAGCATCCCCTCAGTGTGACTAATGGATATCCTATGGGATTAGCAAGCCCATATATTTCCTCAATATGGTAGAGAAGATACAAAAGATGAAAAAAAAAAAGAAACTTAACATATGATCGTGAGAAATCAAGAAGCTCGAGTACCTCCTCCATGTGATAGATAAGATATCAAATATAACACTTACAATAATATCGCATGTGATAAAAAAAGTGCAATGATTGGACTTACATCTTAGTTGGTTCATGAATGTCATCTAACCACTTAAGCATATGTACAAAATAGGGCCAGTAGGTGGGAGAGCCAAAAGTGAGATGTTTCTTCCCACAAATAGTGCCAACTATTGATTCCTAGGATATCTTAATTAATAAAATGATTGCTTGACTGACCAAAATTAGAGCAAGATGACTTAGTGTTAAGAAAATCTCATTTGCTTATCATTATAGATGAACTAGTGATTGATATGGGAGCTAAACGTGGGAAGTTACTTCCCATATATAGTGACAATTATTGTGCCATCAAGATTTACGTTTCAACTTTAAAAAGATCTCACACTTCTATGAATAAAAAATTTGCAAGCATATTTTTATGTGAAAAACTCAAAGGGTAAAATATCATGAGGCGCTTCCTATTGAAATAGAACTATTTGCTTAAGTTAAAAATTACACAAGCTTGATCTTCCCCTTAAATGCAAAAGGAGAGTATACAATATGAAGAATTTGAATGATTCAAAACTCTCTCCTAAGGTGGTAGTAGTTTTTGTTAAAGGCTATAAACATCAATGAAGGATACAAGGCATTTATCAATGACACTAGTAAAAGGTGATGACTAATGTCAAGATTTAGCTATCAGTAAATGTTTATTGTACATTAAGTTAGAATATATCATTCACAAATATTTGATATTAGCAAAGTGTGATAGTTGGCATCAAGAGAAAGATGTTAATTTATGTGGTTGACTGTGAAGTCTACTAATGTTGGCCTATAGATGCTTAGTGTAATGAAGGGTAATAGCTCGCATTTGGTGGAATCTTGATCACAAAGTTAAGAGACACCATTTAATAGATGAATAATATCATGAGTAAGATATTGTTCGATCATGAAATCAAGAAGTATCAATCAAGGGTTATCCAATGTTGGTGAAGGGAAACATCTTACATCTGTTGGGACCATGGAGGTATTTGGTAGCTCTAGAAGTAGTCAAAGGTTCAAAATTTTCTATAACCAAATGCATAGAGGTCAATGTATGAAAAATTTAAAGAAAATTGGTTTTCATTTATACATTTTGAATAGCGTAATCCAATCTTTATCTATAATCCTCCTAAAATATTCTTCATTTTTATCGATAATGGTTGCATTGGATCATGCCTTCACCTAATTAAAAAAAAATGATCAAATGAATTTGACCTTAGGTTGACCCTATAACCCACTCAAGCCATGGTTAGGTCAAGCCATTCCCTGACATCCAATAGTGCTATGACAACAATGTTATTTTATTAATGAGTAGAAGACACCATCTATAAACACTCAATGTTATAAGTATAAATGAGTTGATAAACTATAAGGTTTAGGGTGCTTTCATATTCATTGCAATAAAAAATATTAACAAATAGCAAATATTTTAGTATGAATTTTTACTTCTCAAAGAAAGCAAGCTAATTCCGTTGATTATTCATGAATCAAATATAAGTGCAAGGCATAATAATTTTGAAGGAGTCAAGATCAAGTTTAGGACTAGTGAAAAATGAGGATAGAACTCTATCATTTTAAAGGAAAAAAATTTTACTTCATCAGATTAGGCCAAAGTTATGAATAACTTATGATTTTATATCATGTGGAGGCCTTAATGGCTACGAGAAGTTTTCACAGTCAAATTTTTCTTGACAAACTGCACTCAAATTAAAATAACCCTAGGTCTTAAAATAAATTTATTTAAAAAAATCTTATAAAGTTCTGAACTATACGTTGTGGTATTGTGCTTTCAAGCACAATGGTGCAAAGGGGAGCAACACTAGGGTGCTGGAATTCAACGTGGCGGCCCTGAACTCCATGTTCTACAATAACTCTGGATTGAGCATATAGCACTCCGGCTTTGGGTCCAGAGCATTGCGACGCTGGGCACTGAATTGTGTTTTTTTAATATAAATTTTCTCCACTCGGCTATTTCCTCCCCTCGTTTGGCTTGCCGGAGAGAGAGAGAGAGAGAAGATAAGGGATTTTGGGATTTTTTTTGTCCGTCACTCTAGTTTCGAAAATTAATCTGATCATTTTGGGTGACTTCTATCCTAACTCTATTTTTAAAGATTTTTATTTATGACAAGACCCTCCTAATACTATCACTAATCATCCAAGAGTCCACAATTGGGCAGCTCAAGGCAAGTTCAGCTAGATTTGAATTGGGTTGCATATCATTTAACCAAAATCAAGCCCTATCCAGCCCACCAGATCGGTTGAAAATCTCAGCCCAATGCCCTGTTTGAATCAGGTCAAGCAGGGCTAGCTAAGTCATTTTAGCATATTCAAAACCTATCAATTAGCATATTTATTTTCATTTTTCAATATTTTTTTCATCAAACAAATATATATATAAACTTAATCTATTTTATCCAGAAAGGTACTCTACAGTGCTAAAAAAAGGGTAAATTTTCAAAATAATCCTCCAACTTATCATATATGATCATTTTAATCATAAAATGTTACTTTAATTTAGTCTCTTGAATGTACAAAATTAATATAAAATGATCTATTTTGAACTAAATTAAGATCAATTTTATACTACAATTACACAATTATCCGGACACAATGACAAAAACGAATTTATGTAACGACTCCAGATAGTGGGACAAAGGCTTGATGTTATTGTAATTACACAATTATAATATAAGAGATTATTTTTGATCAATTTTATATAATGGATAAATTATATTAGGTCAATATAATACTCTGTGATTAAATTAACATTACATGAATAATCTGTGAGTTATTTAAAGTTTTTTCGCTAAAAAAACAGCACAATAAATTTTTAGATAATTAGATAAATGATTTATGACATTCACATTTATGAGTTTAACAAGAAAATATCTTTCTTTCAATGAATTAATCTAACACCGAAGTGTTATGCTGTCAGTGATTAAACGGGTAGTTTGGTCTGACTTAGGCTTTATTTGGGACGGCTTTTTATTGCTTTTTAAAACGGAGTTGTAATACAAATTTTTTTATTTTTGTACAAAACTCTATTTTAGAAAGCAATAAAAAAGCCGTCCCAAACGAAACCTTAGACTTCGTTTGCGACGGCTTTCTTCATGCTTCTTAAAGCAACTTTTTAGTACAAAATTTAAAATTTTTGTACTAAAAAACCGCTTTAAGAAGCAGAAAGACAGCTGTCCCAAATGAAGCCTTAGACAGCAGACAACAGGACTTTTCAAGTTGATAAAATATCAATTTGGAGATTTTGATCAAGCTGATCATCATTGGATAAATTATGACATGCGAACATCAGACACAGAGAACCATCCGAATTATCTATATGAACAACAAAAGTGTAATTTACCATACTTTTACTATTCACAGAAATAAAAACGAATAATTCTCTCTATCCGATCTTCGCACGTAATAATCTCTCGTGACATTGAGAATACAACAATCCTTCGAGAAATTTTCATAAATTCTTCATAGAAAATGAAGTTCACAAAAGTGTTTTTTTTCCAAAATCACTGTTATAAAAGCTATTAACCACTTGTTATAAATTTCTTTAGGGAACCTATCAACGGAAACATTCAAGCCAATGCTCGTAAAATTTTCAATTTTGCTAAGCTTGTATTGATCCCACAAAGCATCAATAACTTAGATTCAAATTCAACTAAACAAGATGGAAAAGAGTGAACGAAATCATTCAGAAATTTCTTTGAGATATTCAAAGACAAAATTTCAATAACTATGACATTCATCCATAAAAAAATATAATTCCTTTCTTCTAAACCAAAGAAGAAGCCCTCATAATAACACAAAGTTGCTACAAATGAACCATTAATGTGTCCAAGCAGAATAGATTCAGCAAAAATAACAGACCCAATCATTCAAGATGCAATTATATTTAATCTTGTGTTGCAGCTCCCTGATTGAGTTCAGCAAATCTCATTCCAACCCTCATGGAATGCTTCAAAAATTTCTCAGCGCATCGGCGAACACAAGTTTCTTCTTGCTTGTCGAGAGTTTTGCGACGAAAACTGTCCACACAGTCATTAAAACATCTCTCCACAAGTGAATTGTACATTCTCAAGCTGCAAGGAAAACACAGGAAAGAAGTAGAATGAATATCTTAATCATGTGGCGGAGCCATAAATTTTATTCAGTGGAAGCCTAAATTGAAATAGTTATGTTTGCAATCTCATTTGGAAGGTTAGAGAATATAAAAAAAGTTCCGTTTGCCGTCTCATTACTGGAGCCAAGAGGAGCTGTAAGATGAAATTTAAAAAGGAAAATAACATAATCCTTAGAGCTTAGCAGACAAACATTTGTCACGGACAGTCTTTGTTTGTGGGCGAGAGAGGAGCGAAAGGGAAAACAAAGCCGAGCTCGAGGTTGTGACTCGTGAGTTGCAAGAGAGGAGTAAAGGGGAAAAATGAATCATTGATGCTTTTCATGTGTCCAGAAAAAAATGTTGGTGACTTATGTGGATTAATAAATAACTTTAAAATGAAGAATTACAAAAATTAGAGCAGGTTTTCTCGAGACAGCGCCCTAGCTATTTTCCTACAGTTGAAGCATTGCGTGCGTACTCCCTCTATGTCAAGTTGTTCTTGAGATTTTGCCGAAGGGCAAATGTGTTCGCTAGTAAAGCACAGATCTGTCCGAGATCCTGCTTGAAAGCTTGCAGAAAAAAATGAAGGGGAAGAGCAGGTTGCGCTGATCCATGTAGATCTGGATCTTAAATCCATGATCCCTGTTGATCTCGACCCACTCACAGTCGTGAAAGCACCATCAAAGCTTCCACACCCAGAGGAACTTTCTCCATAGATTGAATTGTAAATTGCAGCCACGTCCTTCTCCATATTGTTTCATAGTAATCTCCCACATTCCTCATGGTTTTTCAATACAGCTTCGTCTCTTTGCATTAATCTTATAGGGGGGCTCTTCATGCATGTGATCAACAACGAGATGGCTATGAAAACTAAGCCGCCAAAAGAAATCTAACGTAGAACTAAATGCGTGGGTAATTATGTAATGTTAAAATAAACACCTTCTAAATTAGAGCAAGAATAATTAAGTTTACTTCAGCAACTTAAACAAAATCTTGAAACAAGAGAGAGGTGATTTAAGCTTAGGCCAAATTGCAAGATAGAAGTTAGAATAATGAATAATCAGTTTCAATCACAATTAGCCAAGTATGGAGGAGTTCCATGGTTTGAAATTGCGCAATATGAGGCTCTCCTTGAGGCCCGCCTTTGCGCAATTCCAGTAAAAAACTAAAAAATGCCTCGAGTTTTTTTTTTTATGAGGCTTGCACCTTAACTTGATTGAGGCCCACCTCGCCTCACTAGCATGAGGCTTACGCCTCACGCTATATATATTAAAACTTACATAAATCTTGAAGTAAATAGCCGACATTGGACTCTATAGGGGAGGAGGAAGGGGAGAGAACAATTCACCATAATGATGATTCAAATGAAGAACCCCTTAGTGATGATAGTGCTGATGACTTATGAGTTCTTATGTGATATGTTATTGCTATTTATTTTTGGAAATTGGAATTATATGTTAATGAAAAGAATACTGGGATTTGGGAAAGATAGAATTTTGAGTTGAACTATATTTCATGTTGTCTTATTAATGAGATATTTTGATTTCACTTCATATCTTATGCTTTTTTATGTTTTATATTATTCACGCATTTGTATATAAAAAAATTATCATTTTATGTTTACGCAATCTTTTGATTCTGAGGCTTACGCCTCAAAATGTCTTGAGGCTTACGCCTCGCCTCACAAATGAAAAACGCCTCAATATCCGAATACGCAATTTTAAACATTGAGGAGTTCAAAGGAAATCCCTATGTTAACATATAGATTAGTTACTAATTGGATCCACTCCTTCACACTCTTGTTGTAGAATAAACGGAGAAAGATTGCACAACCTTTATGATGCCACAATTTTAGGGGAACTAAGAAAGGCAAATACTTGGGGAAGAGGTTCACAGTTATCAAGCTTTGGAAACGAGTCGTCACTGAATGGGAGAAAGTTGTTCGTTGATAGCGGCGGCGCGGGAGAACATAATCCTTTCGATGTAATCTTCAACGGTGTTGTCGATCTCCAAGTTAATGTCAAAAAACAGAGATTTGAGGATGTCAACTTGCCCTTGATCGTTGTAATCGAAGCCATGATCAAGTTCTGGATCAGCCATACATGAGAGAACAACAACTACAAGGTTCTAGAACCTCTAGACAGCAAGCGGAAACCTTTTTCGGACAGAAAGACAGCAAGGGGAGTCGCTGAATTTCTGGACAGCACACTTAACTTGGCCAAAAATCTGGACAGCAGTTGGAGAGGGGAGGATTTTGGAGTTTCGGCTATCTGGGGGGAAGGGAATTAGGTGATTATTGTGGGAAAGTATGTGGACAACAGTGCGAGGAAATCTGGAATTAATTTCCTTGTCTATGTGGAATGCTAATTAAATCATAAACCAATTGGAGAGATAAGAGGGGGCAGCAGCCCTTGATAGGCTTGATTGGGGATTTAATTGGAGGGAAAATTATTAGTTGCTAGATTTGGGATTTTAGTTTAGGAAAGGAGGGAAGGGGCAACGACTATGAGAGGAGGGAAGAATTAGGGAGACTTAATTGCTTGCCAATTCAAGCAACTTATGTTTGGAAAGAGGATTTAAGTCAAATCCCCCTTTTAAATTCAGATTTAATTGAATGGAAATCTGAATTAAGCTTTCCTAATAAGATGTTACCTATAAGGAAAGTCAAAATTGCTTGGTTTGGAACTGGAGGGAAGGAGGAAAGGGGGAGTGGCCGGCGGCTAGGGCTTGGACTATGGGGGAGGGGTTTCAGCCAAGGAAAGGGGAAGGTGGGGGCAGCGGCTTATAGAGTGGATGGAGAGGTAGGCGGCCAGGGATTTGGGTGTTGGGGTTTGATCCAATGGGAGAGGGGAAGATGGTTGCCGGCGGCTTGGAGGATGGACGGGGAAGGTGGCCGGCCTAGGGTAAGAGGAGGTGGGGGTTTTCGGCCGAGTAAGATAGGGGTAGGGAGGGAGGCCGGTTAGAGAAGAGAAGGAAGAAGACCACGAGCCCGGACGTTTCCTGCGGCTAGTGGGTATTCCGTTGCCCTCACCTAGGGACTTTAAGCAAGCTCTCTCAAGAACTCTCACAACTCACAAACAAAGTGAAGGAAAATTTTCTTCATCACCATCATTAACCATCACAAGAATAAGAGGCTATAAATAGCCCAAAGTATAATAATAAAACAAAAGACAAAAGTGCCCCTTGGGATCACAAGCACCTACTCCCTCAAGTGAGGGTAAAATCGGAAAATAAACAACAATAAATCCAATACAACTAATAACTCAAATAAAGTGGTGTGATCGTAGTCGTAGATCGATGGGAATTCCAAATAGCATAAACAACACCCAGGAAAGACCAAACAGTGTTTTGAGAATTCCAAATAGCACTTTGTCGTTCGCTCTGGAAAAATCTTTTTCACAAACAGGATGCGAATCCCGGTCTCACGAACTTAGGATTCTCTTTAATTTTTCCGGAGGTAGATTAAGTTTAATATTTAATTAGATTTCTCATGAGAGCAGTGTCAGAGTTTATTTAGATCTGGGTTCCACTTCCTATGAGCGCAAGCCCTTATAGTTAATTATCGCTCCTAACGCATTAGAAGAGCACTCAACATTAAAGATGAAATATACTTAACTTCATGCAAAGAGTGTAAGAATATGCAATAGAGTCTTAGACTTAGTTATGGGGGGGGGTGAAGGTACACCGAATCAAGATCCCATGATTCCGTCATCCCGGGTATACCGTGGGTTCAGTCTACCAACACTGACAACCATTGATTGTGGTGTCCAAGTAATCTGATTAGCAATCATGGGTTGCCTCCTATCAGGAATCTCGAGTAGACTGAAGTGGATATGTGTGGATTTTATTTTAATTTAATTTGGGTTAGTGCTTATGACTTCCTTAGAAGTTGCCCGTTAATTTGTTTAGTTTGGGACATACGGCTTCAGTTAGAAGTTGCCCGTTAATTTATTTCGTTTGGGGCTTACGACTCCAATTAGGAGTTGCCCGTTAATTTTTTTGGTTTTGGGCTTACGGCTCCAATTAGGAGTTGCCCGTGTGATTAGATTTGGTTAGGGACTTATGACTTTCATTTTTAAAGTAGCCTTAATAGTGGGTCTTACGACCTCTATTGGAGGTGACCCAAAGATTTTTGGTTGGATAGGTTTGATGGCTTCCTTAGAAATTATCTAAGGACGAGTTTTATGACTTAGCCCTATAAGCTAAGTGGCCCGAAGGGGTTTAATTATTTGGATATAGGGTCGTTTATTTAGAAGTTACCTAACGTGCGGGTCTTACTGCTTCACTTAGAAGTAACCCAAGTGGCAGGTCTTACAACTTAGTTTTATAAACTAAGAGGCCCATGTGGTTTTGAGTTTTTGGTCTAGGGTCATTCACTTAGAAGTTTCCTAACACGCGGGTCTTACTGCTTCACTTAGAAGTAACTCAAATGACGGGTCTTACAACTTAGTCCTATAGGCTAATAAGATGCCCAATGAGGGGTTTAGGATTAGGTTGCTTCCTATTTATTACCCCTAAAGACTGGACTTACGGCTTTCATTTGAAAGTTGCCAGCATAAGGGTTTATAGTTTTACACACTTCTGGATTTTCACACCGGTGTCAGTGTTTTGTTGTTTTATGCTCATAGTTTTTTTTTCCACTACAATAGTTCATTACTTTGCTTTCAATAGTATACTTTGTTGTTTGTTCTTGTGCTTGTAGTTCTCTTTTTGCTACAGTTATCTGTGTTTTACTTTGTTATTTTGTGCTCACTTTTGTTTGCTTGTTTGCATGTGCACATAGCCAGCAGATCAGGGAGTCCCATAGGTAGACATAGTTTAGACAACAACTAAGGGACTAAGTGAGTTTTAACATTGTTTTGAGAGAATTTTAGAGCTGCTATGAGGGCTACTCAGAGAGTTTTAGGAAAGCTTTGAGGCCTTGAGAGTCTATAGTTCTTTGGAGAGTTACTAATTTGAGAGCAATTTGAGTTGTCTAATAGTTTCTATATAAACTGGATTGTTGGAAGACATTAATTTATTGCATTTTATTTGATTTTAATTGCATTAATTAGATTGATTAAAAGGATTAACACTTATTTAAAGTTGAATTTTAAATGTCCAATTATCTAATTAAAATATGTTTTAAAGTTGTTCAATTAATTTTAATTTTTTTATTTAATTTGTTTATTTTGATTTTAATTTGTTTAAATATTTATTCAATTATTTAAATTAGATCGTTTATTAATTTATCAAATATTTAATTATATTCGAGTTTTAATTAAATTTAAATTTTATTTAAAGATTTTAACTTTTTCTTGTTTTAATTAAATTCTATTTTCTTAATTAATTATTTAAATTATTTTAATTGATTAAGTTGATAGAAAATTAAATTTTATTAAGTTTTAATTATTAAACTCTCATATCATTTAAAATTTCAAGTTTTGATAAAGCTATATTTCAAATTCAATTGGATATCAAATAGGCTTGAGTGCAAAGCATAAGTATTTGCTAGTAGGTTCTAAGATATAACTTATAACCAACGTTCAGAATAAAGAGTAGTCTGTTTTAAATTAATCATTATAAATTGGAATTGATTAGTTCAAGTTAAATTAGGGATGTAAGTGAGCCGAGCCAGCTCAAGCTCGACTCGTTTATGAGCTCGCAAGCCGAGCTTATCGAGCTCACGAGTCGAGCTCGAGCTCGAGCCCGGCTCGGCTCGTGAACTAGCGAGCCAGCTCGAATAAATTTTTTTTTTATAAAATGAAGTCATTACTATTTTTATTAATTTTAAATCTAAAAAATAAATGGTAGTAGCTAATTTAAAAAGAAATCTGCATCCACTGTCAAAAGCTTTCAAATATATATATATATATATATATATATATATATATATATATATATATATATATATATATATATATATATATATATATATATATATATATATATATGTTCCCAAGAGCTGCCAAATGCTAATGAGTTAGATGTTTTATCCAAGAGAGAAAAAACTTGAGTTAAATGTTTTATCCACCGGAAAAAGCAATAGATCAACGGATGTAATAGAATATTGGGAAATGTTTCATTGCTTTATCCACCGGAAAATGCAAAAGAGAAGCCTTTTTATACAATAGAAAATGAAAAAAACGTGCCCACTGCAAGCCTGCAACGCCGTTGGCTCGCTGGCCGAGATATCTTTTCTCCTGCACATCGCTGGCCCGCTGGCCGAGAAATGGGCGGGAAAAAGGCAAATTGCAGGTGGGAAATTGAACTCGAGCAGCTCGACTCGACTCGTTTGCACCCCTAGGTTAAATTATGATTTAAAGTTTAAATTCAATTCTTTGGATTCCTCCTTTGTTTGTTTGTATGTTTTTTTTTAAATAGTTAATTAATTAAGTTGTGATTTAAAATTTAAATACTTAACTGTTTGAGTTAATTGAAAAAAATTCAGGTTATTCTTAATCAAATTTAAGTTAATTATTAATCATTTAGATTTTTGGTGATTAATCACTTGAATTTTAATTGAGAAGTTTTAGATTAATTGAATGCTCAATTGAATGCTCTCCAAATTGTCTAAGTCCAAATTTTAGAGAAAATTTCAACAACCTTCCGACGCCGGCCGAGATTTAAGGGAAGGCACTTGCCCTTTTGGCTCGACTCGACTCGACTGGAACGAATCAATAGTGAGGAGATTGGGTCTTCAAGTCTTCAATCCCTCAGTCGGATAAGCTCGACGACCGAGGGCTTCCGGGACCGAATCAAATCCCGGGACTTCCTTCAGTCTTCTTATTGTGATGCCTGTTATTATTTTACTTAAATTTAATTTAAAAAAAAATATTTTTTATTTCCCTTAAAAATTGGGTAGCCTTCTGGCGTTCCCTCCGCGACGCCGGGAGGTAAGGAGGGCATTTTCCCTTTTGGCTCGACTTGGCAAATCAACGGCGAGAAGATTGAGAGAGCGAATCGATCCCAAAAAAAAGTAATCTTTGAGTCTTCAATTCCCTAGGCCGGATCAGAATGATGGTCAAGGGCTTCAGGGGACCGTATAAACCCAGGGACTTCCTTCAAGTCTTGTAATTTGATGATGATGCGCATGCTTTTCTTTTATTAGAAATTCATAATTATTACTATTAGTAATTAAAAAAACATAATTATTAATTATTATTAACAATGTTTTGTTAATAATAAATAATTAAATATATCCCTTTGTCCTTTCTCTGTATAAAATAAAAAAGCCTTAAACTCAGGCATTTTGAACAGAGCAATGGCTTAAATGAAATGTGACGTTAGCTTTTCTCTAAAGAGTTGAAAAGAAGTATGTTCGTATGTGAGAAAATCGAAAGGAAAAGTCCCATGCAGGTTTGGCTTTAGAGATTTGATCCGATTGGATGTGAGATCTAATTCTTTAAGATGATGGAAAAGGGTGAACATTGGACTTCGTGCTCTGTCGGCGACGTGCGACGGAAGCAGGAGGCCGGCTTGAAGGCTCCTTCGCGAAGGAAGAAGTCTGCCAGTGCAAGTGGGCTCGATTGTTCGGATTTTGCCGCAGATAGAGGAGGCAGACCTCGCGTGGCTCAGTGGCTCGGCAGTACAGGACGTCGACGGAATAGAGACAAGGCTGATCGAAAGTGAACAAGCCAAAGGAAACGTACAATCCCTTTTGTTCATGTGGAACGAAGAGTCCTCAAATCTTCCGATTGCTAGTGAATACCAGTGAGCATTAGCCCACTCTTGTATTTCTCTGTCCTTTTATGTAAATTATGACAATAGTTGTTTTAAGAACGTGGGAAGGTCGTGGATTACATGCTGCTACAACTTCTTCTAACAAAGTAGTACATTTCCTTATACATGGGGTATTACGCTTCAAATATACTTTATTTTTATATACATAAATTTTTTTATGAATATTTATATGCATCCGCTCATTTACTATTTATTTGATTTGTTTTACTTTTCTTCCTTCTTGAGATAACTTAATAGAATAACTCATTTGAGCTATTTACTCAATCTAGCACTTCTCATTAAAATTTACAATTATATTTAAACAATAGCATCATAAAAATTTGAAATTTTTTTCACATGGTTACTGATAACTTCCACATTAGTGTAGTGAAAAATTCAATTAATGAACTGAAATATATTAGTTGATATTGCCATTATGAGCAATGAAAAATTGTTTGGAGCTTGTAAGAATGACGTTTTCAATTGTTTGATCAAAACTATTATAAAACTTATGTCTTATCTGATTCAATGTATTGTTTATCCAATTAACATTAATGAGATAAAACACACTCTCTTAGCATTTATATATTGATACAGAGCCTTCTGAGGATCGTATTTGGAGGGAGATTGATAGATGTGATTTCACCCAGTCTTCCTCCATTAGAGATCGGTTGTCATGGCATCAGGAGATGCTGATGGATAGAGACACGTATGCTGGGTTGTTCCTTCGCTCACCTCGATTACCTGCTTTTGAGTCAGAGCTTCCTGTAGGAGATGATCCTACAGACTGGGTAGTTACTCTTAGGCTTCGCCACAGTGATGGCAATTCTTTAGATCGGATCGTCAGGAGTTTATAGAGCCGTCTATGATTCATTGTTTGATTATAGTCGACTCTCTTACTCATAGCTTCAGGCATTACCTGAGCACTGGGATATATCACGAACACAAGCTGGATTAGACCAAATAAAATAACGATTACTCTCTGAGATCTACAACTAGTTTCTGATCTACCCTTTTTGTGCACCCCCTATGAGTGCATTCCTCCGGACTATGATTTGTTTAGTCGTCAGCAAGCTAGTCACTCAAGGCTAGGGGAGTATGTGTACTTGAATGGTCTTCATAAGAATTTGGCTTACTACTGTCGTCTTCAGAGATACAGACGTCATTGTCGTGGGGATACTATTCCTTTGGATGTCTGAATTAAGAGTTTTTGATCAAAGTGTCATATGTATTATTGGTTGCTCAGTCCCATAACCCATTCATTACTGGTCTTTAGTCTTCTGGGTTGTGTTCAGTTGGGACTTTTGAGCCAATCAGCAGAGGGGACACATTCCATTTTTGCTTAGGGGATTTCAGAGGAGATGTCCTTGGTGGCTTTTATAGCCACTTGATTGTATAGTTTTGTCTTTCCGAGTCATGACAGATCTTTTCTTCCCAGTATACTTTTGATTGTCAGTCTGATTGCAAGTGGGAGGCAGGTTTCTTTAGTCTCGGGTGTATTTACGTAGATATATTACGGGTTTGGACATATTTCGGCCTCTTATGGTCGTCGACATCATGTGGTTGAGGTGTTGTGGCATTATGTCAACGGATGAGTGCATTTATACATAGAGGGAGCTTTCAGTTGCACCGAATCACTGGGTTACTATTCAGATCACTTATTCCCACTATTAATCCAGTTAGCCATGACAACCTCAACTACAGACAAGACCTTGATCATATTATTTTTGTTTGCACCCTTACACGTGGCCGGCCGTTTCAAACTAGTTTACAGTTCTCCAATTGGAGATTGTGGGCTCCGAAAATTCGGCCCCGGCCTCCGCTCGCTCTTCTTTTTCGGCGAGGGAGTTTTAACGAACTAAGTTCCGAGGTAAATTTTGGAAGGCAGATAGGTTTGTAGATAAGACACTACCCAGAGATTTCGCCCTCATTTGGTGAGGACTTTATGATCTGAGTTCTGGTTTCCTATAGGCGCAAGCCCCTATAGTTAATTACCCCTCCCGATCACGAGAGAGAACTTTCGATTAAGGCTAGTCGTCAATCAGATACGTATAGAATATACGTGTTATCTGGCATATAGTAGCAGCAATGGGTTTGGATGTTGGTAGAAATTGGATTTGGAAATTGGATTTTGGAGATTTTGCTATTTAAAATAGAAATTGCACCATCTAACACTTAAAGCGGATGGTGGGGGAATGGATGATGGACCCGATCAAGATCCCATGGTTCCGTCATCCCGGGCCATCGTGGTCCCTGGTCTACTTAGTCAGAGGAGGTAGTCGACCCAACCTGACAGAAGGATCCTTGTCGGCAGCCATGGGTTGCTTCGTCCAAGGGAACCTTGTAGACCGGGGTTGAATGTTTGTCTAAGGGGACAAATTTGAATCCACCTTAGCTTACAGAGGGCTTTGTGCCCTATCGATCATATCCTATTGATTCATATCTCAAGGATTTAACGCCATTAAGGAGCGTATTGGCTCTGGCCATAACCGCTATCTGTGGTGCCATTTGGCGGCAAAACCACTCGGTTCAGAGGGCCCCGGGTCATAACCGTTTACCTGCAGTGCCATTTGGCGGCGAAACTGCCGGTTAGAGGACACGTACCACGTCCTTACTGGCAAGAGATTGTTTGAGAATGGATCCTAGTGATATTTTCGACTAGGCATTAGCTCTTTGTGAGCTAGAGTTTATTTAAATTTGTCCGCCTCGACAAACTGTTGCGGAGGGCGAATGGATTTTGCTTTAACTGCGTTGATGGGTTGAATTTCAAATTTAAATATTTTTAGGATTTTGTGGAGTTTTGGATTTTTCGTGGATATTTGGGTGGAGCTTTGAATTATGGATTTTTGTAGAGTTTCTTTTGGGATATTTGAAATGAACTTTTGAGAGAATTGAAAAGTATTTTGGAACCCCTCCGGTTGAGATCTGCATTCAACACGGCCATCATCGGGGTGTTTGGGGTCATTTTCACTTTATGGATTGAACCTTGTCGACTCTGTCGGGCTGTCGATAGAGGATCGGGTTTCGTAGGCTTTATGCCCGTTGATAGTGAATTCTCATTGTTGTAGGCCTTGAAGACCTAATATGAAAGTTTTAAAGCAAATATATCGGTCGTCACAACTTTATATTTGCTTAATGGTTCGAACCCTGTCGACTTCTATTGACCCGTATAGAAGGATCAGTTTCGAACCTGAATTCACTTGTCAACCCGCGTAGCATCCCTAGACGTCACGTGTGTACCAATAACACGCTCGCCGGGGCACATGCGGGATGGAGAATATATTTCCCTCTTTAGTGCACCTATGTGTATACAAACTACGGTGCACTTGTGTGGGAGTATTTTGAATGTATTTGTAGACGCCTTCTGTCTGCTTGTACGAATGTTGCAGATCCGGTGGCGTGGCGTAGCAGCTTCTGGATAAGATTGTTCGCTGCTTTGTACAGGTAGACTGTCGTGCACTATTTGTTGATTTTCGTAGTCAGGTCATAGTGCACTAACGAGTCTCCTGCCTTGGAGTTTGTTGATCATGAGGATATTATACCCACTACACATATGTTGCTATAATCTATAAAAGCTCTTTTCATCGTACATTGCATCATATGTATCTTCCCTTTCATCACCGCCTTGTGAACAATCTGTCGGACATATGAGTGTATGACTATATTTGTATAGAACCTATCACTTCCATATCATTTCAATCGATGTCACTTATGAATAGATTGCCAATTTTATTTGTATTGACTTCAAGCATGTTATTATCGTTCATGAATGATCACAAGTATCCCATAGTTGTTCGTAAAGGATTTTCATTCTTCCTTCACTAAGTAGTTGATGTTGACTGCTATAATATTTTGATGATCATTTCCTTTGTGCTTGTAGGGAATGGGGATGTACTCTTGCCACCATATTAGCACAGGTGATATGAACAACCATTGTAGGTTTCTATGTTCACCATACTCATTATAGAGATATTGCTAGATCTCTAAAATTTGGTCCATGAGCATTTCACTCCACTATCCATGGATGATTCATTTCATATATTTGAGAATCATGCATAATTTTCTTAAACTTGATTTTGATCTTATACACAAGATATGGTTCATTGAGGCTTAAGTTTGAGTTCAATACGACAAGTTCAAGTTATAAGTCCCCCCTTTGGTTCAAATCAAGCTCATAAGTTTCATGTGATCTCTTGATTCGAGTCAAGTTCAAATCAACTTTGAGTTGGGTCTTTTGATCATTTGAATTTTGAGTTCGAATGATCCGAGTCATATCTACTTTGTTCTCAATTGGTTTGAGTTCCAGAATGAGTCTTCAACATTTTTGCTTGTGTTCAAATCATTCATTTTATGATTTATTTAAGTGAGGTTCAACGTCTTTGCTCACATCATTTGACTTTCAAATCAAGTGTGAGTTTAAGTTCTATGAAAGCTCAAATCAAGTCCTCTGTCGTCTTGTAAAGTCTCAGTTCGAGTTCAAATGAAAGTCCGAGTTTAAGTCCAAGTCTTGTTGTCCAAATCAAATACTTGTTTGATTCCAAATGATTGAATCAAGTTCAAGTTCAACTTTGTTCAAGTATCAAGTTTGAGTTCAGTTCAGCTTGAGTCCGACTCAAGTCTTACACAAGTCCTTCATCATTTATTCAAGTTTGATTTTTTGAGTTTGAATTAAGCATTTTATTAATGTCTTTTGAGTTCAAATATAGTCCAGGTATGAGTCTTATTGGATGTGCAAATCAAGTCCAAGTACGGTCCGTCTTCACCCGATATTTCGGCAGCCTCCCGGCGTCTCCCCCCGTTTAGGGGAAAACTACGAGAAAACTGGGCCTTTCCCACCACGCGCAATAAAGGCGTGTATGGTAGGTGTCCTCTTGCGAGGGCACCGCGGCCGTGATATTTCTTCCCACCACGCGCAATAAAGGCGTGTATGGGGCTCTGACGGTACCTGTTTAAAAGACAATTTGCTTTCCCCCCCGCTCGGGGGTACTTATGAATGACACAATTTGCTTTCCCCCCGCTCGGGGGTACTTATAAGTGACCCCCGCCTCGTCGTAAGTGCCGCACCGGGGTCCCTTCCCACCACGCGCAATAAAGGCGTGTATAGGCGGTTTTCCGGTGCGCCACGAACACCGAAGTAGAGTTTAGGCGATTCCCGCCTCGTCGTAGGCGTCGGACCGGGGTCCCATCCCACCACGCGCAATAAAGGCGTGTATAGGCGGTTTTTCCGGTCCGCCGCACACAATGGAAGCGAGAATCTGAGTTTTAGAAAATCCATACCTTCGCGGGGTTGTTGGCGGTGTCGGAGGTTCGAGGATCGAGGGAAGGGAGCAGGCAATCTTTTAACAAATTATAATTATCCTTAATTATATTTACTCATAATTAATTATGATTAATTAAAAATAATTAATTACATTTAGTAAATTAATTAAAATGATTAATTATAATTAAATTAAATTAATTATAAATAATCCATATTAATTAATTTTAATAAATAATAATTAAAAATCAGTAATTAAAATTAATTTTAATTAAATTAATTATAATTAATTTTAATTAATTATAACTATTTAGTTAAAATTAAATGCAATTAATTATAATAAACATAATTAACTAAATAATAATAAAATATTAAATCCCTCCCTCTCTCTCGGTTTGAGGGGATTTACGGGATTTGGCTGAGGAAGCGCAGGAAAGGGGGAAAGTTACCTTCAGCCAGCGAGCTCCCTTTCTCCCTTTCGATCCCACAGGGCAGAAAGTCGTAGAAGGAACGACGTCAAACAGCCACGAAGGGAGCTGAAGAAACGATCGAACGGGAGAAAGTTATCTTCACAACCGAGCGAGCTATGTTCTTGCTCCCGACCAAAATGCCATAGCTTCCGATCCGACTGGGAGGGAAAGTCGGCAAAGGAGCACAGTCAAGCGTCCACGAAGGAGCTGGAGACGCGTCGAGAGGGAGGAGATCGGGACGTGCAGTCGGCCACGGGAGGTTTGCGGACTGGAGGTGGAGTTCGGAGAGGATTAGAGATGGGAAATGAGGTCGGCTTGCTGTGTGAATGTCGCTTGAGGTGTGACTGGGACAGAGTTTCGATCGGGGAAGGAGATTGGAGGTCGGGGAGCTCGGCAGTGGGAAGAACAGAGGTATTCAGAGAGAGTGGAAGAGGGAACTGCCGGAAGAGTGGAGGTTGGGTCGGTATTTAACGAAGGGAATGAGTCTCCTCGAGCGGGGTTTGAGCAGGAAACACGGAGAAGCGACGCAACGGCGCCGAGCTACAGGAACTCAGCGCGATTTGAGCAGGATTTCAGCTGTATTTGCGGGATTTTAGCAGAGGTACGCTGATTTTTTTTTGTTATTACACGGAGGTCAACAAATGCCCCCCAACAAATGTGGTACGCGTCTAGAGCGAATCACATTTGTTGTAAGCTGTTTGGCCTTGTGGATCTCTAGATATTTGTTCTAGATGTCACACTAAGGTTTTCATTTAGTGGATCTTCAAAAATTAGCTTGGATGTCACACTAAGGCTTTCATTTAGTGGATCTCCAATAGCCTGATTGGATGTCACACTGCGATTTTCATTTAGTGGATCTCCAAAAATTTGCTTGGATGTCGCACTAAAACTTTCTTTCTCCATGGATCTCTTGGATATGTCAATAGATGATTGAGATACGGATTTCTTTTGTCCTGTGCTTTCTAGATTCACCAGTTAGTGGGATTCTGGCTGCTTCAGAATTTCTGCAGTTACTTCTCGGGCTCAGGTACACTTTCTTCCCTCCTCTCTTTTTTTTAGTTTTGATTTTGTGCTCGTGCTGATACTGCTTTGTATTTTGTGCAGGCTACTACAGGAAGGGGATCCGAGCTTCAGCCAGTTTACTGCTTCAGGAGACTTCAGTTTTGGTACGTTTTTACTTTGTTTGTACTGTTCTTTTCTTTCTTTAGCTGCTTTCTGACACTTTTTTTTTACTCTGCACAGGTTTCGAGAGGAGCGGGATACTTGCTCGTGAGCCACCTCAGGAGACTTCTGTTTCAGGTACGACTTTGTTCTTCTCTTTTCTCCACTTTTTGTAGTTTTGTATATATCTGCATGATGTTTTCTTCTTTCTTTCTGATACTTTTTGTTACTTCGTGCAGGCCCCAGAAGTGCAGAATACCTGGTCCTTGAAAGGAGCGGAATGAAGTTGTCGGCTTCCTCTTCAGGCGTAGTTTAGGAGACAGATTTCAGTCCTCTGCGAAGGACATTGTACTTTTCTTTTTCTTTCAGCTGATGTAATCTTCTAAAAAGATGTAATTTGTAAACTTGTATATGAATTCTAAATGAATAAAATAAAAAGTATTTTTATAAATCCATTTGTTGACGAGCTCTCTTCTTTTTTTTTTTTTTACTGCCCTTGAGACTTCTGTGGTTGTACTCTCACTTGTGCTCATAGTATTTTAAATATTTATTTGGGGATCTCGGCACGCAGCGCGATGTCGACCCAAATAAATATTTAAAATGCCCCCAGTCTTTAGGGACATTTGTAGATATTAGTCGGGATGCTTCCTTTCGCAGTCTTAGATTGAGTCACAAGATTTAGATTCTTCTGTCCTGTGCTTTGTGCTGCGGACATTGATGGAGGATTACCTGATTTGTCTTTACTGACTTGTCAGGTGATTTTTATACCTTCGGCCCTGTGCTTCTAGCTTTGGCGGGCTTGTTGAAGGAGTAGATGCCGATAACCTAAACCCTTAGGTTTGTATTAGGTCGATGGCGAAAAGTCATCGGTCCAGAGCTTTGTGCATAACGGACTTGTTGATGACGAAACCCTCTTAGTTCAGCCTTAGGCTTTTCACGAACTTTGGGATAATTTCTTCGGTCCTTTGCTTTGTGCTTTGACGGACTTGTTGAAGAAAAATTCCTTCGATCCTCGCTTTATGCTTTACGGATTTGCTGAAGGATTTGCAGGTCCTGGATTCAGTTGATAATACCGAACGTAGGTAGTATCGTGATCCTTAACCATTTGAGAAGACTTTAATCTGGACCACTAGAGTTCATCAGATCGGGAGAGCTAGAATTTGACAGCTCTTTGTCCTCTGGTTGCTGAGATAGGGGTTCCTCTACTACGGCCTTTCTTATGGCTTATTGAGTAGACGGAGCTGCCAGCGATCCGGCCATATTTGGGCTTGTTGGATCCGACCTCTTACACCCATTCAGGTTTCAGACTCGAGCTATGGGAATTGCGCTCCCCAATGCTGATTTTGCTGAAGTTAGTAGATCTGGAGTCTATCCTTCATGGTTTTGGATTTTAGAGTCTACGAACATTTGGTAGTTGCTCGAGACTCAGCTTCCCATTAGAACTTTGATTCTCCAGTCATTTAGGAGAATTTTACAGACTACGATCACTCGAACTGGTCGAGTCAAATTGGCCTTCGTTCTTCCTACAGTCCCTACTGACGGGTTGACGAAGTGGGGGTTCCGCTACTACGGCCTTTCTTATGGCTTGTTGAGTAGACGGAGCTGCCAGCGATCCGGCCATATTTGGGCTTGTTGGATCCGACCTTTTACACCCATTCGAACCTTAAGCTTCAGGCTGTTGAAAGACTTCAAGCTTTTCCGGCTCAATTTTGTAGGAGTGTGTAGCCACAAAAGTCTTTTTCTTGACCTTTGAGTCTTGGTTTGTTGGAGAAGACGGTGTCTTTAACATTTAAAAGATTACCTGCATATACTTTGGAAAACAAATATCTGTATTCTTTAGCACAAAAGAATATATGGATTGATAATTTTAAATATTTATTCGGGGATCTCGGCATGCAGCGCGATGTCGACCCGAATAAATATTTAAAATGCCCCCTGTCTCGCAGGGACATTTCAGCATGGAATAGATTTGGAATATAAGATTTTAAATATTCATTTGGAGATCTTGGCGTATAGCATGATGTTGACCCAAATGAATATTTAAAATGCCCCCTGTCTTGCAGGGGCATTTTGGATAGGCTTTGTTTCTTTGAGATTTTAAATATTTATTTGGGGATCTCGGCACGCAGCGCGATGTCGACCCAAATAAATATTTAAAATGCCCCCAGTCTGATGGGGGATTTTGAAATGCGTTCTTGTTATACAAGAGAATTTCAAAATATAAATATATGCATGTTCTGATAACTATGTATATAAACTTTGTTCATCACAAAATACATTAGTTATGAAATTTTTATGCATGATACTTCTTTAAATGTTGACCGTTGATTGGCGGCATAGGCCTCTGAGACCATTCAGATCAATCAACTGATAAGCTCCTCCTTGGTACACTTTCTCGATGACGAAGGGGCCTTCCCAATTGGATATGAATTTGCCACCAATTTTTCGGTGTGGGATGATTGGTCTTCTCAGCACCAGGACCAATTCCCCTTCCTGAAATGATCGAGGACGCACCATTCGATCAAAGGACTTTGTCATTCTTCCTCGGTAGATTTCCAAATTTTGTTGGGCTTGTAACCTGAGTTCATCAAGTGCATCAAGCTCTTCCATTCTGAGACGGGCATTTTGCTCTTGAGTGAGGTCATTTTGGATTGCTACCCGGAGTGACGGTAATTCAACTTCTAATGGCAATACGGCCTCAACTCCAAATACTAGAGAGTAAGGAGTGGCTTTGGTTGGCGTCTTGTAAGTCGTACGATACGCCCATAGCGCTTCTGCCATCTTCGTATGCCATTCTCTTTTGTTCTTGGTGAGAATCTTCTTCAACAATTTCACCAGTGTCTTGTTGAAGGCTTCCGCCAATCCATTCGCCCTTGGATTGTATATGGATGAATATCGCCAATCGATTTTATGCCGATCAACGAACTTATAGATTTTTGTACTTTTGAAAGCAGTACCGTTGTCTGAGATTATTCGACGTGGCACACCAAATCTGTAGACAATATTATGGGTAAAGAAATTGATCACATGCTCGGATGTGACTTCTCTGAATGGAGCCGCTTCTGCCCACTTGGAAAAGTAGTCCGTTGCTGCCAGAATGAAACGATGTCCCGCTGATGATGGCGGATCTATTGGTCCGATTATATCAGTGCCCCAGCATTCGAATGGCCAGGATGCTATTGTTGGGTGTAGTGGATTTGGCGGTTGATGTATAACATCACCGTGAATTTGACATTCGTGACACCTCTTAGCGTGATCGATACAATCATTGACCATAGTTGGCCAATAATAACCCATTCTCTTGATTTTGGCGGCCATTTTAGGACCTGACTGATGTGCTCCACAAAGCCCTTCATGGACTTCTGTTACTACTTTATCAGCTTCCTTGGTCCCCAGGCACCTTAGCCACATTTGATCAAAGGCTCGTCTGTATAGCATGTCGTTAACAAATGCGTATCTCAACGCCCTTTTTCGAATTTGTGCGGCCATAGACTTTTCTATCGGGAGTTTGTTTTCCTTGAAGTAGTCAATGAATGGCTGTCTCCAATCATTTTCGACTTCAATATCTAAACAATGCCACCACGATTCTGAAGCTTGACTAGCTTTACGTCTCTTGGCCACATGATGCTCTTCTGAATAGTTCTCCATAACAATCTGATGGAGAGGCCGAGGGTCAACTGGAGTTTCATCCTGCTGACTTGAATCCGGAATTCCTTCTGCCCTCGGGAATTGTAATAGAGCGGGCTCCAATACTCTACGAGTATAAACCCCGATGAATATAAGACTCTCCTCGTTGATGTTCGACATCTCTTTGGCTAATTTGGCCAGACAATCTGCTTTAGCATTCTGTCCTCGAGGAACTCGAGCCATTTTGACATTTGGTACTTGCTTTAGAAGCTCGAGGGCTCGTTGGTGGTAATGGGCTAGTTCGACTTTACCAACCTTGTAAATTCCAAGTACTTGATTTATTACAAGTTGAGAATCACCAAAGATTTGGAGATGTTGGATTCTGACATCGATCACAATCTCCAGCCCTGCTAACAGCGCTTCGTATTCGGCTTCGTTATTGGTCCGAGGTTCAGTCAAACTGAATGAGAATCTCATTATACCTCCCTCAGGTGCTACGAAAATGAGACCGATGCCGGCTCGGGCTCTTGCAATATTTGGGGGTCGGACATGTCTGATAGATGATGCCCCATCGAAGTACATTTCCCAGAATGGTAGCCTTTCATTTTCCTCGACCTGCATAATCTGCTCATCGGGCAAATCATCATTTAGCGGAGAATTAGATGGGATTGGGTGTGCAGCGAGGAAATCTGCCAAGGCCTGTCCTTTCACTGCCTTTTGTGGCATGTATGTGATTTCAAACTGCAATAACAATACTGCCCACCTGGCTAGGCGACCTGTCAACGCTGGTCTTGTCATCAAGAACTTCAGCGGATCGATCTTTGATATCAATGTGATTTTGTGGGATAGCATATAGTGGCGGAGTTTCTGAACAGCAAAAATCAGCGCCAGGCAATGCTTTTCAATTGGGGAATAACGGCTTTCTGCTCCAATTAACCTTCGACTGATGTAGTAAAGCGCATTTTCTTTGCCTTCTTCGTTGTTCTGGGCCAATAGTGCTCCGAGGGACTCTTCTAGTGCAGCCGTATACAGTATAAGAGGCTTCCCCGGAATTGGCGCTGCTAGAATGGGCGGATTCAGCAGATATCTCTTGATGCTATCAAACGCCTCCTGACATTCTGCATCCCATTTGAAACGGACGTCTTTTTTTCATTAACTTTGAAAATGGCTGGCACCTACCCGATAGATTTGATATGAATCTCCGAATGAAAGCCAGTTGTCCTTGCAGTGAGCGAAGCTGTCGAAGGTTCTTTGGTGGTGGCATCTCCGTTATTGCCTTAATTTTGTTGGGGTCGATCTCTATTCCTCGATGACGAACAACATATCCCAGGAATTTGCCGGAAGAGACCCCAAAAGCACATTTGAGAGGATTCATCTTCAGATCAAACTTTCTGATTCTCTCAAATACTATTCTGAGATCTTTTAAGTGATCATCTCGGCCAAGGCTTTTAACAACAAGGTCATCTACATAACACTCGACCTTCTGATGTATCAAATCATCGAATATGTGAGTCATCGCCCGCTGGTAGGTGGCACCAGCGTTCTTCAGGCCAAAGGGCATGACTGTGTAGCAGAAAATGCCGATGGGCGTTCTGAATGATGTATGTTTTTCATCTTCGGGCGCCATCTTGATTTGATTGTATCCTGACGATCCATCCATGAAGGAGAACATGTCGTAGTTGGAAGTGTTGTCAACTAGGAGTTCGGATACAGGGAGTGGAAAATCGTCTTTTGGGCACGCCTTATTGAGGTCCCTGAAGTCAATACAGACACGAATTTGCCCGTTCTTCTTCTTCACTGGGACGATATTGGCAATCCAGTCGGCGTATTTTTCTTCTCGAATAAAGCCTGCATCTATGAGCTTCTTTGTCTCTGCAATCACCTGTTCTTCAATCTCCAGTCTCATTCTCCTTGGAGCTTGTTTGACGGGTGCTACATCCGGCTTGATTGCTAATCTGTGAACTGCTACGTCAGGGGATAAGCCAGGCATCTCAGCATATGTCCAGGCAAAGCAGTCCCTGAATTCACAGAGAAGTTCTTTTATTTCTTCTATTTGTTCTTCGGGTAGAAGAGAGCTAATGAAGGTTGGGCGAGGGTCTTCCTCAGTTCCCAAGTTGACTTCTTTTAGCTCATCCATAGTGGCCGCCTGTCCACCATCTTCAAGCTCCTCTGGTGCAGGTTCGGCTTCTACGGGCTGTTTATCATAATCGTCAGCTTCGTATATCTCTTCAGCATCACCATCTTCGGATTCAATTTCCACGCATGTGATGGCGTGACAAATCTCTTTCCGGAGGAATTTTCTTTTGATGAATCCAATACCTTTATATGCGTCTGTATCTTTCTGCCGTAACGGACGCGGACTCCTCCCATACCAGAGGCCCAAACTTGTACGAAGTTGTCGCTTGGTGGTAGGAATATTGACTTGCTTTCGTAGCATTCTCTGAATATTTTTGGTATTGAACCTAGGTAGCCTCGTAGGAAATAACTCTTCAGAATCGAGGATCATGCAATCCCAATCATGATTCTCCTCTTCACGAACTCCCGTAGAATATAACACATTCTTTGGAATAGTCCCATTTTTTCGGGGAGGCAGATAGAGAGTAGCGAGTTCTTCAACTTTATGCACCTCGCGCGGAATGATCCCTTTGAAGTGTTGCAAGGGAACACGTGTGACTACGAGTACACTATCTGAAATTGATAGACTGTCAATTCTTCTAGAGAACACATTCTGCACCGTATTCATATAGATAGAATCGTAGTCATAATCATCATTTGAAAATTCAACATGCCTACTCCATTCGTCTGTGGACTGGCATACTCTTCGAGATTTGGCAGGAATAACATCGTCTTCATCTGTGTCACTTCCCAGATGAGGTATAAATTTCTTCTCTTTGGGAATGGTCGGTGCCTTGGGAAGAGTCGGCGCTGCCTTCTTTCTCCCCACCTGCTTTTTCTCACCTTCTCTTTCAGGTCGCTTTACAGCCTTTGAATTTGATGCTCTAGCTTCGAGGGAGCTCGAAGACTTCTGCTTCTTTGGCATGAAATACCGTGCATCTTCATAAACTGTTGCTTCATGAACTGTGAAAGGCTGAATGTCACCAGAGATCCTGAATTCTTCTCCATCTTTGAGATATTTCATACACTGGTGTAATGTTGACGGGACAATGCCATACTCATGCAACCAGGGACGACCTAGTAGCGCCTTGAATGAAGTATACGCGTCGATCACATGGAATTTGGCTTCTGTATGGAGCTCTCCAAATACAAGAGGAAGCATGAATGATCCAAGTGTTTTCTGCCCTTTTTCGTTGAAACCATGCACCATCAACTTATCTGGCCCGAGGTGCTCCACATCAAGGCAGAGGGATCTCAATGCTTTCAAACTTATCAGATTTATGGAGGATCCAGGATCGATCAAGATTCGACTGATGATTAGCTTATCGCTCTCTGCAGTAATGTACAGAGGACGGTTATGGTCTGCAGTTCCGAGCATCATGTCCTCTTCGGAGAAAGTAATGAATGGTTCATTTCGAGCTTGCAGAACCTCAGTCAAACTACGTTCAGCGAAATACGCCTCGTATCTTTCGGGATCTTTGAGAGCCTGAATCAGAGTCTCCCGAAGGTCTTTAGACATCACCAAAGCATCGTATATGCTGAGCTGTGCTGGAATTTTTCTCAAATGAGATAAGATGTTATAATCTATCCCATTGGCTGAAGTCTTCTTTTTCTTAGGATCTTCAGGGATAATGTCATCGTTGATAATTATCTCTTTTTCCTTATCTTTATTGGAGACCCATTTCTTCAGTGGAGGCGGTAGTATTTTTCCGCTTCTTAACTGCACTTGAGCAATCTCCTCCGGTTCAGAGTCATTTAACTGTACATTTTCTTCAGAGTCAGCCATCGTTGCGTCTAGGGACTCATCCGTTGATTCAGAATCACCACCTAGGTTTACATGTCCCATCCGAGACGCTATGCTAGGGTCCGATTCGTCTCCCTCTGGAAAATATAAATCCTCCTCCGAGCTGTAATCCATTGGCAAAACCATCATACAGGATTCATAGGGTACTTCTTCTGTGTATTCTTCTTTCATTGAGGTACTCGGCGCCACTGAGATGACCCGACATACTTCTTTGTGAAGAGAATTCTCATCATTTTCTTCGGCTTCATCTATCTTAAGCTCCGACATGAAGTCAGCGAGCTTGACAGGTCGCCTCACAGTCTGGTAATATTCATCCAAACTGTTGATAACTCTCTGAGTTTCAGTCATTTTCTCCTTAGGCTTTTTCAGCTTGGTTTTCTTCTTGGATGATTTCTTCTTTTCAGTCTTTGAAGAACTAACTTGGTTGGAAAACTGTTTTGAAGTAGAAGGTCGTACCACTGGCAGTGCCTTCAAATCTATCATTGGCTCAATAGGAGATTTCCACTTTACACCTGAAACTCCTTCGAGTTGCTTTAACATTTTTACAGTTTTCTTGGAGACCGCAGTCTCCCACTTTTCTTCTTGAATTGACTTCTTTTCATTTCTTCTTTCTTCAACCAGGGGTACGGAAAGAGGACGTGACCACGCGAGTTGATTCTTTTCTAGGGTGAGACAACACATTGTCGGACAAAGTGAGTTCCCCTTTTTGATATTTTCTTTCAAGCCAATCTTTAAAGATGTAGCAATCTTCAATAGGATGGCTGAGTACACGATGATATGGGCAATAATTTGGGTCACCAGTGTGCTTCGACTCTTCGGGTCTCTTGCATTCAGGCAGTTCTAAACCCGATTTCAACACTTGTCGAAATAATTTGGCGACACTCTCCCTCTTGAATGAATATTCTTTATTCATTTTATCTTTGAGGGATTGGAACATTCTATCACCAGTTCCTATTGCCTGTCTCTGGCCTCCAGCCTGATAAGTCTGTGGCTTATCATTTCCCCCTAATATCAGCTTTTGTTGGGGGTTGGAGTTGTAGACCTGTTTGGGCTTTTCTTGATATTGCATCGACTGTTTGCCCTTATCTACATTGTAAATCACCTGCTTTTCTCTATCAGCTCTGGAGAAGAATGTAGAGTCGGCCTCACCCCTTCTAGCACCTGGGGCCTTAGCCTTCTTAGGCTTATCAGAGTGATTTTCTGATCTGGAGAAATTCAGCTTCTCAAACTTGGCCACTCTGTCTAGCAAATCTTGAAATGTGTTGATTGTAGCCATGCACAGGAAGGGTTGCATTTTGTCGTCAATGTTTCCCATTAACAACTGTACGGCATGTTCTTCTTCAAGCTGCTGCTCACATTTCATGCTCAAATTGCGCCAGCGAGTGATGTATTTAGTCACTGATTCTTCTCTTTTTCTCTTATCCAGAGCGAGGTCAGCAATCGTGATCTTCTCTGTTGCACTGGCGAATCTCTTCACGAACATATTTTCTAATTCTGCGAAGGTCTTCACAGAATCATTTGGTAGTTCAGCGTACCATTCGAAAGCAGTTGCTGTCAAACTGCTGACGAATTGTCGGAAGAGTAGGGCGTCATTTCCTCCTGTATTCCCACAGGTGGCTTTAAACTGTGCCAGGTGCTGTCGGGGATTGTTAGTACCGTTGAAAGTATTGAACTTTGGTACAGAATACCCTTTTGGGTACGGTACTTGGTCGTACTCAGCAGGATACGGACGACCTTTGCCCACCAACTTTTCTGCTTGATCGACGGCTATAATAGCCCTGATCTTCTCAGTGATAATTCCCTCTAACTGTGCGGCAGTTACTGGTTCAGAAGTACTTGCAACATTTTGTGGGGTGGGCTGACGGATAATATTATGGGCTTCGCGACCACCTTCAGGAGCTCCCTGTACTCCTGAACCTTGTGGCACTTGGAAGTTTGGAGGGTCAGCAGGAGGATTAGGCATGGCACCAACAGCGGCAGTTCTCTGCATCATCGCCCCCATTTGAGCCATCATCTCAGTCATCTTCTCATTTAACTGAGAGATTTCCCTGTCTTTGGCTCTCATTTGTCGCCTCATTTGTCGCCGCATTTCAGCGAGTGTGACGTTTTCGGCCTCAGAAGGGTTTTCATCTACTTCTTCCACTTCTTCTTCTTCTTGAGAATGACGACTTCTGCCAGTGGTGGACCCTTCTCGACGACGACGACGATATACTTGCCTGGGTGGCGGTTGCCAACGCTCCTCATCTTCATCATCATCATATAATTGACGCCATCATCAATGTCTACATGTGTCACCATATAGACAACTTCCATATCCAATGTGTCATTTATTTCTTTGATTTCTTCTTCTAGATTTTCCTCTAGAAATTCATCAATATTTTCTTCTAAATTTTCCTCCATAAATTCGTCAATATTTTCTTCAATGTTTCCATCCTCTTCGAGGTATTCTTGTATATTTTCATCCTCTCCAAGGAATTCCTCATCTTCTATATTTTGTTCATTTATATTTTCTTCCAGTAGTCGGATCTCCGAGCGACGACGCCATTGGATTTCCGGTTCTTGATTGGGCACGGGGACTTCTTCGATCAGTGGACTGCGATCGAAGTTAGTCTCTTCCTTTGGAGGGGATGGAAGGCGACGGGATCCCCTGGAGGATTCTCCAAAGTGTCTACCGTCTGGAGGAATATCATTATGGGTCCTTCTTGGGGCCCACTTCTGATGTTGTTTGTAGACTTGGGCGGATCTCCGGGAAGCCTCACCAGATGTCACGCCCAGATCAATTCTCCTTTCTCTTCTTTCGTTCTCATTTCTCCGAGGCTTTGGCCTCCAGACTTGTTTTCCTTTCCACCGGGACCTTTCAGCGGTGGATCCCTGAACATATGGTTCAGGTGTCACACCCCGATGTTCACCGCGTGGGTTTTGCTTTCTTTCTCTTCTTTCTGTAGTAAAGGACAGACGTTCCCTTAGCGGTGTTCTTCTGGTCTCCATCACTAAGGGTCGTTGGAACTTTTTCTTTTTCAAACCTTTCTCCTTTACAGTCTTCAGGACCCGATAGACCCGGGCAGAGAGAGTTTCGGGCTCTTTCTTCTTTGGAGGGATTGGGGCTTCAGGCCGTCGATCCCAAAAAGATTTTTTTAGCTCTCCAGTAGAGCTATTCCTTTTGACCCATTTCAGGTCAGTAAACTTGTTCCGAGTGGGAACATTAGCTTCAGGCTCTTGGGCCGACAGATTGGAAGGATGGATTGGCAGTTGTTGATGCTGAGCTCGGAGTTCAGCATTCATTTTTCTTCTCTGCCTCCTTGTAAGCCTTCCTCCAGATGAGGAGGCTTCAGCATCATATTTCCCAGGTGCAGATAATCTGGTCGGCAAAGTAGTGGTGTTTGTAGTCACCACAGAAACTTTTCCACCATTCACAATTCTTCTGGTGGCTGGGATGTCAGGCTGTGATAGCCTCTCGAATACAGAAATCCTACCCCGAGGATTTTCAGCAACAGGTCGTTGTGCCGGCGGATGCACACGACGGATAGGAGCTTCATCAGCATTGAATCTCCTGGCAGACTTCTCAGCATTCCTACCATTCACAGGAATGGCGGCACTCCTTGCAGCAATCGCTGGGAAGTCAACGCTACCAAACTGGATGGTAGCTCCGGCATTTCCGGTCTCAATAATAGCATTAGCCAGTTGGATTCTGGCTCCTTGTCCCAGCTGGACAGTCATCGGGGTGTTCTGTAGATCCATCTGCATGAATGAAAGGCAAGGGTTAGTAATCAGAATCTGATACATCACCCCGCACTTTCAAAATGCAGAGACTTGCACAGAACACAAAAATAAAAATAGACAAAAATGATTAGCATAAGCAGATAATAAAATAATTTTAAAACTATGCTGAATGCCAAATGAATTTGTCAAATGATCATTTTAGAATATTCAGGACTTTGATTCATTAAATGATCATTGCGAAAGACTCAAAATTTTGAGTACGATTTGATATAGCTGCTACTATAGCACTGAGACGACTAGCCAAAGATGGAAAGAGAAACCAAACCCCAGCGGAGTCGCCAGAAATATGTAGGCGACTACGATGGTTGGCTTTTAGCTTTATCGGGACCTTTCAGTGATGGATTTTTAGACATAAGGACCAAATGTCACATCCTGATGTTCACCGTACATAATTCAGTATAAATTAGCTACTACTATAGCACTGAGACGACTAGCCAAAGATGATGGAAGAGAAAACCAACCCCAGCGGAGTCGCCAGAAATCTGTGGGCTCCGAAAATTCGGCCCCGGCCTCCGCTCGCTCTTCTTTTTCGGCGAGGGAGTTTTAACGAACTAAGTTCCGAGGTAAATTTTGGAAGGCAGATAGGTTTGTAGATAAGACACTACCCAGAGATTTCGCCCTCATTTGGTGAGGACTTTATGATCTGAGTTCTGGTTTCCTATAGGCGCAAGCCCCTATAGTTAATTACCCCTCCCGATCACGAGAGAGAACTTTCGATTAAGGCTAGTCGTCAATCAGATACGTATAGAATATACGTGTTATCTGGCATATAGTAGCAGCAATGGGGAATTTGGATGTTTGGTAGAAATTTGATTTGGAAATTGGAATTTTGGAAATTTTGCTATTTTAAATAGAAATTTTCACCATCTAACACTTAAAGCGGATGGTGGGGGAATGGATGATGGACCCGATCAAGATCCCATGGTTCCGTCATCCCGGGCCATCGTGGTCCCTGGTCTACTTAGTCAGAGGAGGTAGTCGACCCAACCTGACAGAAGGATCCTTGTCGGCAGCCATGGGTTGCTTCGTCCAAGGGAACCTTGTAGACCGGGGTTGAATGTTTGTCTAAGGGGACAAATTTGAATCCACCTTAGCTTACAGAGGGCTTTGTGCCCTATCGATCATATCCTATTGATTCATATCTCAAGGATTTAACGCCATTAAGGAGCGTATTGGCTCTGGCCATAACCGCTATCTGTGGTGCCATTTGGCGGCAAAACCACTCGGTTCAGAGGGCCCCGGGTCATAACCGTTTACCTGCAGTGCCATTTGGCGGCGAAACTGCCGGTTAGAGGACACGTACCACGTCCTTACTGGCAAGAGATTGTTTGAGAATGGATCCTAGTGATATTTTCGACTAGGCATTTGCTCTTTGTGAGCTAGAGTTTATTTAAATTTGTCCGCCTCGACAAACTGTTGCGGAGGGCGAATGGATTTTGCTTTAACTGCGTTGATGGGTTTATTTTCAAATTTAAATATTTTTAGGATTTTGTGGAGTTTTGGATTTTTCGTGGATATTTGGGTGGAGCTTTGAATTATGGATTTTTGTAGAGTTTCTTTTGGGATATTTGAAATGAACTTTTGAGAGAATTGAAAAGTATTTTGGAACCCCTCCGGTTGAGATCTGCATTCAACACGGCCATCATCGGGGTGTTTGGGGTCATTTTCACTTTATGGATTGAACCTTGTCGACTCTGTCGGGCTGTCGATAGAGGATCGGGTTTCGTAGGCTTTATGCCCTTGATAGTGAATTCTCATTGTTGTAGGCCTTGAAGACCTAATATGAAAGTTTTTTAAAGCAAATATATCGGTCGTCACAACTTTATATTTGCTTAATGGTTCGAACCCTGTCGACTTCTATTGACCCGTATAGAAGGATCAGTTTCGAACCTGAATTCACTTGTCAACCCGCGCAGCATCCCTAGACGTCACGTGTGTACCAATAACACGCTCGCCGGGGCACATGCGGGATGGAGAATATATTTACCCCTCTTTAGTGTACCTATGTGTATACAAACTACGGTGCACTTGCAGGGGAGTATTTTGAATGTATTTGTAGACGCCTTCTGTCTGCTTGTACGAATGTTGCAGATCCGGTGGCGTGGCGTAGCAGCTTCTGGATAAGATTGTTCGCTGCTTTGTACAGGTAGACTGTCGTGCACTATTTGTTGATTTTCGTAGTCAGGTCATAGTGCACTAACGAGTCTCCTGCCTTGGAGTTTGTTGATCATGAGGATATTATACCCACTACACATATGTTGCTATAATCTATAAAAGCTCTTTTCATCGTACATTGCATCATATGTATCTTCCCTTTCATCACCGCCTTGTGAACAATCTGTCGGACATATGAGTGTATGACTATATTTGTATAGAACCTATCACTTCCATATCATTTCAATCGATGTCACTTATGAATAGATTGCCAATTTTATTTGTATTGACTTCAAGCATGTTATTATCGTTCATGAATGATCACAAGTATCCCATAGTTGTTCGTAAAGGATTTTCATTCTTCCTTCACTAAGTAGTTGATGTTGACTGCTATAATATTTTGATGATCATTTCCTTTGTGCTTGTAGGGAATGGGGATGTACTCTTGCCACCATATTAGCACAGGTGATATGAACAACCATTGTAGGTTTCTATGTTCACCATACTCATTATAGAGATATTGCTAGATCTCTAAAATTTGGTCCATGAGCATTTCACTCCACTATCCATGGATGATTCATTTCATATATTTGAGAATCATGCATAATTTTCTTAAACTTGATTTTGATCTTATACACAAGATATGGTTCATTGAGGCTTAAGTTTGAGTTCAATACGACAAGTTCAAGTTATAAGTCCCCCCTTTGGTTCAAATCAAGCTCATAAGTTTCATGTGATCTCTTGATTCGAGTCAAGTTCAAATCAACTTTGAGTTGGGTCTTTTGATCATTTGAATTTTGAGTTCGAATGATCCGAGTCATATCTACTTTGTTCTCAATTGGTTTGAGTTCCAGAATGAGTCTTCAACATTTTTTGCTTGTGTTCAAATCATTCATTTTATGATTTATTTAAGTGAGGTTCAACGTCTTTGCTCACATCATTTGACTTTCAAATCAAGTGTGAGTTTAAGTTCTATGAAAGCTCAAATCAAGTCCTCTGTCGTCTTGTAAAGTCTCAGTTCGAGTTCAAATGAAAGTCCGAGTTTAAGTCCAAGTCTTGTTGTCCAAATCAAATACTTGTTTGATTCCAAATGATTGAATCAAGTTCAAGTTCAACTTTGTTCAAGTATCAAGTTTGAGTTCAGTTCAGCTTGAGTCCGACTCAAGTCTTACACAAGTCCTTCATCATTTATTCAAGTTTGATTTTTTGAGTTTGAATTAAGCATTTTATTAATGTCTTTTGAGTTCAAATATAGTCCAGGTATGAGTCTTATTGGATGTGCAAATCAAGTCCAAGTACGGTCCGTCTTCACCCGAAATTTCGGCAGCCTCCCGGCGTCTCCCCCGTTTAGGGGAAAACTACGAGAAAACTGGGCCTTTCCCACCACGCGCAATAAAGGCGTGTATGGTAGGTGTCCTCTTGCGAGGGCACCGCGGCCGTGATTTCTTTCTTCCCACCACGCGCAATAAAGGCGTGTATGGGGCTCTGACGGTACCTGTTTAAAAGACAATTTGCTTTCCCCCCGCTCGGGGGTACTTATGAATGACACAATTTGCTTTCCCCCCGCTCGGGGGTACTTATAAGTGACCCCGCCTCGTCGTAAGTGCCGCACCGGGGTCCCTTCCCACCACGCGCAATAAAGGCGTGTATAGGCGGTTTTCCGGTGCGCCACGAACACCGAAGTAGAGTTTAGGCGATTCCCGCCTCGTCGTAGGCGTCGGACCGGGGTCCCATCCCACCACGCGCAATAAAGGCGTGTATAGGCGGTTTTCCGGTCCGCCGCACACAATGGAAGCGAGAATCTGAGTTTTAGAAAATCCATACCTTCGCGGGGTTGTTGGCGGTGTCGGAGGTTCGAGGATCGAGGGAAGGGAGCAGGCAATCTTTTAACAAATTATAATTATCCTTAATTATATTTACTCATAATTAATTATGATTAATTAAAAATAATTAATTACATTTAGTAAATTAATTAAAATGATTAATTATAATTAAATTAAATTAATTATAAATAATCCATATTAATTAATTTTAATAAATAATAATTAAAAATCAGTAATTAAAATTAATTTTAATTAAATTAATTATAATTAATTTTAATTAATTATAACTATTTAGTTAAAATTAAATGCAATTAATTATAATAAACATAATTAACTAAATAATAATAATAATAATAATAAAATATTAAATCCCTCCCTCTCTCTCGGTTTGAGGGGATTTACGGGATTTAGCTGAGGAAGCGCAGGAAAGGGGGAAAGTTACCTTCAGCCAGCGAGCTCCCTTTCTCCCTTTCGATCCCACAGGCAGGGAAAGTCGTAGAAGGAACGACGTCAAACAGCCACGAAGGGAGCTGAAGAAACGATCGAATAACGGAGAAAGTTATCTTCACAACCGAGCGAGCTATGTTCTTGCTCCCGACCAAAATGCCATAGCTTCCGATCCGACTGGGAGGGAAAGTCGGCAAAGGAGCACAGTCAAGCGTCCACGAAGGAGCTGGAGACGCGTCGAGAGGGAGGAGATCGGGACGTGCAGTCGGCCACGGGAGGTTTGCGGACTGGAGGTGGAGTTCGGAGAGGATTAGAGATGGGAAATGAGGTCGGCTTGCTGTGTGAATGTCGCTTGAGGTGTGACTGGGACAGAGTTTCGATCGGGGAAGGAGATTGGAGGTCGGGGAGCTCGGCAGTGGGAAGAACAGAGGTATTCAGAGAGAGTGGAAGAGGGAACTGCCGGAAGAGTGGAGGTTGGGTCGGTATTTAACGAAGGGAATGAGTCTCCTCGAGCGGGGTTTGAGCAGGAAACACGGAGAAGCGACGCAACGGCGCCGAGCTACAGGAACTCAGCGCGATTTGAGCAGGATTTCAGCTGTATTTGCGGGATTTTAGCAGAGGTACGCTGATTTTTTTTTGTTATTACACGGAGGTCAACAGAGATTTATCCTCCCGAAGTTCTAGAGTTCCGCTGTTAGATTTTATAACTGAGAAGGACAAGCCTGTTTTGTTTTCTAGGAGCTGCTTTGCACATATTGCTCTTACTTCTTCAGCATGAGACCTGGATGGCTATGTTACATGAGATATTGCTCTATAGTCTTGGAGGTGTATAACCTAAATAGAGCAGCACGATAGTTTAACTTTATTTAGGCAACTCCTTTAGACAGACTACTAGTTATCTCTAGAGTAAAAGATGTTCGACACTTCAGTTCTCTTCCTTTTTTCACTCACTTTGAGATAGCGACCATGACTTGGGCTTTCCTTCTTCAACTTAGGACGGGTTCTAGCTTTTGTATAACACTCGCAGATGCTACTACCGACATTTCACACTTGCGGTTGGTCTGGATTCTACACATTTTTTTCTCCTTCTTTGAGAAGGACATTCAGAGATATAACATGAGGATCAGAGGATCTAGACGCCCGAGGCATTCGTCAGGGTCGAGGGATTATGCCCCCGCACATACAGAGTATCGTAGAGTGTCATATAGAATGCGGAAGAGGAGTCCCGAGCCTATTTATATGCATGAACGTTCTGGTACATATATTAGTATTATTATTTTATTTATTATATATATTCTCTCATACACACATATATGATTGAATTGTAATATTTGCAGCCCCCTAGTATGGGCACCAGATAGCAGACATGTTACATGTCTGCTCGTATGAAGTCCTGCTCCCGGGTTGACCCCTCTCTAGAGAAGGAGAAGTCGGCCTACACCCATGCGAGGGGGGTGCAAATATTACAATTCAATCATATATATGTGTATGAGATGATATATATATAATAAATAAAATAATAATATTAATATAAATACCAGGGCGTTCATGCAAATAAATAAGCTTGAGACACCTCTTTCGCCTTCTATCTAGCGCTCTACGATACTCTGTATGTGTGGGGGCATAATCACTCAACCCCGATGAATGCCTCGAGCGTCCAGATCCCTTGATCCTCCTGTTGTATCTCTGAATGCCCAACACAAAGGAGAAAAAAGTGTCAAATACAGATTAACAGCAAGTATTAAATGCCTGTAGGAGCATTTGCGGGTGCTAAACAAAAGCAATAACATGTCCTAAGTCGAAGGAGGAAAGCTTAAGTCATGGTGACTACCTCAAAATAAGTGGAAGACGGAAGAGAACTGAAGTGTTGAACATATGACACTCCAGGGAGAACTGGGAGTCTGTTTAAATGAGTGGCCTAAATAAAGTCAAACTATCATGTTGCTCTATTGCGATTATACCCCTCCAAGAGTATAGAGCAATCTCTCATGTAACAAAGTCATCCATATCTCATGCTAATGAAGTAAGAAGCAATAGGTGCAAAGCCGCTCCTAGAAAGCAAAGTAGGCTTGCCCCTCTTAGTTAAAGAATCTAACTGCGGAACTCCGAAACTCCGGGAGGTTAAATCTCCAACTGGAGACCTGTAAAACAATCTGAAACAGCCGGCCATGTGTAAGGGTGCAAACAAAAACAATCTAAACAGGGCCCTGTCTGTAGCTGAGGTCACCCTGGCTAACTGCATCAATTGTCGGAAGAAGTGATCTGAATAGAAGGCCAGTGACTCGGTGTAACTAAAAGATCCCTCTATATTTATATGCACCCATTTGTGAACATAATGCCATGGCACCTCAACCACACGATGTCGACAACCAAAAGAGGCAAAAATCTGTCCAAACCCGTAGTATATCTGCACAAGTATAGTCGGGACTAAAGAAACATGTCTCCCACTAGCAATCAGACTAGTAATCAGAAGTTACTCGGATAAAAAGATATGTCCTGATTTGGAAAGACAAAACTATACAATCAAGTGGCTATAAAAGCCACCGAGGAAAGAAACCCTCAAGCAAAAATGGGATGTATTCCCTCTGCTGACTCTAGCTCAAAAGTCTCAACTGAAGACAACCCAGAAGACTAAAGACCCGTACTGAATGGGTCATGGGACTGAGCAACCAATAATACAAATGATTCTTTGATAAAAAAACTCTCAATCTAGACATCCAAAGGAACAATAGCCCCACGACGACGACCTATGTCTCTGAAAACGATAGTAGTGGATCAAACTCTGGTGAAGACCCTCCAAGTACACAAACTCCCCTAGCCTCGAGTGACCTGCTAGCTGACGACTAAATAAGTCGTAGTCCGGAGAAATGCACTCCTCATAGGAGGTGCCCAAAATAGGTAGACCAGAAACTAGCTGTAGATCCTATAAAGTAATCGTCATCTCATTCGGTCTAATCTAACTGGTGTTTGTGACACTATCCCAATGCTCAGCTAATGCCTGAAGTCAAGAGTAAGAGAGTTGACTGTAATCAAACAATGAAGCGTAGATGACTCTATAAACTCATGTCCGCTTGAGCACCTTATTATATGCTCTTAGAATATGGCGTGCCCAAGAAACATAGTCCATTAGCATCCTAAAAGGTCTCACAAACACATAATCATATTGTTGCTCTCCTACCTAATAATGAAATAGGCTGCAACTGAGTAATCTAATGCTGCCAGTGTGCTCTGCAAGATCTGTAGTAAGCTGTAATACATCCTGAGCTCTATAGCTCAAGCCCTCAATAATTCAATCTAAAGAACCATCATTGTTGCGGTGAAGCCTGAGGGTAATTACCCAGTTCGTAGGATCATGCTCTGACGGAAGCTCTGACTCAAACGTGGATAGTTGAGGTAAGCGAATAAATAGTCCAGCATATATATCTCTATTCATTAGCATCTCCTAATGTCATGACAGTCGGTCTCGTATAGAGACAGAATGTGTGAAATTATATCTATCGATCTCCTGTCATATATGGTCCTCAGAAGGCTCAATATCAGGCATCGAGCGGGGTCTAATCCAATTAAAAGCCATCACCTGAGTAGAAGAAGAAAAAATGGATATATGTTAAAATACTCAAATAATATTGCAACGAATTTATCGTGTGAAAACACCCAACAAATTTTTTGGGAGGTAATTTGTTGAAACATATATAATAGATTAAATGAGTGATACAATTCATGCACACAATTGCTATATGGTGCTCACTTTATGACCAACATCTATGTTTTCCATTACATGATGATGTCACATGAAATGTATGCTATAACCGAAATGAGTAATAATTACTAACAAAAAGTATTAATAAAAATAAATAAATAAATCTTTACAAATTGACAGATCCAAGATCATCCCTACAAGAGGAGTTGGTTAACATACATATTTATATTTATGATATAATATGAAATGCTCTATTGGTGTATGATAAAAGATAATATTATAAATACAAGAGTACGCATATTTGACTTTCTAGAGAAATATCACTCTCCTGCACTTGATAGTATATACGAAAATACACATATTATTTACTATGGATATGTAAGAATATATAAATACTAAGAAAATGATTTGTCTCGTGAATGCTAATTGGATAAATAATGCATTGGATCAGATGAGACATAAATTTCATAACAGTTTTGATCAAACAATTGAAACAATCATACTTACAAGCTTTAAATAATTTTCATTGCTCATAATGTCAGTACCAACTAATCTATCTCAGTTCATTAATTGAATTTTCCACTCCACTAATGTGGAAGTAATCATTAATCGTGTGAAAAAAAATTTTCAAATTTTTTATGATGTTATTATTTAAATACAATTGTAAAGATTAATGAGAAGTGTCAGATTGAGTAAATAGCTCAAATGAGTTATTCTATTAAGTTATCTCGGGAATGAAGAAAATTAAGACAAATCAAATAAATAGAAAATGAGTGGATGCATCAAAATATTCAGAAAAAAAAAACATATATATAAAAAAAAAATATAATTGGAACGGAATACACCATATATAAGAAAATATACTACTCTATTAGAAGAAGTTGAAACTGCAGCAGTACGTAATCCACGATCCTTCTCACGTTCTCAAAACAAATGTTGCCATAATTTACATAAAAGAATGGAGAAATATAGGAGGGGGCTAATGCTTATTGGTATTCACTGACAATTGGAAGATTTGAGGACTCTCCATACCACATGAACAAAAGGGATCGCACGTTTCCTTTGGCTTGTTCACTTCCGATCAGCCTTGCCTCTATTTCGTCGACGTCCTGCACTACCGAGCCACTGAGCCACGCGAGGCCTGCCTCCTCTGTCTGCGGCAAAAGCCGAACAACTGAGCCCACTTGCACCGGCATACTTCTTCTTTCGCGATTGAGCCTCTGAGCCGGCCTTCTGCTTCCGTCGTATGTCGCCAGCAGAGCACAAATTCTAGTGTTCACCCTTTTCCACCGTCTTTAAAGAATTATGTCTCAACTACAATCGGATCGAATCTCTAAAGCCAAACCTACATGGGCATTTTTCTTTCGATTTTCTCACATACGAACAGACTTCTTTCCAACTCTTCAGAAAAAAACCAACGTCACTTTGCATTTAGGTCATTGCTCCGTTCAAAATGCCTGAGTTTAAGGCTTTTTTATTTCAAACAGAGAAAGAACAAAGGGATATATTTAATTATTTCTTATTAAAATAAAATTCACATATTTCCACTTCAGTCTACTCGGGATTCCTGAGAGGATGCAACTCATGACTGCTAATCAGTTTCTCTGGACACTAAAATCAATGGTTTTCAGTGTTGGTAGACTGAACCTACGGTATACCCGGGACGACGGAACTATGGGATCTTGAACGGGTGTACCTTCATCCCCCCATAACTAAGTCTAAGACTCTGTTGCACATTTCACACTCATTACATGAAGCTAAGTATATTTCATCTTTAATCGAGAGTGCTCTTCTAATGAGTTAGGAGGGTAATTAACTCTGAGAGCTTGCGCTCATAGGAAGTAAAACTCAGATCTAAATAAACTCTAACACTACTCTCAGAAGAAATCTAATTAAATATTAAACTCAATATACCTCCAAAAAAATTAAAGGGAATCCTAACTTCATTAGAGCTGTCAACATTTGACCCGACCCGAAAACCCGACCCGAACCCAAACCGGGTCGGGTTCGGGTTAGAGATTTCGACCCGTTTATAAAACGGGTCGGGTTCGGGTTGACCCGGCGGGTTGCCGGGTTGACCCGCCAACCCGTTTTAACCTAACCACGCGGACATGACCCGCTGCCGAAGTGCCCTCGCGCGACTCCCCGCACCGCGCGACCACGCGGCACCGCCCCCTCGCGCGACCCAGACCCCTCGCGCGACCCCGCCGCACCGCGCGACCAGCCGACCACGCCGCACCGCGCGACGACCGCCGCACCGCGCGAACCCGCGCCCTCGCGCGACCCCCGCCCGCACCGCGCGACCGCCGCACTCGCGCGACCGCCGCACTCGCGGGTCGTCCCGGGTCGGGTCGGGTCAACCCGGCAACCCGTCGGGTCGGGTCCGGGTTCGCATTTCTGACCCGTTTACCTAACCGGGTCGGGTTAGGGTCGACTCGTTTGAACCCGGGTCAGTTCCGGGTTCAACCCGAACCCGACCCGTGACCCGAAATTGACACCCCTAAAGTTCATAAGAGCAAGGTTTGCATCTTGTTTGTGAAAAAGATTTTTCCAGAGGGAACATTTACCCACATCAATTCTCCCTTGGTGGAGAAATCTCATCTCCTGATGAGATCGTTTGTATAGAAGGTTGACTTTCACCATCTGCAGACTCATTTGCTTCTTGAGGTGAAACTTTGACCTGTTGAGTGTTCGGCTTTCCATTTTTTTATTTTAGATTTTTTTAAAAAGAAAAGACATGGCCAACAATCTAAATCTCTGATATCAAATTGATGTAATAAAAACACAAGTATTGCAAACTCAAGTCTTCCTTTCCTTAAAACAAAAATTAACACATATTGCATATAACAATACTATTATAAAATGGACACCACCTTACAACTTCAAATAAAAAAGACACAACATCTTACAATCTATGATGCACCGACACTTCTCCTCAAAGAGGCGTGCAGTGTCCGACACCGTGTCCGACACGACACTCGTCCGACACTCCTCCGACACGAGTCAGACACGCCGAAAATATGTCCGATTAAAAACATATTAAAAACTAATTGGACACGCGTGTCGGACACGCGTATCTTAAATATTTTATAATTTTTTTTTTAAATATAATTTCTTATGTTTGGTGAGATTTAAACTAAATTTCTTATTTTCTATCCACAACACCAAATCAACGTCTGCATTTAATACCCATTCATCGAATATTCTCATTTTCATTTCTCTTTGGCAGTGAAGGTATTTTCATCTCCTCTCTTTTTGTACAATTACAAATATTTCTCTTGTTGAACCAGAGATTAAAGCAGTGATATTCAATGATGATGATATTGAAGGCCAAAAACAAACCTCTAAAGCTAATCCTAGTAGTTGAAGCTTGAATGCTTGATGTTGTAGTAAGTGATTATTTGCTTATATTTTTATGGTTGTATTAGATATTTTGAACTAAATATTTTATGGTATAAGCTATACAAGTTATCATGCCATTCATTTATTATTGTTTGTCATTTTTAATATGATATTACATTAATATATATACACTATATAAAAAAATGTATTGTCGTGTCCGCGTCGTACCCGTGTCCTATATTTAAAAAAAAAAACTGTGTCCCGTGTCTATGTCGTGTCCGTGTCGCCGTGTCCGTGTCCGTGCATCATAGCTTACAATTTAAAATAAAACACGACTCAACGACACCTTACAACTTATGAAAGTTTTGATAAGAAAGATATAAGGAATGAAAACCATAGAGAAAAGAAGCAGACAGAAGTCCAAGACGAAGTAGAAGAAGTAAGGTAGAGGAAGATAGCTCGCAAGCTAGATAACATGCAGGTTATACATTCCAAATATTCATCACCCATCTTTCAGTTATTTTCATAAGGAAATTAGTTCTAATTTATAAAAGAAATAAGAAGAAAATATTATTTAATAGATCACATAAATGTGCCCAAAATCAACCACCAAAATAGCCCACATTTACAACCTCTTGCATAGGAATCAACAATGAGAAAAACGAGCAGCCAACAGCATTCAAAACAGCATGGAGAATGACCAAACAGCAATTAGGGAAGTCCAAACAACACCTAGGGAAGATTAAACAGCATATTGGGAATTCCAAACAGCATAAACAACACCTAGCGAAGAGCAAACTACATTTTCGAAATCCAAACAGCACTTTGCCCACATCAATCTTCATACACTAACTTTATTAATTTAAAGAGTGTATGTTTTATCCATCATAACATATATCAAAAGCCACCCAAGTATATTTCAATTACATGCAACTTCAATAAATGAAACTCATAATCATTTTTTCAAGCATAATCATTTCCTAATCTATTTTTATTCCTTCTTATTTATTTTCCCATACTCATCATAGCAATCTCCTACTCATCACGCTGAACTTAGCTATCAATGACTTTTTGACAGCATAATTCATGTGGACATCGACCAGAGGGTCAGACATGTGTATCGCCGTAGGCAGCGCAGATCGACGGCCGCAATTCAGAGTTTATATTTCTAGATATTTATGTATTTCTTTTATGCGTTTTTCTTTTTTATTTCCTATTGTACCCCTAGTATGAGCTGAGTCATGAGTGTAGCCCCGAGGGCAAAAGAGTCAATGTATTTCCTTTTTATGTTGGGACCTATATATAGGTCATTTCATGTTGTATTATGGTTAATGTTGGATTAATAAAATTTTCTGAAATTCCTTTTGTCTTCTTGCTTGAGAGCTTGAGAGAAAAGAGAGAGGAGGCCTTGGTGATGCTCCGGCCGCAATACCCAACAGCCCGCTCCGGCGAGCTCTTGGTTTTTCCTTGTAAGTTCACTGTTTCTTCCTCCCCCACCAATCCCTCCACACAGCCGCCTCTTCCCCTGCAGCCAGATCTCGAAATCCCCCCCCCCTCCCCTATTTTGGCCGCCAGCTGAGCCATCAGCCGACCCAGGCCAATCCGCGATCTCCCCTCCCAACATCCTTCCGCTAGACTTGCCAGCCGCTGGCTTCAGCCCAGGCCGCAACCTCCCTTGGTCGACCAGCTGTTCCCAGGGAGAAATCCCGCCTCCTTTCCCATTGAATTTCGAAATTCTTGCATTAAATTTTTCTTTTAATTCCTTCCTAAAATAGGGCCCTAAATTTAGGAAGAGATTTAATTGAAATCTTAGCCGTTTGAATTCAAATTTCAAATCTCCCTAATTAAATAAAATCTGAAGTTAAAATCAGATTTTAATTAATGACATGGGGCCCACTAATTAAGCAAAACTCCCCTCTTTCTTCCCTTGCTTGGCCGGCCCCTCACACCTAGCCGTTTCTCTCTCTTCGCCACCTCATCGTCTACTAATTACCCCCCCTAATTTATCCCCTTAACGGCTGCCCCCTTTTAATTTGATTGAAGGAGAATTTAATGATGAAATAACCTCTCTTTTCAAGCCTCGAAAATCTGAAATTCAAATTTCAGATTTTTCTTCTTACTCCTCTCTAGCTCTTGGCCGAACCCCTCCCTTGTTTTCTTCCCGCCTTGCTTCAATGTTGAATGGCGGATCCGGAGCTTGAGTGGGGGCTAGTTTTCCGCGCCGACGGGAGCATCGATATCCTACGATCGCCGTGCTTCGACGTAGGGTTTGAAGACGAAACTACCGTGGAAGAGTACTTGGAGAGAGTCGTCCCGATCCTTGCAAGCATCTACGACCGACAATTTTCGAAGCACACTTGGAGTCTCGAAAGCCAAGCATTCACGCCCTCCTCGTCACCGTCAACCTCTCCATGGCTAAAGGCCCTTGGTGTGGCCACCATCTTCGTGGCATCGTTGAGTTTGTTAAAGGCCTTCTCCCGCTAACCCGAATTGAGTGTGAGTAATCAAGGTACTCATTGTGAAATTTCTAAACATTAGTCGTGGGATTTTATTAATTTCCCGCATTTGCTTTGTTGTGAACTTTGAGATTCATTATTAATCGTGCCTAAACACTAGCTTGAAATTGCTTATCATAATACTTCTTCAATGGAAAATGCTTGAATCTTAATTTACGAAAGGCCTAATCTTACTTGAGTAAACTTTGTGAATCTTAATGAATTTCATGTGCAATCCTTGAATGTTTCACATCATATTTGGTATCAGAGCCAGGCTAGCATGCTGTCCCTTTGCTAGATTGCATCCTAGGAATCCAATTTAAGTTATCCTTAGCTTGTTTGCATGCATACCATCGCATAGTAAATTTTTTCACTGTTTTTGCTTGCTGCCCTCTAATTTTTTGCATCGTTTTCATCATTTTAAGCAAGTCTATTTCATTGTCTAAGTGCTGTCCTTGTCACATCTACATCCCAAATTGTTTAGGTTGCTTAGACAAACATTTGAGTTTGCTGTCCACTCACTTTCTGCACTTAGTATAGCCTTTAGGAGGAGTTCTAGGTAGTGTCCAGCTGCTGTCCACTGTTTTCTGCAGCTGCTAGGCTTCCGTTAGTGAGCCTAGAGTCGCTGTTTAGGTGCTGCCTAGGCCCGGGAACCTAGCCGAAACACTTAGGTGACTTTCCCCTCGACTGTGATCGCTGCCCCGCGATTTCCAGCTGCTGTAGCCTCAATTTCAGCAAGCATTTCGGTAGGGTTAGCTGCTGTCCTTGACTTAGAAAGCCTTTCTAGTGATCCCCAACACCCCACCATGGACCCTACACATATGCAAGCAACTCTAGACATGATTATGGGCCAATTAGGAACACTTACACAACAAATGAAAGATACCCAAACGAGTGTAGCTAAACTTAGACGTCATACGGGAGAAAGACTAGACAATATTGAAAGAATGGGACACCCGGCCACCTACACGCCATCTAGACCTCAATCACCTTATGGCGAAGATGCCCGAACTGAGTACGGACCTCCTAGGGATTACTACCGACCCAACCACCGACCCCATCAAGAACCAGTAGGTCGTGACGCGCCTTGGAGGGACAATGACACCCAGCTCCTTAAGAGCATTAAAATAGATGCCCCGACTTTTGACAGAACGTTAGAACCCCAGGTTTTCCTCGATTGGATTAAAGGGATGGACAGTTACTTTAAATGGTATAACATTTCGGAAAAGAAGAAAGTTAGATTCGCTGAGATGAAGTTGACGAGTAGAGCAAATCAGTACAAATCAGTACTGGACCAACGTAGAGCACATGAGGGAGACTCGAGGAGAATACCCCATAGCTGACTGGGGAGCGATGAAGCAAGAACTGAAGAGGAAATACCTTCCTCCCTCGTACTACCCAAGACTTCTAGATCGTTGGAATAGGTTAACCCAAGGAAGCAAGACCGTCAAGGAATATATCTCGACCTTCGATGATTTCCTGATTCGTTGTAACGGAGAAGAGACCACCACTCCTACGCAACTCCTGTCAATGTTCAGAGCCGGATTAAGAGAAGATCTTCGAAATGAACTCTTTGCTAGAGGAGTGAACACGTACGAGGCTGTCTGTAGTCTTGTGCTAGACTTAGAAGAATCAAGGAGCCACGCCCCTAGGACCCAAGACTCTAGACCTAATCCCTACAAGTCTTCCTCTAGCCAACCGTACAACAAACCCACTGGACCCTCAGGTAGTCGGCCTGCTCCTAACCAAGCCCAACCTCGATCCGATTATAAAGGGAAAACGCCTGACCGAGAGACACCCAAGACCACTGCCGGCACTAAGTGTTTTAGATGCCATGGGTATGGACACATTGTGTCTCAGTGCTCCAGCCCGTTTAAGGTCACAATAATTGAGGAAGTGACGGAGGAAGAAGACGAACCTGAGACTGACTTAGTCCACCATATGGACGACGATGAAGAATTTTTCGACGAGGATGATACTGATGTTGTTCACTGCCTCCAAAAGATGAACCGACTAGATCTACAAGTTGTTAGGTGTGCCTTTTCCCAACCTAAACCTAGCGACGACTGGCGAAGGACCTCGATCTTCTACCCTTTCACTAAGATTGGAGACAAAAATTGCAAAGTCATAATAGACAGTGGAAGTTGCATCAACGCCGTATCTTCTGCCATTATTTCAAAACTGCAATTAAAGACCACTCCACACCCGAACCCCTACAAAGTTGCTTGGATAAACTCGACCACCCTGGAAGTGAAAGATAGGAGTCTTGTTCCTATCGAATTCGTTGGATACAAGGAGAAAATCTGGTGTGATGTTTTGACAATGGATGTGGGTCAAATCATCCTTGGCCGCCCTTGGTTGTTCGACAACGATGTACACATTTATGGCCGATCAAACACCTGTGTGTTTGAACACGAGGGAAAGAAAATTAAACTCCTACCCACTCAACCTAAGTCGACCAAAGAAGAAGTTAAACCCAACTCCCTGAAACCCAACACGAGCCTGAATCTTTTAACTGCTAAAGACTTAAGTATGGAGCTGGAGACAGGAGCCCCCCTATACGCGTTAGTAGCCCGGGAAATAAGTATAGATCACGAAGAGCCAATCCCCGAAGAGGTAAAACCACTAATGGAAGCCTTTTCTGATGTCTTCCCCGAAGATTTGCCCAACCAACTACCACCTCTAAGGGACATTCAATATGCCATAGACCTGGTGCATGGAGCTTCTTTACCTAACCTGCCCCATTACCGGATGAACCCTACTGAACATGAGGAGCTCAAGAGACAAGTGGATGAGTTCTTGGAACGAGTGTTCATTAAAGAAAGCCTTAGCCCGTGTGCGGTTCTTGCCCTTCTTACCCCCAAGAAGGATGGATCTTGGAGAATGTGCGTTGATAGCCGTGCTATCAACAAAATCACTGTCAAGTACCGCTTCCCAATTCCTCGATTAGATGACATGTTGGACATGATGACAGGCGCCACGCTATTTTCTAAAATCGATCTTAAGAGTGGCTACCATCAAATAAGAATCCGCCCTGGGGACGAATGGAAGACAGCATTCAAGACCAAAGATGGGTTGTACGAATGGACTGTGATGCCTTTTGGGTTGAGTAACGCACCTAGCACGTTTATGAGAGTAATGACTCAGATCCTTAGGCCCCTCCTTGGAAAATTTGTTGTAGTATACTTTGATGATATCTTAATTTACAGTCATTCGGTGGAACAACATTTGAATCATCTAAAACAAGTTTGTGGGATTTTGAAAAGGGAGCAGATGTATGCCAATCCTAAGAAATGCACTTTCCTCGCAAATCAAGTAACCTTCCTTGGATTTATAATATCTTCCCAAGGCATATCTGCCGATCCCGAAAAGGTGCGAGCTATAAACGAGTGGCCACAACCTAAAAACATTAGAGATGTTCGGAGTTTTCACGGATTGGTCATGTTCTATCGGAGATTTATTCGAAATTTTAGCACCATAGTAGCGCCAATAACGGACTGCCTTAAGAAAGGTGAGTTTCTTTGGACCACAACGGCGACTAGAGCTTTTGAGGAGATTAAGAAGCGAATGATGGAAGCCCCTGTGATGAGATTACCTGATTTCTAAAGTTTTTGAGGTAACCTGTGACGCGTCTGGAATTGGTATAGGTGGAGTCCTATCGCAAGAGGGACACCCGGTCGCTTACTTTAGTGAAAAATTGAATGACACTAGGCAAAGGTACTCCACCTACGACAAAGAATTTTACGCCATCATTCAATCCCTTAGGCATTGGCGTCACTACCTTCTACCGCAAGAATTTGTCATCTTTTCGGACCATGAGGCTTTGCGGTACATTAATTCTCAAAAGAAACTCAATGCTCGACACGGCCGTTGGGTTGAATTGCTACAAGAGTACACCTATACCATCAGACATAAGGCATGATCTGAAAATAAGGCTGCTGACGCCTTGAGCCGTCGGATGATGATTACTAGGAAGATGACTGCTGATGTAATAGGCTTTGAAAGGCTCAAGGAAGACTACCCAGACTGCCCTAATTTTAAGGAAACCTACTCTGCGCTAACCACTGGAAACGAACGGATTATAGGAGACTTTATGTTGGAGGATGGATATATGTTTAAGTCCCAACAACTTTGTATTCCCAATACGTCACTTTGAGAATTTCTTGTGTGGGAATTACATGCTGGAGGTTTAGCAGGTCACTTTGGTCAAGCCAAGACCATTGCCGCGGTTGAAAATCGTTTCTACTGGCCAAGTTTTAAGAGGGACGTTAGCATATTAGTAAGGCGGTGTCACACCTGTCAGTTAGCCAAACAACGTAAACAAAACACCGGCCTTTACACACCTCTCCCCGTGCCTAACCAACCCTGGCAAGATGTTAGCATGGACTTTGTCTTAGGATTACCCAAGACCCTTAGGAAGCATGACTCGATATGTGTAGTCGTAGATAGGTTTTCTAAGATGGCCCATTTTCTCCCGAGCTCCAAAACTTTTGACGCCTCTAGAATAGCCAAGCTGTATTTTGATGAAATTGTGAGACTGCACGGCCTACCCAAAACCATTGTGTCAGATAGAGATGTGAAATTTACTAGTTACTTTTGGAAGACTCTATGGCATAAAATGGGGACCAAACTACAATTCTCCACTGCTTTTCACCCCCAAACGGATGGCCAAACCGAAGTAGTAAATAGAAGTCTAGGAAATCTTTTAAGGACCTTGGTAGAAGAAAATCTTAGGGACTGGGACTCCAAACTACCGATAGCTGAATTTGCATACAACAACTCTGTAAACCGATCTACGGGTCTAAGTCCTGCTAAAGTCGTGTATAGTTACCTACCTAGACAGTCCATTGACTTGATTCCATTAAGTCCTAAGGTTAGAGTGTCTGAGTCTGCATCTGCATTCGCATCTCATCTTCAAGAATTGCACAAAGAAATAAACAAAAGAATTCAACAAAGTAATAATGCTGATCGTAAGAAGAGATTTAAAGAATTTGAAGTTGGAGATTTTGTTATGGTACGGATTCGTCCGGAACGGTTTCCCCAAGGAGCCGTTAAAAAGTTACATGCTAGAAGTGCGGGCCCCTTTAAGATAATCTCGAAGGTAAACAATAATGCTTATGTGTTAGACCTTCCTGAAGGCTTTAATATGAATCCTACGTTTAATGTTGCAGATTTAGTAGCATTCGAGGGGCCCGAGTTTAACCCTGATAATCCACTTCATGATAAGCCTTGTGAGAACCTACCCAGTGAGATCCCCAGCCTACCTCCACTACCCAAATTGCCCCATTTACCCACTGCGGAGAAGGTCGAAGCTATACTTGACGATGAAATCATTTCCACGAAGGAAGGTGGTCGCCGAAGGTACTTGGTACACTGGAGAGGGAAGCCGGCGACAGAGGACACGTGGATAGATCAAGAGGAGCTGCAGAGGTTGGATCCGGATCTCCTAGAGATGTACGAGAGCTCCAGAGATTTCTACTCGACGGGGTCGAGCTTTCTCCCACCTGGGGAGAATGATGTGGACATCGACCAGAGGTTCAGACATGTGTATCGCCGTAGGCAGCGCAAATCGACGGCCGCGATTCAGAGTTTATATTTCTAGATATTTATGTATTTCTTTTATGCGTTTTTCTTTTTTATTTCCTATTGTACCCCTAGTATGAGCTGAGTCATGAGTGTAGCCCCGAGGGCAAAAGAGTCATTGTATTTCCTTTTTATGTTGGGACCTATATATAGGTCATTTCATGTTGTATTATGGTTAATGTTGGATTAATAAAATTTTCTGAAATTCCTTTTGTCTTCTTGCTTGAGAGCTTGAGAGAAAAGAGAGAGGAGGCCTTGGTGAGGCTCCGGCCGCAATACCCAACAGCCCGCTCCGGCGAGCTCTTGGTTTTTCCTTGTAAGTTAACTGTTTCTTCCTCCCCCACCAATCCCTCCACACAGCCGCCTCTTCCCCTGCAGCCAGATCCCGAAATCCCCCCCTCCCCTGTTTTGGCTGCCAGCTAAGCCATCAGCCGACCCAGGCCAATCCGCGATCTCCCCTCCCAGCATCCTTCCGCTGGACTTGCCAGCCGCTGGCTTCAGCCCAGGCCGCAACCTCCCTTGGCCGACCAGCTGTTCCCAGGGAGAAATCCCGCCTCCTTTCCCATTGAATTTCGAAATTCTTGCATTAAGTTTTTCTTTTAATTCCTTCCTAAAATAGCACCCTAAATTTAGGAAGAGATTTAATTGAAATCTTAGTCGTTTGAATTCAAATTTCAAATCTCCCTAATTAAATAAAATCTGAAGTTAAAATCAGATTTTAATTAATGACATGGGGCCCACTAATTAAGCAAAACTGCCCTCTTTCTTCCCTTGCTTGGCCGGCCCCTCACACCTAGCCGTTTCTCTCTCTTCGCAACCTCATCGTCTACTAATTACCCCCCCTAATTTATCCCCTTAACGGCTGCCCCCTTTTAATTTGATTGAAGGAGAATTTAATGATGAAATAACCTCTCTTTTCAAGCCTCGAAAATCTGAAATTCAAATTTCAGATTTTTCTTCTTACTCCTCTCTAGCTCTTGGCCGAACCCCTCCCTTGTTTTCTTCCCGCCTTGCTTCAATGTTGAATGGCGGATCCGGAGCTTGAGTGGGGGCTAGTTTTCCGCGCCGATGGGAGCATCGATATCCTACGATCGCCGTGCTTCGACGTAGGGTTTGAAGACGAAACTACCGTGGAAGAGTACTTGGAGAGAGTCGTCCCGATCCTTGCAAGCATCTACGACCGACAATTTTCGAAGCACACTTGGAGTCTCGAAAGCCAAGCATTCACGCCCTCCTCGTCACCGTCAACCTCTCCGTGGCTAAAGTCCCTTGGTGTGGCCACCATCTTCGTGGCATCGTTGAGTTTGTTAAAGGCCTTCTCCCGCTAACCCGAATTGAGTGTGAGTGATCAAGGTACTCATTGTGAAATTTCTAAACATTAGTCGTGGGATTTTATTAATTTCCCGCATTTGCTTTGTTGTGAACTTTGAGATTCATTATTAATCGTGCCTAAACACTAGCTTGAAATTGCTTATCATAATAATTCTTCAATGGAAAATGCTTGAATCTTAATTTACGAAAGGCCTAATCTTACTTGAGTAAACTTTGTGAATCTTAATGAATTTCATGTGCAATCCTTGAATGTTTCACATCAATAATAGTTGATCCATATGTCATTGACAACTTTATTATAATTTTATAAATTTGCCTTTCAAGTTAACATGATATCCACTTATCGCATATTACACCTCAAGTACTATTCCACTTTGCCACCCACTTTTACCTTTAAAAGTTGTATTCTCATCTACATGCTTTTTTTTGCATAAAGTAGATCCAAAATAATTGGGTGTTGTTTAACAATGTTGTTGTTATGGGTTTTCAAAAGGGTATGCTTGCAGGGGTTAGAATGCAAAGAGTATGATCGTACTATCCCTTAGAATAAAATGGTCATAGATCTTTACATTCTACACGAGCAGGTCAATGGAAAAATATATCGAGTCATACATATGATTACCTATGAAAAAAATGGCTTTCACCTACACATTTTGATGAATAATGATATATATTTCAAGAGTCACGAGATCTCTCATACTCGATACATCAACTCAAATGAGATTTATTTGATATGGGTGTCGATTTTTCACAAGCATAAGCCCTAGTGGTTAATTACATCTTAGGCCTCAACCTAAGAACACTCTCGATTAGGGACGTTATTAGTTTGGTGTATAGTGGAATTCCTAGGTTCTTCTAATCCAAAGGAGATAGACTCAACGGGATATTCAACACACAAAATCATCTGGTCGGTTTGAAGGGAAGAAATCAAGAGAAGAAATTGCACATAAAGCATAAAAGAGAAAAAGATGAAAGAGATGTTATCAGTATGATGTGGATGAGTGGAATTTATAGACTTCCAAGAATGGAGAGCTCATTTTTGTAGGCATCCTAGAGTATGATATAGCTAGGATAACATTTTGAAATTTTTTTTATTTTTCCATTTGCATTTATGATGTTATGATGTGATGTTTTATTTTAGATTGTTTATAATTATTTTGTTTCTTATTTTGTGAATTGATGAGTGAACACTTACCCTTAAGTGGTTATAATTTTTCTAAAAATATCTCATATATGTGGCCATGTTCCCAAGAAGCTAATAAAAATATTGTAATTATCATTATAAATGTGCTCTCTAATAGGTATCGCAAGGATTACTAAGCCCTTTGAAATGTGGTCATAAGGATTAGGTCTTGATGTAAACATAATTACTTTATCAAAATTATGTTAATCTCTATTTTGTAGGGAGCATATGTAAATATATTTTATATAAATAATTTTAGCTAGGAAAGCTATGTAGGTGTGTAGGTATTTAAGACGGCAGGAGGTCAAACATATGAAGATCAATCAAGACTAGGGGCTTAAGTGAGTCGAGCCAGCTCGAGCTCGACTTATTTATGGGCTTAAGAGCCAAGCTTATCGAGCTCACGAGTCGAGCTTGAGCTCAAACTCGAGCTCGTTTAATAAATAAATTCGAGTTCGAGTTCGAGTTTGGTTGACACTCGGCTTGCGAGCTCACGAGCCGGCTCGATTCACTATTAATATTTTTAAAATGCTTTTTATTTTATTTATTAAATTTTAACCCGTCTAATCCCGCCTAAAAATAAATACTAAATGTTTTAATCTTCCTGTCTAATCATGTTGAGGCGCTCGCGTGGCTCAAGGCAGTCATGTCTGCTCGTGCAGCATGCTGATAGGACTAGCACGAAAGGCGTTTAACGGACGGTCTGTCGCTTGCAGAAGACGTTAGAGCCTCACGATTTCGAATGGCAGGCGAAATCGAGCTGCTCGACGAGCTCGTTTCATTGTAGCAAGTCGAGCTCGACTCGACTCGCATTCGAGCTCAGTATTGGACTCATGAGTCAAGCTCGAACACTCCCTGACTTGAGCTCAACTCGACTCGTTTACAAGCCTAATCAAGACCCTATATACCATTTCATTGATGTATAATTTTAGACTGAGTTGTAATTATGGTAGAGCTAGACTATCTTTCTTTTTTTGAGGCATACTGCAAAACCCAACTGCACTTCTAGCCTCTTATTTATTATTTAGTATTTATTATTGGATGATTGGTGTGTTTAATTTGTTTGTGCACTATAACTACTTGCTTTATTAGATTTCTTAATTGTTTTGCTTGGAGTGACTCGACTTCACGTTACTCTAAGAATGTTAAATTTTCTATAAAAAATAAAATTTGTCTAATCAAGATAAAAGAAATATATTGCTTAAAATTAATCAACATGCTTTCAAAACCTAATACATGACTCCTCTTGGATCATTTTTTCATAATACAACTCATATTATAAATCCAACCCACTTTATAGTAGCTTCCGGCTTGTTTTGATTAGCTCTACCCTTCATGCATAGCCTGAGTCAAACATATAGATTTTATTTTTATCACATAGAGGGATAGTTCATCATTGAATTAATATATTACAGTTCATGACCAGACTCGATGCATATTCCTCTTTTATACCCCCCACCAGTCTTATATTTACATAAGACTGGACTGCATAAGTTTAAAATTCTAGATGGAGTTTTAGCTAATATCCCTTTCCGAGTAAGGTTCTAAATTTAGGTCATGGCTGCTTAGATCCCTAGTGAGATTTGAATTATAAGGCCCCTCGCTGTCTTGCATTAGCTAAGTCGAGAGCATCGGTACAACTCTAGATTTAGGATCGAAGCCTGACGTTATGAGTATATCATTGTATGTCTTATTGTTGAGTGAGCTCTTCATTCTTGGGAGGCTATAAATCTCACTTATCTACGTCACATTGATGATATTTCTTCCATCATTCTCTCTTGTATGTTTTAAGTGTGATGTCTTCTCTCTTGATTCATTCCCCTTAGATTGATAAGATGATTACATGATCTTTGAGTGTGTTGAAAAGTCCATTGAGCCTATCTCCCTTGGATTAGAAGAACCTAAGAATTTCACTATGTACCAAACCAAGAATAGAATAAAATAGCGTCCATAATTGAAAGTGTTTTTAAGTTAAAGCCTAAGATGTAATTAATCACGAGGGTTTGCACCCGTGGGAAGAAGACACCCACATCAAATATCTCGTTCGAGCTGATGTATTTAATGGGGAAATCCCATGACTTTTGAATCATTCATATCATTATCCATCAAGATGTGTAAGTGACAACCGCTATTTTCTATGGATAATCATTGTATGATTCGATCTGCTCTTCTATTGGCATGTTTGCGTAGAGTGTAAAGGGTTGTGATTATTTTGTCATCCGTGATAGTGCGATCATACTATTTGCATTCTAACTCACACGAGCATTTCCTTTCGGAGACCCACAACATGCTTGAGTTATATCAAGGGTGTTAAGAAATATCAGTACCTTCTACAAGAAAAAAAAAAAAAAGAGAATTGCTCAACATGTTGGCTATTGTGTTCCTATGCTTATGAATGTTTAATTATGCAAGCATGTTCCACATTACAACATGATGGCCTTCTAGGACTTTTGTTATTCATAGTATAGCACACTAACTCATCCACATATAAAAGGTCATTCAATGTAAAAGGAATATCAAAAGTTTAAATATTGGAATAGTGCACAAAACAATTTTAAAAACATCTTAGTTGGGTCATAAACACAACACTATCTACAAATGCAGACTACGTACATAAACCGTCACAAAACTCTGCAGTGATGGGAGCTTAATGCAATGGATTGAATCTCTATAGGAGATCTATTCATAAAGTAAAAGTAAAATTAGGACTGTCATCAATGGTACCTCCTTTGAGCTTTGACCTACCTATCAAATACCATGTTCAAATAATCATTCTGAATTGCTAACATAAGATGAAATCACGTCGGGCAAAAGGAAAATTTTATACTAAGAACTACAACGGTAGGACAGACTCGGGAATGTATATGAAAGGGTAGCTCCTCAAAAATTGAACTCAATTATCCTTATCACTAGCTCACAACACAGTTTCAATTTACAGTGATATTGCAAAGAAGCTGGCATGGAATTTCCTGTTCACATAAGACTTTATAATTCTCATATTTGATTCGTACCAAATCTCACACCTTAAAATGCAGGAACATGGTGAAAAAGAAATTTTCACATCCTTTGGAATAACCTTAGCATAATTATTGGAAGTCCAATAGAGGCGCCACAAATCTCAAATGTTTACAAAACAAAATATTTGTAATTGTTGCGGGCTTGAATATACGCGGCGATAGAGTTTTAACTATACGTCTTAGCTTTGCACGGATATCCAGCACACACACAGAGAAAACAAAACTTTTTGCATGGAAAACCCTTGAAAGGGGAAAAACCACGAGGCCTAGCCCTGTTGAAAATGATTCCACTAGAATTTGAGTCGGTTACAAAGGGCTGACTCGCCTCCAAGGGCGATCAGATTACAACTAGCAACTGTTCGGTAGAAGTCTGGTGTTAAACCCGGTGTCACTTGATAGTACCCTGGCGTCACCTGGAAGTTCGAGTGTTAGTTGGTAGTCTGGCCTTAAGCAGAACGTCGGGCCTTGAGCAGAACGTTGGGCCTTGAGCAGAACATCGGGTCTTGAATAGAGCATCGGGCCTTCATTAGAACGTCGGGCCTTAAGCAGAGCGTCGGGACTTCAGTAGAACGTCGGGCCTTAAGCAGAATGTTGGGCCTGAACGTCAAGCCTGAATGTCGGGCCTTGAGGTGATGGTGCAACGAAGCTCCGACGATGGTCCGGCGAGGTTCTGGCGACGGTCCGGCGAGCTCCGGTGGTGGTCCGGCGAGGTTCCGTCGGTGGTCGAGGAGGAGCTTCTTCCTTCTCTTCTCCTCTTCTCTTCCCTTCTTGCTTGAGTCCTCTCTTGTGAAGAATGAGGGCTCTATTTATAGATTATCTGGAGTGGCATAGCTCGTAAATAGGCGTGAGATCAGGGGCGAATAGGGAGTGGTTGAATGGACGGCCGATATTGAATCCTACGATCGTGCACCGTTCGTTGGACATTTGAAGGCCTTAATGATGTCGGAATTCTGTGATCTTGGGCTCGTTGGATTCGTCTCGTCGAGCTGTTCGATTCGAGTATAAGCTCGTTAAAATCGGAGACAGTTTGGTAACTCAAATTGCGGTTTGAACCTTCCAACAGCGCTTCGGGTCCATGATTTGGACCCATTTGGGCTCGGATTGGGTTGAATTTGGTGTCGTATTTCTGAGACGCTCAGTTTGACTGTACGCTTGCTGAAATCGGAGTTCACATGCTCCTAGATTTAATTTTTGAAGTTTTCAATTTGGGTTTTTCCTCGAGATTCGTGCCTGATCAAGATAATTTCATGATAACGTATAAGTTGCCCCCCTATTTTCGGATGTCGAAGCTCCAGGAGTCCGAAAATACTTGTTCCAAAATTTTACACTGGCCAAATCGTAAAAATTTGCATTCAAAAAATTAATAACTTGCTCGAAATTGATCATAGAGGCCCCGTTGAGCTCCGAAAGTATCGAAATCGAGTACGGAACGTCGAAAAACGTGTCCGGGGACCCCAAAAACGTTGAATTTGAACTTTCCGGGACAAAAATCGGGCAAAAATATATTCTGTAACATATAATTTAAATAATACAATATGTATAATTATATCAACTCTTCCCTGGTGGATGAGTGGTAAGTCTTTTGTCATCCATGCCTAAGGTCTTGGGTTCGAATCCAGGGGAAGGCATAGATTTTTTGGTGATGACGTAACAGCGACATGCAGGATGGATCGATGACGTGTCAGTAGCATGCGGATCGATGACGTGACACCTATAACCTGTTGGGTCGTGGGTGACATGGCCACGACACAGATCGTGGATGACGTGGCACCCATGACCTGTTGGGTCATGACTGACGTGGCCACGACACAGATCGTGGATGACGTGGCACCTATGACTTGTTAGGTCATGGCTGACGTGGTTACAACATGCAGAATCGTGGCTGATATAGCAATACCATGCAGGACAGATCGATGACGTGTTAATGTCACATATGACGGATTGGTGATATGGCGCCCATATGCAGGGCGGATTGATGATCTGGCGCTGATATGACTGATAACATGGCACCCGGTTTTTTTACTCACCCTTATTCTTATAAATAGGCCCCCTTCTGGGTCTTATTCCTTGCACCTTCTCCTTCTTTTCTTCTCATCTTTTTCCTCTATCCTTACAATTGAGGCATTCCCTTGGTCTTCCAAGGCTCCTCTCTTTGTGAAGAAGTCTGAAGATTATCCCTTATCATTTTCTTCCTATATCCTTACAATTGAGGCCTTCCTTTGGTCTTCCAAGGCCCCTCTATTTGCAAGGAAGTCCGGAGATTTTCCTTTATTTCCTCCATCTTCAGGAGAAATGTCAGGTGATCGTCTTCCACCGAGAGATCCTGTTATCCGGGGAGCCCCCATCCCCCAGCATGATTGCGAGCAGAGGTCAAATAAGGAAGCGAGGGTGGATGAAACAGCATCGACGGTTACAAATGACTTCCTATTTCTTTTTCGCAAGAATTATCATTTTTCGAATGATGTGAAGACGATGGTCCCTAGGAGGTCTGATCGAGCTAGCCTTCCTCCTTCCGGGTACTTGACCGTTTCTTAGACCCACTTACGGGCTGGGTTACGCTTTCCACCTTCTACCGAGTTGATTGAAATTTTACAAATGTGCGGAGTGAACTTATCCCAATTTTCATTTAGAGCGATGTCGGTGATTGTGGGATTGATTGTTCTCTTCCGTGATCGGGAAGCTACTATGACACCAGAGCACCTTTCACGGATGGGTCGGTTCACCAGTGATACGTATGGGCGTGTGACCTTTAGATCCAAATGGTTGGATGTGCGTACCCGTGATCCTTCGAAAAACTGGACAAATGCATTTTTCTTTGTGAAGAATGATTGGGGCTTGATAGAGAAGTGGGGGAAGATGAAGGATCTGTCATCCCCTCTGCATGTCAGTGAATAAGATATAATGAGAATCTTGAAGGTTCTTGATCTCGATCTTCTATTTGAGGTTCGTCACATGAGTAAATACACCGAGGAAGAGTTCTTATTCAAGGTTGGTCTGTTATTCCATGCTGGGAGGTCTGATGCAAGAATGTTGAAGCCGACTTCTAGGGTCCCTGAGCACCCTGCCCCAACTTCAAAAGCGGTCCTAAACGACCGGCAAGAGATGAAGATCCTCAGGTTTTGAAGAAGAAGATGATGGAAGGGACTGCAACAAATACTGACAAAGTTCTATCTGGCTCTTCCCCAACTAAGTTGCATATCCCTGAGGATGTTTTGAACCACCAATGTATTGGACACAATAAAACTAGCAATTTGGTGAGTAACATATCCCAATGCTTTTATCTCTTTTTCTTCTAGGGTGACTTCTAATAAACTTTTCTTTTTATTTCAGCTGTCACGTCTTGGGATCGAGATTAATGACTAGAACAGTGAATTTATCAAGATCAAGTATCTTCAGGGAGAGTTCAAGCGAAAGTATGACCATAAGGTCAAGGAGGTAAAGGTGCTTGAAGAGGAGTTGAGCGAGTGCAGAACTGAGTTGGCCAATATAATGCACTCCGTATCTCTCCAAAATCGGCAGGTAGATCGGCATCAAATAGATCTGGAGGAGGCTCAAGCGACAATTACCAATCTTTTAAAGGATCAGAAGGCTTCTGAAGAGAAGATAGCATCACTGGTGGCAAAAGATAAAAAGTCTCAGGCTCTTATAGCTGAGAAGGAGGCTGCTTTGTCTGGCACAGAACCTTCGAGAGTTATTGAAAATTTCAAGAAGTCCATAGCTTTCAAGACTATCATTCAGGATCATGTCCAGGAGGCTCGAGATCATGTCTATGATATAGAAGTGAAGGCCTTGGAGCAGCAGTGTACTGAAGATGGATTCATTCGGGGCTTTTTGAAGGGGATTCGCCTGATGCAGCGGAAGACCAGAGTTCATGTCGAAGGGGTGATCCCTAGCCAGGCTTCAGATGACTTTCCTTCAGGTTCTGACGGTGATGAGGCAGAGAGTGATCTTCGGAAGGTCCTTAATCACCGTCAGAACCTGAAGGAAAGTCATCTGAAGCCTGGCTAAAGATCACCCCTTCAACATGAACTCCGATCTTCCGCTGCATCAGGTGAACCCCCTTCAAAAAGCCCCGAATGAATCCATCTTCAGTACACTGCTGCTTCAAGGCCTTCACTTCTATATCATAGACATGATCTCGAGCCTCCTGGACATGATCCTGAATGATAGTCTTGAAAGCTATGGACTTCTTCAAATCTTCAATAACTCTCGAAGGTTCTGTGCCAGACAAAGCAGACTCCTTCTCAGCTATAAGAGCTTGAGATTTTTTATCTTTTGCCACCAGTGATGCTATCTTCTCTTCAGAAGCCTTCTGATCCTTCAAAAGCTTGGTGATTGTCGCTTGAGCCTCCTCCAGATCTATTTGATGCCGATCTGCCTGCCGATTTTGGAGAGATACGGAGTGCATTGTATTGGCCAACTCAGTTCTGCACTCACTCAACTCATCTTCAAGCACATTTACCTCCTTGACCTTATGGTCATACTTTCGCTTGAACTCCCCCTGAAGATACTTGATCTTGACAAATTCACTGTTACAGTCATTAATCTCGATCACAAGACGTGATAGCTGAAATAAAAAGAAACGCTTATTAGAAGTCACCCTATAAGAAAAGGAGATAAAAACATTGGGATATGTTACTCACCAAATTGCTAGTTTTATTGTGTCCGATACATTGGTGGTTCAAAACATCCTCAGGGATATGCAACTTGGTTGGGGAAGAGCCAGATAGAACTTTGTCAGTATTTGTGGCAGTCCCTTTCACCCTCTTATTCTTCAAAACCTGAGGATCTTCATCTCTTGTCGGTCGTTTAGGAGCCGCTTTTGCAGTTGGGGCAGGGTGCTCAGGGACCCTGGAAGTCAGCTTCAACATTCTTGCATCAGACCTCCCAGCATGGAATAACAGACCAACCTTGAATAAGAACTCTTCCTCGGTGTATTTACTCATGTGACGAACCTCAAATAGAAGATCGAGATCAGAAACCTTCAAGATTCTCATTATATCTTATTCACTGACATGCAGAGGGGATGGCAGATCCTTCATCTTCCCCCACTTCTCTATCAAGCCCCAATCATTCTTCACAAAGAAAAATGCATTTGTCCAGTTTTTCGAAGGATCACGGGTACGCACATCAACCCATTTGGATCTAAAGGTCACACGCTCATACGTATCACTGGTGAACCGAGCCATCCGTGAAAGGTGCTCTGGTGTCATAGTAGCTTCCCGATCACGAAAGAGAGCAATCAATCCCACAGTCACCAACATCGCTCTAAATGAAAATTGGGATAAGTTCACTCAGCACCTTTGTAAAACTTCAATCAACTCGGTAGAAGGTGGAAAGCGTAACACAACCCGTAAGTGGGTCTAAGAAACAGTCAAGTACCCGGAAGGAGGAAGGCTAGCTCGATCAGACCTCCTAGGGACCATCTTCACATCATTCGAAAAATGATAATTCTTGCGAAAAAGAAATAGGAAGTCATTTGTAACCGTCGATGCTGTTTCATCTACCCTCGCTTCCTTATTTGACCTCTGCTCACAATCATGCTGGGGATGGGGAATCCCCGGATAACAGGATCTCTCGGTGGAAGACGATCACCTGACATTTCTCCTGAAGATGGAGGAAATAAGGGAAAATCTCCGGACTTCCTTGCAAAGAAAGGGGCCTTGGAAGACCAATGGAAGGCCTCAATTGTAAGGATATAGGAAGAAAAGGATAAGGGATAATCTCCAGACTTCCTTGCAAAAAGAGGAGTCTTGGAAGACCAAGGGAATGCCTCAATTGTAAGGATAGAGGAAAAAGATGAGAAGAAAAGAAGGAGAAGGTGCAAAGAATAAGGCCCAGAGGGGAGCCTATTTATAGGAAGAAGGGTGAGTAAAAAAATCGGATGCCACGTCATCAGCCATGTCAGCGCCACGTTATCAATCCGCCCTGCATATGGGCGCCATGTCACCAATCCGTCATATGTGACATTACCACGTCATCGATCCGTCCTGCATGGTATTTCCATATCAGCCACGATTCTGCATGTCGTGACCACGTCAGCCATGACCCAACAAGTCATGGGTGTCACGTCATCCACGATCTGTGTCGTGACCACGTCAGCCATGACCCAACAAGTCATGGGTGCCACGTCATCCACGATCTGTGTCGTGGCCATGTCACCCACGACCCAACAGGTTATATGTGTCACGTCATCGATCCGCATGCTACTGCCACGTCATCGATCCGTCCTGCATGTCGCTGTCACGTCATCACCAAAAAATCCATGCCTTCCCCTGGATTCGAACCCAAGACCTTGGGCATGGATGACAAAAGACTTACCACTCATCCACCAGGGAAGAGTTGATATAATTATACATATTTTATTATTTAAATTATAAGTTACATAATATATTTTTGCCCGATTTTTGTCCCGGAAAGTCCAAATTCAACGTTTTTGGCATCCTCGGACACGTTTTTCGACGTTCCGTACTCGATTTCGATACTTTCAGAGCTCAACGGGACCTCTATGATCAAGTTCGAGCAAGTTATTAATTTTTTGAACGCAAATTTTTACGATTTGGCCCGTGTAAAATTTTGGAACAAGCATTTTCGGACTCATGGAGCTTCGACATCCGAAAAAAGGGGGGCAACTGATACGTTATCATGAAATTATCTTGATCAGGCATGAATCTCAAGGAAAAACCCAAATTTAAAACTTCAAAAATTAAATCCAGGAGCACGTGAACTCCGATTTCAGCAAGCTTACAATCAAACTGAGCGTCTCAGAAATATGACACCAAATTCAACCCAATCCGAGCTCAAATGGGTCCAAATCATGGACCTGAAGTGCTATTGGAAGGTTTAAACTGCAATTTGTGTTATCAAACGGTCTCTGATTTTAACGAGCTTATACTCAAATCGAACGGCTCGACAGGACGAATCCAACGAGCCCAAGATCACAGAATTCTGACATCATTAAGGTCTTCAAATGTCCAACGAACGGTGCACGATCATAGAATTCAATATCGACTGTCCATTCGACCACTCCCTATTCGCCCCTGATCTCACGTCTATTTACGAGCTATGCCACTCCAGAAAATCTATAAATAGAGCCCTCATTCTTCACAAGAGAGGACTCAAGCAAGAAGGGAAAAGAAGAAGAGAAGAGGAGAAAAGAAGGAAGAGAAGAAGAGAAGAAGAGAGGAGGAGAAGAGAAGGAAGAAGCTCCTCCTCGACCACCGACGGAACCTCGCCGGACCACCACCGGAGCTCGCCGGACTGCCGCTGGAACCTCACCGGACCATCGTCGGAGCTTCGTTGCACCACCACCTAAAGGCCCGACATTCAGGCCCGACGTTCAGACCCGACATTCAGGCCCGACGTTCAGACCCGACATTCACGCCCGACGTTCTGCTGAAGGCCCGACGTTCATGCCCAATATTCTGCTTAAGGCCCGACGTTCTACTGAAGGCCCGACGCTCTGCTTAAGGCCCAACGTTCTACTGAAGGCCCGACGTTCTGTTCAAGGCCCAACGTTCTGCTCAAGGCACAACGTTCTGCTCAAGGCCCGACGTTCTGTTTAACGCCAGACTACCAACTAACACCCAAACTTCCAGGGGACCCCAGGGGACGCCAGGGTACTATCAAGTGACACCGGGTCTAACACCAGACTTCTACCGAACAGTTGCTAGTTGTAATCTGATCGCCCTTGGAGGCGAGTCAGCCCTTTGTAACCGACTCAAATTCTAGTGGAATCATTTTCAACTGGGCTAGGTCTCGTGGTTTTTCCCCTTTTAAGAGTTTTCTACGTAAAAAGTTTTATTTTCTCTGTGTGTGTGTGCTAGATATCCGTGCAAAGCTAAGACGTATAGTTAAAACTCTATCGCCGCATATATTCAAGCCCGCAACAGTAATCAATTTCATAAAATAGTTCTGTAGTGTCATAGAAGACATCAAAGGGAATGCAATAAAAGCTTGTAAGTATCATTTAAGTTATTTGCTTTCTTACCAACATATTGGAAGGGATAGACGTGCCTAATGAAGCCAACATATCAAAAATAACCACCAAGCTTCCATGTTTTTAGCAGTTCAAACCAGCATTCAAGCCAGCAAATCACCTCCAATATTCCAAAAGCTCCATTTTAACAGGGTATAAGATAAAAGGAATACCATCCCATGTGAATCAATAAACCACCCTTATAGCCATCCCCCACAGTAAGAGCTGAAATCTCAAAGAATGGACAAAATTCCTCCAAGTTTCTAACATGAACAAAACCCTAGCGAAAAATGGTTGCTTTACTGATTCGAATCAACCAAAAGCAATCATTCCAGAATTTTCAAGAAAATAAAAGAAAATCCAGCTCAATACGTGCTAAAAGGAATAAGAGGAACCTGTCACGGATCTGGAGCTGATCAATCATCGTTGACATTCGGACTTTGTCCTCCTCTGGAAGGTTATCCAGGTCGCCGAGCATGCTTTTGTCCATCTTTTGGCTTTTTTCTTCGCTGCTCTTCCGTCTTCTCTTCTCTGCTGTTCTAGGGTTCTAGAACCACGCGAGCAAGGTTAAGAAATTGTATTCTTCTTTAGCAATCTGAGCCGTTCGATTGCCAATTCACTAACTAGCTCAAACTCCATATTTATAAACATGTCCTACAAGAAATCGGTGGATGGCCTTGATCCGTGCTTAATGATGGGTCATCATTATTTTTCTATTTCTATTACTTTTTGTCTTTTATGTATTTTTCTATTATTACGTAGAGTAGATAATTTTTTTAATTTAATTATTTTATAAAGGTCTAATTAAAAAAAATAATAATAATTTTATAAAGGTCTCGCACATATCGATAATATCAGTGGATAGCATATATAAATTTTTAACCTGCCTAAAATTGTCATCCATGCACAAGAAGAAAATCTTAGAGAGTGATGTTTATGCCAGATAAACTTGAACCAAACAACCTCCTCCAAATTGCCAAGAAAACTAGAGTAAGAAGTAGAGAGAGTAGGATTATGTAAGTCATCCCAAGACACAGCTAGTTGCTCGCATATGGTAATACCCGAGAGCTCAAAAAGAAGCAAATCCGGGAAAGAAGAGGGGAGATCCCTACGGTTGTTGATAATATAGCTATTAACAAAAGACAGCTCAAACTGAAAGGTGGGTAAAATATCATGTAGCAACTTCCTGTTACACCAATGGTCCCAAGCCATAGAAAAGTTGCAATTAGTTGAAACATTCAAAGAAATAGAGCTTTTAACCTTCTGAGCAGTAGCACAGTTCTTCCAGAATTTAGAAGCATTAGTTGGGAGGGGTTTCCAAGGGGATAAATACTTCGCTTTAAACCGGGAAATAGTCAAACTGTATGTAGTAAAAAACCACCACAAAAATGAGCAATAACTAGCATGATAAAATGCATCAATATATTGTATGCCGAGGCCCCCCAAATGTCTAGGCAGAGTAATTTTAAACCAAGAAATTAAATGAATTTTCTTATCAAAAATCCGGCCATGGAATAAGAATCTAGAGCATAGTCTAGAAATAACTTTGCAGCACGCCTTGGGTATGATAGATCCTCTAATTCAGTAAGCAATTGTGTTAGCAATAGTCAATTTTAAAAATTGCACTCTACCTGCAAAAGAAAGAAAATTTATTTTCCAACCAGCAAGTATAGTAAATTTTTTACTCAATAGTGGTTGGAAGTGAGTAGAATTGAGCTCACAGGAAGAGATAGGAATACCCAAGTATTTGAGAAAGAAGCTCATATGAGGGATACCCAAAATATCACAAATGTGATTCGGAAATAAGACATTTTTTGAAAAGAGGATAGAGCTCTTAGAAGAGTTGATGAAAAGCCCCAAAACATTAGCAAAAATGGAAATAGTGTTGGCTAGGAAAACATCATTAGCATGAGAGGCATATCCAAAAATCAAGACATCATCCACACAGAGGAGATGATTAATAGAGCAACCATTAATTTGTGGGCCTAAAAAATGGGGGTTTGCATCAAGCATGCTGCAAGAAAACTCATCCATAACAATACAAAAAAGTAACGGGATAATGAACATCCCTGATGCAGGCCCGAGGAGGAGCTGAAGAATCCATTGAGGAAGCCGTTGATACAAATAGAAAAATAAACATTGGAGATACATTCTTTCACCCATTTAATAAATTTTTCCGGAAAACCTTTGTCTCAATCTATGAAACAGAAAATCATGAGACATAGAATCAAAAGCTTTGAGAATATTCAACTTCACACCGAAAGTATTACTTGAAGAGTAGAAGCCTTTGAGACTCTTAGAGGCTAAAAGAATATTATCAGTAGAACATCGTTTTTTGAATAAACCACGCCAGACTTTCATGTATAATGAGAGACAGCACTTGTTTCAGTCTATTAGCAATCAGTTTAGCCATAATCTTATACAACACATTGCAAAGAGAGATTGGCTTATAGTCGGAGATGGAAGATACACGAGCTCCTGTAGGAATTAAAGTGATTGTAGTGGCCTTAACACCTCTTGGTAAAAAACTAAAAGTATAAAATCCATCACCGCTTTGCAGACGTGTGGGCCAATCATGTGCCAAGATCTTTTATAGAAGGCAAAAGAAAAACCATCCGGACCAGGAGTGGAGGAATCATTCCCTTCAAAAACAACATTTTTGATTTCTTCATAAAAGAAAGGAACTACCAAGGAGGTAGTCAGATTGGGGGGAATGAAATTCCCAGCGTGGATCGAGAAATTATCAGCATTAATCGGTTTTGGAGAGTTAAAGAAACCTTTAAAATGTTGAATGAAGGCAGCAGCAATGTCTTGATGAGATGTGAGGGAGCCATTGGCATCGAAAATTTCATAGAAATTATTTAAGTTCCTTTTGGCATACAAAAAATCAAGGTCATCTTCCCCCTGAGACAACCATCTCTCTTTAGCCCTTTGAGAAATCCAAGAAGCCCAAGAGGCTTGAAAACTGACTAGTGACACATTGATACCTTTAAGAGTAGTATTTAAATGATTGTCCAAAGGAGATATTTGAATGTTATCAAGGCAAATCTGTTGCCTGTTTTTCAACTCCAAAATGGAGTTAGAAATGAAGTTGGATGAGCCCAAGGTCTCCTCTTAAGGGCACTTTTAAGGTCTAGCAAACAATGTTGGAGGTGGCAGATGGGGCTTTTAGTAGTAGTAACCTAATAAAATATGATTTTTTTTTTAATTAAAATGGGTTATCTGGTCGGGTTTGGGTTGCTAGCGGGTAGGTTCAGGTTTGATTTTTTTGGACCGTTTATTAAACGAGCTGGATTCAGGTGGACTATATTCAAGTCACAAGTTAATTTTGAGTAGGACTTGAACCCAATCCGTTGACCCATTTTTACACCCCTAATCGATTAAATGCATTAGCATTATAGGCGATAGTGGATGTTGAGATTATTATCAATGATGGGTAATAAATTTGTCTAGCATTGAAGTTTTTTGTTGACATCATGCATCATCTTATAGGTGATGGCACGTGGAAATTTGATTGTGATGGCACGCCATAAAGTTGATGGGCATTGGAGTTTTTATTGACGGTGTGCATCGACATTATATGCAATGAAGAGTGTATTTTTAGTTGTGATAGTGGGCAACAAAGTCGGTGGGTGCCAATACTTTTGCCGAGGACGTGCATTGGCCTTATGAACGATGGTGTGCATACATGTTATTAATGATGTTGAACAATAAATTCAGCAAGCATAGGCATTTTTATAGATGGCGTGCATTAACTTTATAAGAGGTGGTAGGTGTCAGTATTATTTGTAATAATGGGTGATAAATTTGTTTGGCATTAACATGTGTGTCGATAAGATAAATTGACCTTATAGTTGATAGCATATAAGAAATTAAGTTAAGAAAATAATTTACTATAGTAATAAATCCAATCCTCACAATAATATAAGAATATGATTTCCAATTAAGTATTCACACTTATACCACATTTTAAGATTCAAGTATCTTACTTGCATACATATGATTGAAAAATAGAAGAGAATTTTTATTAATGGTTTGTTTAGGATAACCTCTTCACTATGATTTTTTTCAAATTGCTGTCACATTTCTATTTATCTCATGTTCTTTATAGCTTTTCAAAAAATATATATGGGATGAGAAACTATTTTTTATAACTAAGCCTTCGTTTGGGACGACTTTCTTATTGCTTCTTAAACTATCTTTCTAGTATAAAAAGTTAAAATTTTATACTGAAAAATTGCTTTAAGAAGCAGTAAGAAAGCCGCCCAAATGAAACTTAAATCTATTAGAGATTGATAGTAAAAACTCTCTATCCAACTTTTTCAAAAATATTTATAATAATCATTACAGCTTTCAATAAATAATTTTTCCTCTCAATATCTTCATAATTGTCTTTATAAAAAGTTGCAGCCAAACAACTAACCATCATAACTAATGTGCCATATTGCTAAAGTCAGTAGAGTGAGTCTTAACAACAACAACAACCCTAATGTTGAAGCTTCTTTACTAAATAAAATCTTAAAGTATATTTTCATTAAATCTAGGGTTCCATGTAATATCTTGTTGATTAAAATATAATTCTTTGTATTTTATTTTCATTTAATTTGAAGAGTTTGTGGAAATAAAAATCAACATTAATTCATTTATATTCAAACTAAAAAAATGTTATTTTGTAAAATATATTTCCAATCCACAAGTATATAAAAGTACATAATCACATTCTCATCACAATTCATTTTAATTTAGGTTATGTTTGGGACAGCTTTTTTACTGCTTCTTAAAATAATTTTTTAGTACAAATATTTTAATTTTTGCATTAGAAACCTGTTTTAAGAAGCAGTAAGAAAGGCATCCCAAACGAGGCCTTAGAAGATATAACCACACAGTATAAATTGATCGTATAATAACCATGGAAAAAAAATTAAGAAGGAGCTATATTCTTTTTACCATTAATATAAAATGTCACACACAACACAAGACAAACATAGATAGGCTGCCAACACAAACTAGTCATGACCATCATGCATGCATGTATCATGTATGGTTTGCATCATATCATCATATATGCATAAAACATACATGGCACATAGGCATCTTATTAATTCTTCATAGACTCTTGATTAACAAACCAGGCAAACACCAAACCAAGCTCCTTCTTCAAGTTTATTTCATTTGCAGTTACATGGGTCACAGGTGCAGTTTGATCCACACTTGCACCCATGCTCAGATCCCTCAGCCATCTCAAATCCCTCAAGTTTTCTGTTAAGACAAAAAAAATATAAATTCAACAAAAATTAATAAGCAAAAATATATAGAAAAGAATTGATTGATTTAGTTGAATTATATATATATATATATATATATTAATTTAGTTGAATTATATGATTATTACTTAATTCCCTCTTAGGGTTTGTTTAGGATAGCTTTCTCACTACTTCGTATTTTTAGACCGCAACCAGGATTTTATTACCAGGATTTTATTTGGCTATTGCTAGCTTTTTCGTTGCTTTCTATAAATTTCTATGGTGGTAAACTATTTTTACAACCATAGTTCATAGTTGCTAATATTTGGTAGCTTGTTATATTTTCAAAAAATAATATATTTCTAATAATTAGAGGAGTTTTTTAAAAAGTAACATTCTCCACAACAGCTTTACAATCATCTTTACAAAACTCTATAGCCATCATAAACGGAACTTTAGGCTTCATTTGGGACGACTTTCTTACTACTTTTTAGAACAATTTTATAGTACAAAAGTTAAAATTTTGTACTTGAAAGCTGCTTTAAGAAGCAGTAAAAAAGTCATCCCAAACGAAACCTTAATATAAAATCAAATTATAACTTGTGCTCTTATATCTACTCATCTCTATAGTTCTATATCATTGTATTCAGATATAAGTATGATTTTAAAATTTTTAATGATTAATTTTTAATAGTATATAAAATACATTTAATAAAATCTAAATTATTTTTCAAATGTTGATTGACATACTTATTATAAAAAATAATGAAATTCAATTCATGAATAATTTTTATATCATAGATTAAAGTCAAAAGATATCGTCAAGAATTTAAAAACCATAGAAGATAATAGACATTAACTTAAGACTTCGTTTGGGATGACTTTTTACTGTTCCTGAAAAGTGAAAACCGTTTTTTAGTAAAAAATTTTAAATTTTGTATCAAAAGATTGCTTCAAAAAGCCATAAAAAAGCCTTCCCAACCTATGCCTAAGTTTAATAAGAAAATGATTATTCTCCTTATTAAAGAAGAAAACCACATCAATAAAGTTAAATAGATGAGAAGAATCAGATACCCCTTTGTTGGCACCAGTCCAAGAATTACTGTTTGAGTTGTGGTGATCTTCTCCTCAGCCAAACCAGGGTACATGTTGCATCTAAGAAATATTAAAAAAAAAAAAAAAAAATTCAGGCGCTAAGAAAAACTAAAGCTTAAAATAAGGAATTTAAGCATCATTAGAAAAGAAAAAGATAAGACCTGCCCAGATCTGGACTGAACTGATCAGGAAGTAGTTCTAAGAAATTAATGTAGAAAGAGGAGAAATCACTAAGCAAGATTGTAGCTTTTTATAAAGGGGGGTTTAAAATTTGGCCAGCTGATACACCAATTTTTTTTATTCAATCTGTAGCTTTTTATAAAAGTAATATTGAAGCAGCTTCTGATGAATTTTTATTTTTAAAAAAAAAGTAAAACAACTTTCTAATAGATCTCAAATATTAGTAGATTAGATTGTAAAAAGAAGCTTGCCACTACAAAAATTTATGTAAAGCAGTAAAAAAACAATAGTCAAATGAATGTCTGAAAGACAAGATAGTTAGAAAGCTACCTCAAACACGCTGTAAGTATATAATTGAAGGCCAACAATTATGTATATGACATTTAATTATTTTATGAGAAAGTAAACCCAACGGAAAAAAAGGCGGCATAAATGAAAGAAAAAGGCATGATTCATGCTTCATTTGGGACAGCTTTGTTACTATTTTTTAGATAAGTTTTATAGCACATAAAATTTTTGTACTAAAATTTTATTTTAAAAAATAGTACAAAAGTCATTCGAAATGAAAACTTAACCTAAGGTCTGGACTGAAAAGCCACGAGAAGCATCCAGGGGTGGAACCAATCTTAGTTCTCAAGAGGGAAGCAAGTGACAAACTTATTAAAAAATAAAAAAAGAGAAGGGTGCAAAAATAATTTATTCACAAACTTGTTTGTCAGTATTAGAAAAGTTCAACATAATCGAATGAAAATAGAGGGAGGACAAGATGCTTTCCGATTTTTGGATGGACAAATTGAGTAAAAAAAAAGGTCGGATGAAGGCAAAAAAAAAATTCAAGGGGAGGAGATTACAAATAACTCTTATTATATTAAGAGTTTTAATTTTGTCAGAGGAGGTAATTGCTCCCCTGAACAGTACACAATTCTGCCCTGACAGCAACATATAGTTCACAAAAAATCATTACAGAAAGCAGAAACATTAGCAAACAATAATATTAAAAAAAAATAAAAATTAAAAAAAAAAAAATAGCAAACAATAATATAAAAGGGCTTAAGCTATGCATATAGCTTCAAAGACAACAAAAAACGATATTAACCAAAGTTACAGATTGAAACGACATTTGCAAGAGCAATATATCTATGAAAATCATTACAGAAAGGGAGAAAATTAAGAAACTATATATATAGCAATATATCTATGAAAATCATTACAGAAAGGGCAAAAATTAAGAAATTATATATATATATATATATATATATATATATATATATATATATATATATATATATAATAAAATTTTAAATTATGAACGGGACAAAAATTCAAATATTACCCACTGCACCCACTGCCGCACTTGCAGCTATCGCCACAGCCACAGTTTCCACCACAGCAAGACATTTTCAGGCTCTTTTCAAAGAAAAGGATGGAAAAGGAGGGGTTTTTTTTAGGGAAGTTTAGTTCTCTAAAGCTGGGATGTGGCGGAAGTGGATGAAGTGACCTCCATTTATAGGAGGAAGAAGAGCTGGAGGATGAATATCCACCGTCCATGTGTCTTAATCTGTCAGCTCCTTGAGAATTTTCCTCACGTAACTATCTTCCCTGCGTCTTGTAGGGGCTAAGTCGCAGTATTCCTGAGTATTTTATTTCAAATTCTAAAGTCCAAACAAAAGGGAGGCCGTCATTTTGGTTTAGATAAATTGGGCATGCAGGACAGCGTAATGGGTAGGGTTTTGGTTGCATTATGTTTTGTTTTCTTCCATTCTATTTTTCATAGAATTATAATTTTGATCTTGATATTTTATTTTTCTATATATTATCCATATGTAGGTAACCTAAAACATTGTAAGGGAGTTCGCACCTGCAGCTCTCTGGTTGAGCGAAACTATTTCCTCCCACGCGGCTCACATTCAAACCCCTAACTGCCAATATATATATATATATATATATATATATATATATATATATATATATATATATATATATATATATATATATATATATATATATTAAAGCGAAGTTGTTCATTCTCAAAACATATTTTTGTTATGACAGAACTGTTCGCAATGTCTTTGGAGTTGTTTGGATGAATATAAAATAAAAATAGGCGAATAATTTTTCTTGTTTAGTTAGAAGTAATAAATGTAGAGTAAAGTTTAAAGATGATGGAGGCTTCAACAATGGCGGACGCTGGCGAGCGGCAATGTCTGACGGTGGTGATGAAAGATGGAATATTATGAATGTAAAGATACAAAAGGTAAACTATATTTTAATGCTACACTTTATGTTCATAAGGTACGACGGTGGCGGTGAAAGATTGAACAAAATTTAAGTTAATATCTTAACTTCATATCAATGTATGAGCACGACTTGAACTTGAGCTCAAATTTGAGCTTGCCAGTAAGTAGTTGATCTGAACTCGAGTTACCTGATAATTGATATCAAAAGCTAAGCCATTGGTGTTCTGAAGTTGCAAGCATTTTACAAATTCTAGTTGGCAGGATTCCTCTCCATCATCTTTATTTAGAGAATAAACTCAGCAAAGAAAGTTCAATTGGCCTCAAGGATATCATTAATAATGATATTTGACTATAGATTCTTGGCATATTTATAGTAAAGTGGTGGTCCCATGGCTTCTCCCTTCCATTCTTTTCAGGAATGCTTTCTCACGTACCCACCATGGATGATTATGAAGGTAATACACAGAAGTTCTTTGTGATTTGATTCCACTTCATATCAAACCTTTTGTTCTCTTGGTTGGCTTTTCATGGAAATTTTTCATCTTTTTCTTAGATTGTTGAATTTGTTGCATAAAATTAAAAGTTGAGCAATAATAAATAAACATGATCAAATAAGAGAATAATGGGCAAGCCTAAGAAAATATTGGGGAGATTTTATATAACTTAGTTAAACTCACATGTTGACAAAATATAAATTAAGGTTTCGTTTGGGACAATTTTTTTACACTGCTTTTTTTTGCTTTCAAGAATATTTTACACTAAAATATTGTTTTAGAAAGCACGAAAAAACTGTCCCAAATAAAGTCTAAATTTTTCTTGATTTGAAAACAAAAAATATATGTACACTTATAATATTTCTCACTTTAACTCAATAAATATTTTTCAATATATCTCTATCTATGTTTCCCTCTCTCTCTCTCTCTCTCTCTCTCTCTCTCTCTCTCTCTCTCTCTCTCTCTCTCTCTCTCTCTCTCTCTCTCTCTCTCTCTCTCTCTCTCTCTTTCTTTTCTTTCAACACACTCCAAAATAAATTAAGCAATAGTTGAAGCCTAGCCGACTATAGAAGAATAATCAGCTTGTGAACTAATTAATAATCTTTAAGTGAATTAAAGTCTCACGGGAGTGCTTTACTAGCTAGTTTTATTCTTCTCCCATTTCATGAGAGCCTTTCTTTCCCTCTCGTTCCTAGCATTCCTTTCTTGCATGGAGGACTACAACTTTGTTTGAAATGATGACTCTTGTGTCGTAAATGACAAGCATTTTATCTTTCAAAGCGGTCATATATAGGACTTCCAACATTTTAATGAGGATTTTGGAGATATTCATCAAATTTCTCAAATTTCCTTTATGTTGCTAGAATGCCAAGGGTTTATTGAGAGTGGATGGTAAAGTTAAAATCTCTTTAGAAATGACAACTTTTAGGCTTCGTTTGCGACAGCTTTATTACTGCTTCTTAAAGCAGCTTTTTAGTACAAAAATCAATACTAATATATGTTAGTTACAGAAAGAGGTGATGGGTACATAACCGACTCCTGTTGAATTGCATAGTCATACTCATAAGCGGCAGGAGAACCATCAATGAGTTGATGATCTAGCGAGGAAAGCCTATGTAAATATATAAGTTTAATATTTTTGATGTAATTCTCAAATTGTTTAAATTTTTATTAACTTTCATATGAGAAGTACTATACATGGCTTTAAGAGAGTCATGCTGCAGCAAGTGAAGGTTCTTATAATGGATCAACAAAATATTTTAAGTACCACACTTGGTCGCAAGCGATTGAAGGAATGCAGCATGACAGAGTATACGGTTTAGGCTCGCAATGCAAGCCTATGCATACGAAGGGCAAACATCTGGTGGCTCCAACTTCTCAAAAAACAATACAAGAAAATCACCCATTTCCGACTGAATTTTCATGCAGAAATTGATCATTTTCGAGCGATTTTTAAATTTTTCGGCGAAAAAATGTCGTTGATAAAACCCACGTTATAAAATAAATTCCAGTGACTTTTTCCGGCGGCTTTCCCGCAGAATTAAACCACCATTTAAAAAGAAAAAATAATTAAAAAAAACCTATATATTTTCCGCCACTCCGCACGTGCATGCCAACGCCAACCCACTCCTGAACCCGTGGGAGCCTGCCCGCGCCACCTCACTCCCACGCCCGCGGGAGCCCGCCCGCCGCCAGCCTGCCAGGTGATTTGAACCCTAGTTGCTTGGGAAAAATCTCAAACAACCAACCAAATTGTTGGACATACAAATAAAGTCAAAATTTTATATTTAAACTATATATTGACTGAAATCAAGAAGTATTTAATTATACAAATGAAAATGATACTAATTAATTTAATTATATAAATAAAAATGATAATTAATATAAAATAAAAATTTATATTTACTAATTAATTTTAAAATGAAAATAAATTAAATACTTAATTTTTATTTTTAATCATTTTTGTTAAATCATTTAAATAGTTAAAATTTAAATCAATTTAATTAAATTTTTAAAATTCTATCGAAAAATCGAAAAAGCTGCTGGAAAATTCTGTGGGAAAGAAACCGCTGGAAAATTTCATCTGAAAAATTGTCTCATTACTTTCCGTCGAAAAACCGTCGAAAAATTAGCGCAGGAAAGCCACCGAAAAATTGGTGATTTTCTTGTAGTGAAATACCCAGGAGTCTTTATATAGCCACATGTAGCTGCCCTTACAGCCGAGCTAGAGCATATCTGGAAAGCACAAGTTGAGTGATACATGCAATGCAGATGCAATAGTAGATGGAGATGCAATAAACTTAGATGCAATTGTAGCCAACTCAATTGTTAAAGGAAATGTGAAAGATAAGGGAGCAGTTAAGTGGGCAGAATACAACATCAACAGAGGAGGAGATTGAATCAGAGTAGATGCTTATTTTAATGATATGGAAATATGTAATTATATATTTTTAGACATGTTTATTTATTTGTTTTATGGACATATGCACTTATTTATTATTAGATATTTGTTGATGATATTATTATTGTTTTGGTTATTATGTATATGTTTGGTGATGTTCTTGATTAGTGATAGATGTTTGAATGTATATATTATTGTATTTTTCTATACAGGTTGTATTATGGAAATCAATTTTAAAAGTCAGGTGGTTGTTTTTTTTTTTTATGCTACAGGTTTTCGGAGGATTTTCCACTAGAAAAACTGACGGCAACACAACATAACAAAATTAAATCGTCATTTCCGACGTACATTTGCGCCGGACTTTTGGGCAGAATATCCGCCAGTAATCTCCGCCGATAATAGTGCGCCGGATAAGGGCGATAGATTATCTGCCGATATTTTTGGCATACAATTTCCACCGGAGATACCGGCAGAGAAAATGTTGATATTTGCTAATTGAAAAGTTGACGGTTTATCATATTTTTTTCGCCGGAATACCACCGAAAACGGTGCCTAAAACATTTTCGGTGGAAAGTTTTCACTGGTTTAGATTTTCATACGCGCGAATTATCGTCAAATTAGTTTTCGCCAGTATTTTGCCAGAAAGAAGGACTTTCTGACATCTTTCTAATGTTATCGGCGGATTTTGTCCACTGGTAATAGAGCATTTTTCTGTAGTGTCATTATTATTTAGAGTTTTCTATTGGTTTGTTTTCAAGCTTAAGGGAATTTAATTTGAGTTGAAGCCATAATATTTTAAAGTTCAATTTAAGATGTGTTTTAGTTTCTGAATATGCATGATTAGACATTCAATTTTAAGATCCTAAGTTTTAATTAGGTGTTTAGTCCTTAACCCTTCACATTTAATACACTTATGCTCTCCAAAAGGAAGCTAACATAATGTATAAAGGCTCTGATTTATTAGTGATTTATTATTAATTATTTATGTTGAATAATAACTATCTTTATTTACATCAGGGCCGTGAGATTTGTTTCACCGTCATTGAGACTAACTTAATAGCCATGTAGGTTCGGGTTACCCATCAATTTTCTTTGAGTTTAAGTTTGATTTAGTTTATTGATTAAATTATGTAGATGTGTGATTATCTTGTTAATGATTTATTAAGTTTGTGATTTATGATTTGCATTCTATCAAATTTGTTCGTGGCATTGTTACAATAGGCATGAGAACTCAGGGTCTCCTTAAAACACTTAACCCCGTAGCTTGAGATAACATCCTAAAAACTTCACCAATAGAATAATGGTTGTACTTTTTAATTTTATAATATGATTTGATTGATTATTCTGATGATTTACTAAAAATTTGGTTAGTTAATATATTTTTGTATTTTATTTAATATTTTATTATATTTAATAAATTGTTAATTTCTTGACTTTTGATTTACATTAGTTTCTAGAGTTCTCATATTTTAAATAAATATTATTAGATCCTAAGATGAGTAAAATGTCACTAAGTTTGATAGATTTGGAAATTTTTATGATTAATTATGATTTTCAAAGTTTGGTAATTTAATGGAATTATTTAATGCTTAATTAGAGGGGTTTTGTAATTTTTGCAACAAATCTATTTCAAACCTGTTGAAATATTCCCCAAATATCATTAATGACTCTTAACGGTGATTCCAAGTGTTTGGAACTATTTTGGTATATTTTTAATTAATTATTAAATTTCCTTAATTATTAAATTTTGATCAATTTTTAGGGTTGATGATATAGGTTTTATTTTTCTCTAATTGGGCTTTTAATTATGAGAATTTAACATTTTAATTCATATTTTTTATTTAAATTGAATTAGTTATGTTTACTTAAGGACCTAGGTCATTTATGTAGGCTAATTTTGGGTGAATGGTTTCACGTGCATTTGTCGGAGACTAATTGGATAGGTAATTAGACTAATTTAAACTTAAGGATCAATTAAGGACCCTTAATCCTAAATCACCCAAATGATGCTCTTAAGCACATCAAATAGGGATGATTAATTTTGTACATGTCAAAGACATGTCAAATATTAGTCTCCCACAATCTTAAGCCATTGTGAATTAATTTGAAGCCAAAATTACAAAAATACTCCTACGAAACAACTTGAAATAACTTTAATTTCATGAATGATCAAGGCTATAAACTATAGGATTTTTGTAGGTATCCTCATGACCTTTGCAATGAGCCTAAGCATACCTTAATTGAACAAGTGTATGAGTAGTTATGATTTTTTGAAGTTTTCCTAATTTTTTGTGAATTTTTAATTAAGGATTACACAGTGAGCAATCCATTTACATACGGCGCCGTCCAAATGGCTGGCTAATGATTGTGCCGTTAATTGTTTCATGTGCTTTCACCAGAGCCATCTGATTTGTGATCCAACTGTTGTGATTAAATAAGCTCCGGAACCAAGGGATTTAATTTGAGTCATTGATTGAAATCAATAGCTCTTATTTTGTCTTCCACTTCCCACGGGCATCCTAAGCCATAGAGCTTCTCTAATGTGATTTGAGAGATCCTATTGGCTAACTCTCACCAAATTTCATAGGTAGCATCATGGGGTTAAAAAAAACCTTCAATCCAATGGTCAAAGTCCGTTGGTTTGAAGGTTTCTTTCACACTTGCCTAGACAACCTAGCTAGGGAGCTCGAGCTTAGGGTATTACACTACAGAGACCTCCAAATGCTAGGGGAATGAGTTCAAGCAAGTTTGTTTGACTGTTGGGAAGCTTTCTTCTTTAGGGACCATGATCGGAGGAGTACTGGAGGTGGGAATTCAAGCATGAGTGAAGGGATTTCACCAGAGCTTGCTTGAACTTGCCTTTGGAGATCACTAGAGAGTTGGGGAAGCTAAGGGGAGGTTGGTCCAACTCTGGAAAATGATTTTAAAAAGTTAGAATTAAATGAGGCCATTTGCATTGGGATGCCCTATTCAGACCTCATCTATGGAGTTTGAACTATTGGGATAGCTCGGGCAGGGCCTTCGATAACCACCAGTTGAAGGGGATATCTCAAGAAACTTTCCTTTAGCTCACCAAATGAGAAGGCGCCTAAAACTCCCCTGGGTTTGGCTCATGCGAATAGGGGACCACTTGAAGTAGGTTTCACCTTCTCCGGTCGTTGCCAACCACTAGCTAGGTTGGGCTAAGGTGGAAAGGTGTCTGGGGGGTTGCTGAACTCAAGGGTGAGCTCAATTGGACATGGCTAAGCCTAATCATATAAGATGGCTTGGGTTGGCTATTTATGAAAGGTTTAGGCTAGCTTTGGTCTTGACCAAGTTCAAGCTAGGGGCTGGGCCGACCATGGGAGGTGTATGGGACCTAGGGTTACTCAATGCAAGAGCCAATTAGGCTTGGTGGACCCTAGGTTGGAAATTGGCTCAACCCAAAGTAATTTTGCTTAACTCCTAAACAATGTGGACCCAAGGGGTCGGCCACTAATGATAGGTGCATTGGGTCATGGGATACCTAGTGCAAGTGTTGATTTGGTTTGATTGGACTTAGGTTGAGATTTGGCTCAAGGGAAGCCTCTTTTTGGCGCTTGGGTCAAGCCATATGGCTAACCTAAGTGGGCCCAAGGGTTGAGTCACCTATGAGAAGTTCTTAGGGACCCAATGGACCATCCAAAGGACTCAATTTGGTTTGCTCAAGCCTTGGTCAATGGGTTCAAATTAGATTCAAGTGTATGGTTGATTTGGTCAACTATAGTTGACTTGGTCAACCAAGTTTGACCAAATGTCCCGGATTGGATATGAAGCTCTCCATAGGAACGGGCCCTATACGAGAAAGAGTTCTCAACTGAAATGGGCAAACCACATCCTCCACGGCGGAAAGAGTGAAGTCAAGCATTATCAGTGAGATAGACAACCCAACGAAACTTCTTCTGTCAAATAGCGCGTTGAGCGGAATAAGCAGATCTTTTTTTAGGAGGTAGAGGCAAAGAAAAAACAAGAAGATTAGTTGCCAACCGTCAATCGAACGGGAAGGGAAATTGGCGAAGCTAACTTATCCATGAAGGACTGAATTAGCTTCTCAGAGATTCTTATAAGTGTGAAAGTTGTTCAAACTATTAGAAAGTTAGGACTTATGACCCGACGACACAAGATCGCGGGAATGCTAAGAGGTGAGGACTTACGTCGTAACTAGACGAACCGCCTCAGACCCTAGATCTAAGGTGAGCTCCACCGAAGTAGGTAGAGGGCTCGAACCGATCTCAGGTGAATCAATGCTGACAGTGAGTGCCCGGTTGCTCCGCTCTCGGCTTGAAAGAAAGGGGCTTCACACTCCTTCCCATACTAGGAAACAGCCATAACAGCTGTTCTATCTTGCTATTGTGGCTTTTCTTTCGTTGATTCAGGAATCTTCACTACCGGAGAACAGGGACTGGAAGTTGAACTCAATGTCAGAGCTGAAGACAAAAAAGAAGAATTTGGATCAAGTTCTTTCCAAATTGGACTTGGTAAAGGCGCTAGACTCAGCTAGTCAATCGGAGCCAAATTGAGTAAGCAGCACTTAGAACAATACCTATACTTCCTAGTACAGCAAATAGTGGATTTCGTTGGAATGCACCAGCAAGACATAGGAATTCTCCAGCCCAGTTGGCACTTAGAGGTACAGCTGCGTGAAATATTGTAAATACAAAGAATAGAATTGAAAATAGTGGCATATATACTGTCATACCTTGGTAGTATCGAATAGTTCATTTATCTTTATCGATAGCCAGCATGGCGTAGTTTATTACCTTTACTCTACTATGGAATGTCATTTTCTTCAAGACAGAAGCAATCGGTTTATGACCTCTAGCTAAAGACCTTTTCTTATTCAATCCCGCCCGGCAACAACATCACAGAACGGTAGACAGACACAATAGCATCCGTAACTATTAGGGAGGGGATGGAAGTTCCAGTAGACACTTAAGCTTCTTTCTTTTTCATATAGTACATGACGATTGCCAATCCTGCTCCTCTTGTTAATTACGCAGTTAGAATAAAAGCTCAAGCAGTTCACGCAGCATATCTCTCGCCCCCTCGATCGCTTGAAAGCGCGTGGTCCGCAAAACTGAGAGGGACCTCAGTCCTCGGATGTGGAACTCTGCCTCTCGACACAACGCCTCCCAAAAGGCTAGCTCGATAGTGCTCACTCCAAAGCTGGACCAAAAGACACCCGTACCCAGGATAGTCGTGTGTAACTGACCCCGATAGAATTGGACGGTGGGGCGAGGAAGAAGCTGGAGCCCGTCCCAAGCCTCAAATAGAAATTTTCACCATCTTTCAGTTAAAGCGGATGGTGGGGGAATGAACATACACCCGATCAAGATCCCATGGTTCCGTCATCCCGGGTATACCATCGGTTCAGTCTACCAACGCTAACAACCATTGATTGCATGTAGTGTCCAGGGAATCTGATTAGCAGCCATGGGTTGCCTCCTCTCAGGGATCCCGAGTAAACTGAAGTGACAAGGACAAGTAGTGGTTTATGTACAAGGCGTTCCACTTTCTTTCGTACCAGGGCTCCGATCTCGTGTCAGCCAAGCCCTTCGTTTGACATGAATCCTATTCGTGAATAACTTACGATATTTGCAGTGGAGAAGGAGCACCGAAAAGCGAGGCGCGAAGCGCTTACTAGCTTCCTCCTGACTGATCACCTGAGAAATCGCAATCTGAAACAATCCCGTAAACTACCGATGGACGAACCAGAGATAGTAATAATGGGATTCCTCAATAATTTTTTGACATTCTTGAGGATGATAGTAGTTCTTGTTTTGTTGTTTAAGGGCATGTTATCCTTGTTTTTGTTACTTGTTTGTAATGGTTTTTAGATGAATGCAAATGCAGAAGTTCAGCTCAAAATCCTCCCATTGTGAGATTTCTATTCAATACAGAAATCAAGATCTATGTCAATAGGATTTGGACTTCTACTTATTACTTATTCCAACAGCAATAAAAGATCTTCGTCGTATGTGGGCTTTCCTAAGTGTTTTACTACTAAGTATAACTATGTGGTTTTCGTTGGGGTTAAGTCCAACAAGTTTGAATTGGTTTTTTGAGACCAATGGAGATGGTCCTACATAATGGGAAGGTCATTTGGATCAAAATGTATGTTTGAACCCTCAAAGGGCTATTTGGTCAATTACGCTTAACTTGGTCAACCATAATTGACCAAGGATTGAGATTGGGCTCATTTACTTTCAAATGACATTTCAAACTTATTGTAAGAGATCTCATGCAAAGAGGAGGTCTCTAAGTTTGAAATGTAAATGAATGGCTTAAGAGGCTTCTTGGTTAATCATAGTTAACTTGGTCAACCAAGGTTGACCAAAGTTTAGGTTTAGTTTTAAAACATCTCAAATGATATTTGGAATGCATTTAAGGAGTTTCTAATGTTTGGTTTGAATGAGCCATGTTGAAGTTTGTGAGAATGTTTGCTTTTAGGGTTTTTTTGGGGGTTTTGGGCTCAAGTGGGCCCATGGTCAACAATAGTCAACTTAGGTCCAACAAAGATTAAGTTTTGAGTTTAACATGTCATGGGAATGATCATGAATATGTTCAAGGGTTTTTGGAGAGGGTCCACCGTCCAGGACGATATTTTTGGTCTGATCGTCCCGGGACGATTTGGCGATCGGCCGGGCCGATCAGACAAATGATTTAAAGAAATCAAGTCGTTTTGATGAGAGAGAAAATCATTTTAAAATAAAAATATCTGATTTGAGGAGAGAGAAAGAGAAGGGAAAAGAGGAGAAACCTGGTTTTGGAGGCCGCGGAGCGCTTTTCGTCCGACGCCGCTGTTGGGAAAAGTGTAGATCTCGTGGTAAGGACTCCGAACCCTATTTCTGTTTTCAAAGATATTGAGTTTTGACCGAGTTGTGATCTGTTTTGTGTTTTCGTAGTCGACTTTTGGACGTGATTTCGTATTGACACAACTTTCACCGCACAACTTTTAGTATGTTATAGATATGATTATTGTACACGATTTGACTTTATTCTACGACGATTTGACACAACTTTCACCGCACAACATTTGTTCTAAATTGTGCAGGTGAAAAGCTATGGATCATCCAGCAGAATCCAGTGTACCGAATGAGCAACACAGCGCAGCCCCAGTACCTTCAGAGAGTATGATGTAGTTGGCTACTGCGATTGCACATGTAATGGGGGATGCTCAGAGCAAAATGAGTGGGAGCAAAGAGGAAGAAGTGGATAGACATATGCAGATGTTTCATAAGCTGAAGCCTCCGTTGTTTAAAGGAGGTGTGGGACCCCATGCTGCTAAGGATTGGATCCTGAGGATAGAAAAGATTTTTGACAGCATGCAGTGTCCGAGGAATCGAAAAGTACCATTGGCTGTATTCTTGTTTGAGGGTGAAGCGGAGAGATGGTGGATTGGACAGCAAAAAGAGAAATTCCAGGAGAAGACTAATGCTGAGATCACCTGGGACGAGTTCACTGCAGTGTTTAGGATGCGGTTTGTACCACCGTCTGCTCAGCGACAGATGCAAGAAGCTTTCATGAGATTGGAGCAAGGCCGCAAGTCAGTGATGCAGTACGAGGCCGAGTTTACTGCACTTGCGAGGTACGCTGCTCATTTAATTCCTACTGCCGAGGAAAAGTGTTATAGATTCCTGCAAGGATTGAACAGAGAGCTGAGGCATCCACTAGTACCCTTCCGGATACAGGAGTTTTCTGAGCTGGTGGAGCGGGCCCGATTGATAGAGATTGACTTGGCAACACCGGTATCGAGGTACGAGGATACCAGGAGGAGGAGAGATGAGGTACGACGAGATGATTCTGGGAGAGACAAAGAGAGAGAAGAAAAGCAGATACGATAGTTCGAGAGGATCTGCATCGGGATCTGTATCGCGATCTGCATCGGTAGTATCGTCTGGTAGTTCTGGAGCGTGCAATCACTGTGGTAAACGACACGCAGGTCGGTGCTACCTGTTGACGGGGCAGTGCTTTCACTGTGGACAGCAATGGCACAAAGCAGCAGATTGTCCTCAGAAAGGACTGGGTGGAAGGACTGATTCTGGCACGGGTACAGGACAGCAGAGGACTGTTGGGAGAGCTTACAGTGAGAGATCAGGGAACCGGATGGATGATAGGGATGATAGAACTGTCATAGATCAGAGAGAGACAGTTGCGCCACGACCTCCTGCACTTCCTCCAGTGGTGCCACGTGTTTACAGTCTACAGCATCATGCAGATCAACAGCGACCAGAAAGTTCTACTGGTAAGATTGATTTGACTAACCGATTGATTGATTGACATTTGATCATGCATTGATATGTGATTGATTGCATTGTGTGTATGTATGGATTTCGACGAGTTTTGATTTGATTTGGATTTAGATCGATTTGTTTTTGCGTTGTTTTTGTCTCGCACCTGTAGGGAAATGTCGGGACGACATTTTTCTAAGGTGGGGAGATTGTGAGACCTCGTTCTCTTACTGTTCCTCTCTGATTTGGATTTTCCTCTCAGGATCGTCCAGGACGATTTTAGATCATCCAGGCCGATCGGCACTGTAGAAAATACCGTCCTGAAAATAGTTCTGGGAATCGTCCAGGACGATATTTTTGGTCTGATCGTCCCGGGATGATTTGGCGATCGGCCGGGCCGATCAGACAAATGATTTAAAGAAATCAAGTTGTTTTGATGAGAGAGAAAATCATTTTAAAATAAAAATATCTGATTTGAGGAGAGAGAAAGAGAAGGGAAAAGAGGAGAAATCTGGTTTTGGAGGCCGCGGAGCGCTTTTCGTCCGATGCTGCTGTTGGGAAAAGTGTAGATCTTGTGGTAAGGACTCCGAACCCTATTTCTGTTTTCAAAGATATTGAGTTTTGACCGAGTTGTGATCTGTTTTGTGTTTTCGTAGTCGACTTTTGGACGTGATTTCGTATTGACACAACTTTCACCGCACAACTTTTAGTATGTTATAGATATGATTATTGTACACGATTTGACTTTATTCTGCGACGATTTTACCGGTCGGAATTGATTCTACGCGATTTTAATCGAATAGAAAAATATCAGGACTTGATTTGATTTGGTTTCTATAGGATAATAGTCTTGTATTGATGTTATAGATATTCTACTGTAATTTGGTGAGATTTGGAAATTGTGCCTTTTTGCAGGATTTTTGTGTAAATTTGACCGACTGCCGTTACGCTGCCCGATTTTCGTATGATTTCTGATTTTCCCGAAATTGATAGATTGAATTGATATGCGTATGACTATTGATATGATTGTTCTAGATTTCTTTAATATTGCTTATTGCATCGATTATTGCATTGACTATTGATTGAATTGATTGTTACTGAAAGACAAGTGGGAACCTGGTTGAACGTTGGTTGGAGATTGATATTGACCTGTACAGGATGGTGGGCCGACGGGCTTTCCTTTAAACCATTGATCATTGATATAACGATTGGGAGTCATAAGGAGTTTTATATGCCGACGGGCAAAAGAGTGACGACTCTTATTGATTGAAACCAACGTATTGATATCTACAACAACAATATGGATTCTACAACAACACTATTGATTATGACTAGTGTTTGTGCTTGTCGAGTAAGACCATTATATGGAATTGCATGTTTACTATATTGATTTATGGATTCCATGTTTTATAGATTCCTGCTTTATCGACTTTGATTGGATTTATTAGATCGTACGATTTCATTGACTTCACTGATTGATTGCTGTGCATCGACATTGAGCATTGATATAGAAATGGATGGATATAGATATTGCATTGATAGCATGGACATGAATAGTATAGAATCATTGACACTGTCGCCTATAGATTCATTGATTTTTTCTTATAGATTCATTGTTACTACTGCCTATGGATTTATTGATCTCGCATATAGATTTACTGTTTCTGCACCGTATTGATTGCTGCATGGATTACTGTTAGAATAGATTGAGATTTATCGTACTGCTTTCCTCGTTTGATTTCATTGAATAGATATTTGATTAGACCGCATTGATTTGATTTGATAGCGATTGATTTGTCGGATTGATTGATTTCCTATTGTGTACGGATTTCTTCGAGATTGACATGGATTTATTGAGTTGATTTATCGATTCGTCTACCGTTGCATTGACTGGTTTTATTGACTATTGGATTTCCGTATTGCATAGATTCATTGACCATTGACTGAAAAGATTTGATTGACTGACATGCATATTGATAGCATAGCCGTGCTTTGATTTCAGTTATAGGTATTAGGTGACCTGCTGGGCTTTGTAAAGCTCATTATATGTGGTTGATTTTCAGGTCAGGGCAAGGGAGCAGAAGATAGGAATTGATCCAGATCTTCAGGTTTTTGTCTTTTGATTGATAGTGATTCTTTTGTACTCAGGATAGATTTCAGTACTGGTGATTGTAGTGTAGTTCCTGAGTATTGTACATGACTTTTGAGATATGAATCGACTTATATATTGATGTTTTAAATTTTATAGATGTTTGATAGACTGGTTAATTGAAGGCTTTAGATAACTCTGGTAAATTGTTTGAGTAATTGATTGACATTCTTTCCAAGTTAGATCTTGGGGCATCACAGTCCTATGGTCAAATTCCACAAGGTGCACAATCTAGTAGCATGTGCTATAAATATTTAAAGATTTTACACCCTTTAGGATTCAATGCATTTTTGGGGGTTAGAGAGCTTGGATTCCTCTCAAATTTGGAGGGTTGACCCTAAGAACATACTTGATTAATATGAAATTAAAAAATTATGAATCCAAGATCATTTGGTTTGATTTTGAAGTGATTAAAAAAATTACCCAAAATGGGTTATGGGGACATAGGCTTTTGGCCGTGACTTTTGGCTTTGGCTTTGAACTTGGTTGATTGGGTTTGATTTACTCATACCAATAATAATCATTTAAGTGATTGTTAGTGATAGGGTAGAGGAGACCTAATGGAAGCCATTGGATGACTACTATTTGAGATGGTTTAGGTTGAATTTAGATTTGAGTTTAAACTAGGTTTGGATTGAGTTTGTATTCAATTTTGATTTGATTAACCCCATATAAAAATGAACTCAACATTATATAACAATATTTTGAAGCTTTAATTTAACTAAAATACTATTTTTATATATCAAAATAAATTTCTAAATCAGTAAAAATCATTGCATTTTTAAAATCATCAGGAAGAAAATATCAAATAAATACTCAAAATATTTATATTCTCAATCTCTATACCATATAAAAGTTATGCGGTGAAAGATTTTCCAGTACAAAATTATAAGTATTTTTTATAATGAAAATACAAATTTAATCTAAAAATTATTATTATAAACACTAAATTATTAAAATTATAAATAAGATATATGTTCCTTATAATGAGGCGAGCAAATATCCCAATAGGGTTGACATACAAAAATTGCTCTAAGACTTAAAAATCTTAATTTTTTTTCTCTCCTCGCATTTCTCTCTAAATTTCCCAAATTTTTCTCTGTTAGCAGATTTGAAGAAAGGCAAATGGAATTTATTGTTTTCAGTTAATGGAATTAGATATTTAATAATAAAATTATATATTTTAATTAGTTTTTAGTATAAAATTTATATAAATACTTTTTTTGAGCTTCAAAAATTATAAAAAAAAATATTCATAAAATAGTTCATTTTATTTAAAAAATGTTGGAGAAATTGATTTTCAAAATGGACACCTGAATGTCCCCAAATCCTCACTTGTTCCAATGTGTATCAAATTTTTAAGGATTTGCACTAGTAGCAAAAAATATAAAAAGAATTTGTGTAATTAAAATACTATAATATATATGTTATAATGAAGATATTTTGTGATTTGGACTTATAATAACTCTAGAAAATTTATTTGACTAAATCAAAATACGTGTTATTATATTCATAATTAAGGAAATCGGAGAATCTTACTTTTCTATATAAGTTGATAAATATCGTGACATATCTTCTAAAGAGCAAATTGTTATCATATGTTGATATGTTAGTGAAAAAAGTTAGATAGTTCAACTTTTTTGGGTATTACTTATGTTCTAGACACAACAGCTAGATGTCTCAAAATATATATTAAATAATTTCTTTGAACATATAGACATATAGTTTAAAGTATTTTAAGAATATGCAACCAAGGTTATGATGGAGCTAGCAATACGAGGGGCGTTGAATCCAAATTTGTTTGGTGGATGATGTCCAACCATACTTTATGAACCTATCTGTGAGTTAAGGACCTATATGCATGGATGATGAAAATATTGAGGGGAAGAGAGAAAGTAGATTTAGACATAATCTTTATTATCCCTATAGAAATATAAGAATGAGAGGGGGCGAGAACTCGATCTATCCAGCAGAGCTTAAACTAAAATAGGGAAAATAACATCTCTTTATCTCTCTCTATTTAGCCATGTCTCTTCTTGGTCTTAGATCTCGTGTTCTATGTCTTTTGGTATCCCCTCCCCCTATTTATAGGGCTTGGGAGTTAGAATTAAATGTGCACATAGTACATGAGTTGTACTATTAGTCTTTGATATAGCTTGACCATATGTGTTGAATGGTGCGGCGATCTTATGGGAGATGATATGTGTGAGATGTGCCCGTGGACTTTTGGAGATCGAGTCAGAATAAGGTAGGAAGCTGATTTGATGTCACCACGCTAGAGCGAGAGGGGGTGAATTATGATTTGATGTTGATTTTGAGCTCGATGATGATTTGATCACGAGAGATGTCTTTGTGGGTGAGATGTATATCTTTAGCTTGATTTTTTATGTATCTCACAAAGAAGACTTGATTTTGGCTAAGATGAATAAGGACTTGTCTGACTGGAGAGGAAATTCTGAGGTCACCGCCACTGGGGAGGTTGACTGCTTGGTAGAAGTGGCCAAAGGAGGTCCACCGTGCTCTAGTGATAAGCTCCTTCATAGGTCTTGAGTGAGTCTCTCAAATGGGTTATCCAGAGAGAGATCTCCTTTTGCATGACCTAAACATAACTTGCAAAATACTTGCGAGGGGGAACAAGTAGTCATGGGTGTATAAAGGGGGGAGTTTAATGGGCTAAAGATACTATTATTAAATGAAAATAAATCAAAACATTACATTTATTGATTGTCATACAAACTCCAATTAAGCGAGTATTAGTTGCAAAATGTCATGTCTAAATTGCCTTATTATTATAATTAAAAAAAGAAATTATAATTTAGATGTGATATATATCATTAATGCTTCATGCAAGTGTCATAATCAGCTACGATATATATAACAAGAGAAGATAGTAAGTGAATTACGAAATGAAGAACTTGTCACAAGGCAAGAATTGAATCAAGAAATAAATCTAAGGCGTACAGGCGACACACGATGGGTTCGCATCATGAATCATTTATACGATCAATCACAATGTTCTCCTTAGTAACTAATATTCTATAAACTTTTTCAGAAGATGAAATAGGCTCTAAACAAAGAGGTGAAGCATTTGTTTTATTAGAATCATTGTAATTCTTTTAATTTTATTTCTGTGATGAAAGATATACTTGGTATCACTATTAAACTATCACAAGCTTTATAGATAAGAGAACATAATATTATAAATGCTATGCCTTTAATTAAAATATTTAAAATAAGATTATAAGATATGGGAAATAATAGGTGGAAAGACTTTATTAATACAATACCTTCATTTTGTGAGCAACCACAAATAGACATTCCTCATACAAATGACAAATGGGTTGCTTGTGGACACCCTCATTGTAGAGCTCAAGACATAATAAGTTTATATTATTTTTGAGTTGAAATATTCTACATAGTCATTGATATGCAACATCAAGAATTTAAAAATCATTTTATAGAGATAAATATCGAGTTACTTTTGTCTATTGTCAGTTTGAATCCAAATAATTAATTTTTTTTTTCATTCAATAAAGATGAGTTTATTAGAATGATCTAGCAATTCTTAAAAATCTAGAAGAAACTTAAGTAGATATGCAATATAATGAATAATCTTCTTACTTAAAAAGATATTTGAGGCCTTATGGAAAAAATGATGCAGAGCAGAAATGATGCTTTTATATTCCCTTATTTTCAAGTTATTGGAATTGATTTTATTATTGGCATTGGCAATTTAAGCTTTAGGCAGACTTCTAAAAATATTGATCAAAGATTTTTTTAGCACATAATAATCACCATCAACTTTATCCTACTTGAATGTTATCAACTTCTCTACCTTGCTTCAGAGCATATAACGAACAATAAAAGCCCAATATCAAAAAGAAAATACAGTAAATGGCGATGTTCCTATATTAATCAAATTGTGGTTAATCAACTGATGTTCTCTTGGCTCAATTTCACTCTTTGAGTAATTCAAGTAAATTCATTTTCAACGCCCGGGCTGTATTGACTACCCATAACCAAGGTCACTGTGGACGTTTCGGCGACGGCGAAAGATGGGATGGCTGTCCCTCCCCGATCTCCATATTCCCCTCTTGATCGTTCTTTCTTCTATCGTTCGTCGCTTAACCCTAATTCATTCTTGTTTTCGTTTTCATCTTAGCTTGATTTATGTATAAATTTCTTAAATTGGATTTTCCTCCAGGTGCTTGTCTTGTTTCTCAGCATTGCGGCGTTTTTCCTTGAAATTGTCAGGAAGATCGGATGCAAGCACTCGTGAGTTCCACTTGTCTACTTTATAGCCATGTTTTCGAAGTTATTTTCTTATTGCGGAGTTGAATTCCAGGTTCGAGAGGACAGATGCCTCGGATGCATTCTTTGAAGATCCCAACTCGTTGAAGAAGGTCAGAAAGCATCCAAGTTATAATTTTTATTACATTTATGAAATTAATTGCTGCCTGTATGAAGAAATTTCACTTTTTGATTTGTGTGACAACTGATTTGTAATGTTTCTTATTATGATAATGCGACATGAAATTTGTGTGCTTGATTGATGATAGCAATATGTGGGATATCATACATTTGTTATACTTCCCTTACATTCCGTTTAATGGGTGGTCAATTCTGAGATTGTTAGGTTGAGAAACCACCTGTACAATTTTAAAATTAGTGATGTCTCCTTCGATGTTTTATGATGTAAATCATTATACTCTATGTAAAAATGTAGGCTTTTTAATAACTCAGTCCATATGATGAAAAATTGGTGTAGTTATAAAATGGTTAATTTCTAGGCATATTTTCTATGTAAATCAAAACTTAATTTCAAAAGCTAAGAATGAAAATGCATAAACAAACTTCTTCTAGTTGAGTTTTTTTTAATTAATATTTTTTTGGGGGGAATGCTTTCTTAATTAACAACTCAGTTCTTGAAGGATGTGGTTATTAAAGGTGCAACACCTCGCTTAATTTTGTAGTTTTGATTAGGTAGAAAATCTCTTTGGTATTGCTACAGTAGTAGTGCTAACGAGATTGAAGGGAAAGGCATTCTTGAACCCGATGAGCCAATACTTATAAATTCAATGCTTCTATGAAGGCAATTTTCCAATCATGGCAGTTGCACCAGATAAAACTTTATTATATGTTTTCAATATCACTGCATATGTACATTATAGTCTTATTGAGGGACTGTTTTTTTATCTGTAAAGTAATGCTCCTGTATTTGAGATTCTAATCTAATTTGAGCCACTGCATTTCTTTGCCGAAAATATAAAAGCAATATGCCTTCACTATTATTCTACGTAGTTGTCACGACCCGGCCCGGTTAGCTCGCAAGTGCGAGGCGGAAACGGAGATCGGACGGAAAAGAGACCAATCAACAAAACATTACATAGAATTTTCCATAAAGAATTTAGCAAAACTAAACACATCTCCAATACATGTATGAAAGAGCCACTATGAATCCAAGTAAAAAAAAAAATTTTCTTTTCTATTACTTTTACCTTCCAAAAGAGAGGTTTACACAAGAGTTCTTTCTATAACCTGAATCTCCAATCACCATATAACTCTTCAAAAATCTACACATACCTCTATCTATCAACAAAATAACAAAAAAACCTGCCACCCGTCGTCTCCCTACGACGGTAGGTGCGCGGTGGCTGATCAGTCATCTAACCCCCTCTTTTGGATCCTCCTGAAAAGTATTCCCACAACGAGGGTGAGTTTTAAGCTCAATAGGTGAGGATAAAAATTCATTTAAACATAGGAAGAAAAAGGGAAACTACAACATGCTGGCGTAGAGAAAAAATTAACAAGAAAATTTATCAATTCTAAAGTAAGTTATGCTCCAGTGACAACATATTTTTCTTTATATCAATTTCTTTCCAATGCTTAAACCTTTCATTACATTTCCTTTCTTCCTTTCCTTTCATTTTAAAACATTGAGGCTCATTTAATCTCAATCACATATGACAATGTATGAAAAACATTCATAATAATTTAGTACGTATATATATATATATATACATATCACCCGTCTCAGGAGTATCACTTGTACTGATCAGGTACAATAAATTGGCCATTTCCTTTTCCATAGGTTCAAAAGAACCAATCCTTTTCCACAGCTCATAAGAGCCTTCCTTTTCCATAGCTCATAAGAGCCTTCCTTTTCCTTGTGATACTCCCGCATCAACATGCTCATGCATTTATTACTTAAATAATCTTAAAATGAAATGCTCCATGTACTTTTCCATAATGTATTCTTGCATGTAAGATAAGGAAATCATGTGAAACAAGTGTATAACATGAGTGTGTATACCAAACATGAGTTAAGCATTGCATAGGAGAAACATTTGAAATCACTTCATTTGTCCATAGACTTACAAGGGAAAATTGAGCCATAAGAGTTCATAAATAACATAAACCAATTGAACATTTCTATGTAATAGAACAAAATACAAGTTACCTAATATTTAAAAGAAAGTTCATCCCACCTACCTCAATTTGTGTAGTCCCTTCCTTTGTCGATCTATTCTTTTCCTTTTCACGAATTATCTAAAAGAAATATACAAGGGGAAAACATAAGTAACTAACATCTACACAATATCTCAACCCTAATTCCAAAGGAAATAATTTCCTATGTTTGTGTAAGTGTTATAACAAACCCTTCCCTCTAAATATGATCTCTCCCTCATGTCCACTTTGAGTTTAGGTTTTAGTTCAAAAGCCATATGGTCTAACACGCTAATCCTCTCTTTAAACCCAAGACATAAAAATAAACATGTAAATTTCGGAATTAATTAAACCAAAAATTAGAAATCATGGTTTTTCAATTAGAAACTATAGGTTAGCTTCCAAAACCCTCCTTAAATCAATTAGAAGTCAAAAAGGATTCAAAAACTTCATCATTAGGGAGAAACCCTAAATTCCTAAACTAACAAAAGTTTTTTTGGCTTAAACAATAAGTGCCTTTACATAAAACCTTCCTCAAATTACTAAAAACAATATTTGTGAAAGCATTTACAAGGGAGACAAATTTTTTTAGCAAACCCTAATTTCAAAAATTTTCATTATTCACAAAAACTCAACATAATATGGTTTAGTAACTCTCCCTAAACCTTCCCTAGACTTCTCTCAAAGAAAACCCAAAGAAAACCTAAAATATCTCAAAGCCCTAATTTCTTCTTTTCCAAAAATCATGAGAATGAGAGGGGAAATCAAAGTTCTAATGCATACCTTTGCTTTCCCTTAGTATCCCCCACGATTTTTCCTAAGTTTGGCCGCCGGAAACCGCCGCCGGAGCCGCCGCCGAAGAACCCGTCGCCGCTCCTACCCGCGCCTCACGCCCCTTGGTTCCGCTCTGTTCGTGCGAATGGGGGAGGAGGGCTCGATTTGGCCTAATAGGGAGAAATGGGAAAAGCCAAAAGACCCTTATGCCCTCACTTAAGTAATTCCGCCATTTTAAAAGCTTAGGGGTAGTTTGGGTATTACTTAACTCCCAACAATTATATCTCCTAATTTAAGCGAGATTACATATAAGTCCTTTATACCAAATCGATCGAAATTTCGCGCTCTATTTTATAAAATTATTTGCGTCGAAATCCAACAACTTCGAATTTTTCACTTAAAGTACGTCGCGGCGCTTTGAAAAGCGTGCGAAGTCTGAAATGGCTTTTTGCGGGTTTTACAGTAGTGCCCATTACAAACCCACATGATCTAAAGCAATTGGGCTAATTTGGCTGCCTGATCTATATTATATGGGAACATTTACGAGGAGGGGAGGAGGAAGGAGGGGAATTGGGTGGGGGTGGGGTTTGTTTGTGTATGTGTGTTTTGGGGTTCATACAGTTGCGTTTATATAGAAAGCATATTTTGGAAAGTGGTGATTTAGTTTTGCTCATTTGAATGTGAGCTATGAAATCATCACTTTTGAGGGATTTTGAAAGTATTTGTTGAAGTTAAAGTTCATATTGATTCTAACTATGTAACCAACTAACAAAATCTAATAAATATATTGTTTTCTAACCATATTATCTAACTTCAAGCAACCAAATCTGTCCTTAGAGCCATAAATGCAGAACGAGACTTGGTTAAGTTAATCTATCAATGCAAACCCTACAAGTTCAAAAAATAAGCAAGAAAATGCAATAATTATTCATTAAAAAATGTTTTCTAGATGATGCAAATGAAGATTATGATATACAGTATATCTCCCTTTGATAATTGTCATATCTAATTCCAAGATAGGAAAATGGCTGTCTCATAAAAAGTATATATTTTAACCAAGTTTCTTGGAAAAATAAATGACAATGGTAATATTTGATCTTTGAAATTTTAGTAGCAAGATTTGAGGTTTTCCTTTCACTGGAATCATGGATGCAAACTTGAGAGTGGGAGATTTAGGTTGCTCCAATATTGCACATCCATATGATTCCTAGAGGTGGAGGACAAAAGAATAAGAAATACAGATTTTTTAATTCAAATGGGATGTCAAGCATATCTTCAAAGGTTAAGAAGCAATCCTTTAATCTTTATTCATGAAATGAACTAGGATTTCTTGATACAAGGGGAACCTTTATGTAGGGAAGCCACATAAGAAAAAACGGATAAATATTCTTTAATATTAGAAGAACCAACAAAACATATTAGATCTTATCGATTCAGACATATTGACTGGCTGCGTTCTCGCTGTATGACCCAATGGACCTTTTGATTGAGCTGGTTTGACTATAAATACATTCTTAATCCTAGAATTATGCATAATTACATGACCAAGCAAGACAAATTAAACAAACTATTATTAGAGTTTTAGGCTAAATTTAAAATCATTACATAATGGCCTCACTACAAGGCCACTCTTTTTAGAAGACACTAGACTAAAGGGTGTTTCTCAATTGGTGTTATGATTTTTGTGCTTCTATTGTATTTGTACTTTGAGCTCCACATCAAATACTTGTCCATCTAGCATAAACTTGCATTTCCATTTTACTAAAAAAAAAAAAAAAATCCTTCAAAGCCCCCTTACGGTTTGTTTGAGAAGAGAATAATAATGATTAATTTAATGGTTCTGTAAATTTACGACTTTAGATTCATGTGTATACCCCTTTATCTTTGCATTTGTACTCTGTTAAGTACTCAGGAAAAACTTTATATGCATGTGAAACATTTAATTTTCATTCTCATCTATATATTTTCCAGTTGGAATATTCTATTCATACACAATGCGAGTTTATTTTTTTAGAGCTGAATTTTGTTTTCTTCATATTTATTGTCATTTGAAATTCCCCAGGTTCCATGTCCATCAATCTTTGATAATGCAGAGAAGTACTTATCTCTGATTGTCCCTGCATATAACGAGGAGCATAGGCTTCCTGCAGCTCTTGTTGAAATGATGAGGTGAGTAGTTAGTGATTCACGAGGCATATTGATGGAGAATGTTATACTTGTTTGGGTACCCCAAAGAGTAGTATGGAAAAATCTAATTGGTGAAGCCGTTTTCTTAGTGAAAATAATCCTTATGGTAATTATTGATAACTGCATAAAATATATCACCTTTTTGGTACATACACTAAACCCTGCTTCAGTTTCTATCATCATATGTTTTGTCTCTATGTGGCTCAGAATTGGAAAAACATTTTTGCATTATTTGTAGAACTGAGTGGTATTAGTCAACTTTGATATTAGGTTAGTTTGTTGTTAGAGGGGCCATTTCACTTCAATTATTTACACGAGACCTGCAACTGTGCCTTATATCGTAGATCTATTTATGGAATGAAATGACAAAGAACCTATTAAATTTAACTATCTTTAAGATATATTATCCTAGTTTGCATAACATAATTTGTATAGGACATTTTTACATTGTGCATCCAACAATAGCAACAACAACAACAATGACGACAACATGGCTGTTATTGGGCCCCAAATTGTATGAGAAAAGTGGAGAAATTGTGTTAGATAGTCGACATCCAATGTAAAATTTGTCGAACAATCACGACATTTTTACATTGTGAAACATTAGTATTTCAATTCAATACTTCAATATCAGAAGGTTGATAATCTGTATGCATACAATAAACTTAAGATAGCCAAATTTACATTTCTTTTACTGATCTGGCTTTCTTTCTTTATACGTGAACCAAATTATCATTCGTTCCAACAGAATTAGCTTTAGAAGCCACCGATCTTGGCTCAAAGATTCAGATGGAAATGCCATCCTACACTATAGGAAGATGCTAACTTGAGTACAAGTGATTTCCATTATCTCTTTTACATCTGGATGAGAAGCCTTACTCTTGAAAGATTTCCCTACTTACTAAAAGTTTTTGAGTCAGTTGGATTCTATTATTTCTAAGAAAGGAACATTTGGATATAACATACACTTAAACTCCTTGGTTTTATTCAGATATGTCACAGGCTGATAAACTCTCTATAGTTTTTCTTATTTTCATGTTGTCAATTGTGTTGTGACTTCAGATTTGCTTATGTTTATGTAAATGCATAATTTGATAACATTCCTTCTTGCATGAGCCATCTCTATATATTTCTATCTTATCTAGTCGATTGTGCACGTGATCTGGTTATGATTACAGTAAGAAATATTTTCAGCCTCAAGGTGATCTTCAGAATCTTTCAATTTTTTTAGCTTTTTTTATTTGCAATACCAATAATATGTCATTTGTCTTGCTGAATACTTTTGTTCATAAAGATATTTTTCCTTGTAGTTATCTTCAAAAACGTGCAGCGGCGGACAAGTCCTTCACTTATGAGGTATTTGCCTCTCGGAGTTTATTGTAATGAAGCTATCGAGTCAGAATTCTTATTGGAAAATTTAGCTGTAGAAATTAATCACAAGGTTTCTCAACCCTATTTGGTGCTATTTCATGTAATTGTAGCAGTGATTTTGTTTTTAAAAGCATCATTCATTGTTATTTTATTAAATATTTAGAGTCGACATTTTGAATCTTTGTTTCTATTCATGTCTTTTAAGCATTAGGTCACATTTTAACTTTGCTTTATGTAGGCACTTCACAAATGTTTTTATAATATTACCTTTGGTCCACTCATTTTTCTTTCTATTACTTTTACATTAATTTATTTATTATCCCTATTGTTGCTTCTTGTGCCAACCTTTTACATGCTCAAAGATTAAATTTTATTTCCTCGATCTTATATTTAATAGGCAGCATTTCATTTGCCTCTCTTATATATATCAATTCTCACTCATACTTAGTTTTACCATATATCCATTTTAATGTTTTAGTTTATGCTATGCCCTACTTGTCAGGCATTTATTTTTTTGTTGTCCAAAACTTTAATCCATCTGACAAACTAATCTTTTTAGAATTCTACAAAATTTGTCTTAAATATTCAAGAAATTTTCTTATCATATGACACTCCTGAGACATTCCCATTTTAGCTTTTACTTGGAGTGGCTTATGTTTTTCTATTTTTTGTGTTTTGGATGACTTCTTTCCTTGCTATAGAAACAGTCAAATGCTTTATCAAATTAAGTCTTAGCCTCTTTTTGCTTTAACTTTACTACTAATATCCTCTTAATACCTCCATTTTGTTGTAAAATAAGATTCATGTACTAATGGGTTCTATTATCACATGATCTTTTACTCTTTCTATGTATAATTTCATATGAATAGTTAATGAGCCAAACATGATCAAACAAGGGTTGGTTTGTGTTCGAATCTTCTAAAAATGAGCTTAAAATATATGCTCAAAAGAACTCATTTTCATAATGAGTCGAACACTAGTTGCTCATGACCAATGAGCATTTTGATAGCCCAAGGAGTGGCTTGTTTTGGACAGAGCTGTTTGTTGGAATGAATGGCAACGAAGGTTATTATAGGAGGAAAAAGTTATTTGTACTTGAATGATATTTCATCCTCAAGATAAGTAGTAACAAAGTAGTGATCTCCTTCACTGAAAGTGACATCAATGGATACTTTTTTTTGGATGGTAGTATCTATTCAATTTTTGTATGGGGGAATAGCTAATGAAGATGCATTTATTTTCTCGTGAATGAGTTTTTTTTTTTTTTGGATATGTATTAACAAAATCAATGCTTTCAAATATTTTGGAAATAAGATTGTTTGAATTGTTGAAGCGGGAGAAAGAATTTGATTAGGACTTTTGCGTAACTCATTCAACACTAAGGCTAAATCTTTCATGGATTTATTGGTAATCATGATACCTCTTCTCGCTTCTTCCATTGAGATAATGACGATGACCTTATTTAGTGATGATAAATTGTTCTTTCCTAGAATTTATACTCTTACAATATCAAACTTAATATTTAATCCAGCAAGAACACCATGAATTGTCCTTTTTAACATATTTTTTTTATGAACAGTCACATGTTTGTTGTATTCCATTTGGATGCATTCATAATGATTCATCTCTTACCACAACCATTGCGTTGCATTGGAATAGTCTATGATGGATCATTTCCCTTGTTTTGCCGATCAAACCTTAGTCCTGATTTCATAGATTAGTGCAACATCACAAATTTTAGAATATGTTTGATTTATTGTATCTTATTTTTTTTATTGAATGAAGGAACATGCATGTATCACTAATCTCAGGAATTATAGAGCTCCATAATTAGGACATCATCATATAGTTCTATTCATCCTAAACATTAAATGTGGGATTGTCTTCTTAATGTTTAGTGAAGAAAATGACCCTATTTTCCTCTTTCTTTTAAGAATGTGCGAATCAATTGTGTTCACTTAAGATAGTTCTTTGCATTTAGTTTATTCAATCAATAGGTAGAGTGGATGTTTGTAAATCTAAAATTGGTTTTGGATTATCGGCCTCATTTTCAAGACGGAAGACCAAGCGAACATGCTTATTGTTATTCATGTAGAGGGAAATTGTGATGGTACTTTGTTTGCATAAAAGGGATAAAAATAAGTTACAACAATGAAGGCTTCAAGATTGCAATAATGTAGTGATGAAGGCTGCAATTATAGGAATGAGAGGTAGGAAAGGGAATGCAACAATGAAGGCTGTAGTATTTTCTCAATGAAAAGAAAAGCTTAAAGCTCTGATATCATGACAAGAATTAAAGAATTGGTTAGGCATTTTATTCTACTGTTTGTGTCAATGTTTAAAATTGCGTAATGAGGTATTGAGGCGTTTTTCGTTCGTGAGGCGAGGCATAATCCTCAAGGCGTTTTGAGGCGTAAGACTCAAAATAAAAAAATTGCGTAAACATAAAATAATAAATTTTATATATACTAATGAGTAAATAATACATAAAACATAAAAATGCACAAGATATGAAGTGAAATCAAAATATCCCAATAATAAGACAACATGAAATATAATTCAACTCAAACTCCATCTTTCCCAAATCACAATATTCTTTTCATTAACATATAATTCCAAAACTAAATAACAATGACATATCACATAAGAACTCATAAGTCATCAACACTGTCATCACTAAGGGGGGTCTTCATTTGAATCATCAGTATGATAAACTGCTCTCTCCCCTTCCTCCTCTCCTATAGAGTCCAATGTCTCCCAATCAGATCCTTCCTCAATATCGGTTATCTTCCTCTTCCCTAAATATTTTTTAACAATCTCAAAATAAATAATAGTGTAATACATTGATAAAAGTATAAGAAAACTTTATTATTTATATACCTTTTTTTATTTTTTCTTGAGTTGTGATGGATGTAAATGCTTTAAGACCATCAAAGAAATCAACATTTAAATCTTCATCTTGTAATTCAGACGACATCACATCAACTTCATCATCTACAAACCACTCATCATCAGATGCCACATCCTCGCAAAGTAAAGGATCTTCATTATCCATTAATCTTTTTTTTCTTCAAATTCCTATATCCGAGTCTCCTATTATACATAATATACACCAGTGAATTCATCCTCAATGTGGACAAGCGATTTCTCCTTTTTGTATGTACTTGGTTGTAGATACTCCAATTTCTTTCAAACGAGCCTAGCAAGGGGGCGCTGCCCCCTGGCGAGGTTCGACCTGCTCGGTCAGGTCGCGGGGTCAAGGGGCAACTCCCCTGTGGGGGTTTCCGGTGGTAGCGCCCCAGAGCAAATTTTTATTTTAAGAGTAATTTTGAAGTTCTGCTTGTTTTTAAAGTTCGTAAGTTGTTTGTACTTAGCGGTACCGAGCATGTACCTAGTGGTACCGAGCATGTACCTGATCGGTACCGAGGATGTACCTAGTGGTACCAAACATTGTTGTACCGAGTGGTACCGAGCATATACCTAGCGGTCTCAATGTGGAAGGAAGCGGACGCCGAACAAAGAGGGAAAAATGTCGCGATAGAAGATAACTCCAACCAAACTCGCGGTAGAAGATAACTCCAAGAAATAAGCGAAGAGCAACTCAATGTGGAAGGAAGCCGATGCCGAACGAAGAGGGAAAAAGGTCGCTCGAAAAAGAAGGGAGAAAACCTGTTTTCGGGAAATGGCGGAAGACCGCGCGGGGGTTAGGGGGTCCGAACTGAACAAATATATATTAGGTTAGCTTTTTTTTTTTTTTTTATTTTTAGAGGCAGATGTCTCTCAACCTTGAGGCGAGGCACGCTTGAGGCACGCCTCAGTAAACTTGAGGCGTACGCCTCAAATCCTGAACTCATTGCGTGGGCTTTGAGGCTTAAAGGGGCGAAATTGCGCTGAGGCACACCTCTTATTGCACAATTTTATACCATGGTTTGTGTTAAATTTATGCGATCCCAGACATGGGCGGATCCCCATTTAGTTGAGGGGGGGCATCCCAGACATGGGCGGATCCCCATTTAGTTGAGGGGGGGCAAATGCCCCCCCTCAAAATTTTTTTTTTAATTTTAGTGAGATATTTTGAAATATTTTGGGTATTTTGCCCCCTCTCAAAAAAATTTTTTGCCCTCATTTAATCAATCCTAAGCATTTTTGCCCATCCCCCACAAAAAAATTTTTTTTGCCCACCCTGAAAAAAGAAGCTGGATCCGCCCCTGATCCCAGAGACTTTTTAAGTAGGAAATGTATGAGAGTAGGGGCTGAAATTAGAGATACAATAACAATAGAATAGTTACAATCAGTATAATAGGAAAGCAATAAAATGATGACAGCAGGTTTGTCAGAGGGAGCAGTTAACTATCATTTATTTAATACGGTTAAGAAAGAGGGGATAAAGTTATGTGGTCTCCTTCGCTATATATATATATTTATGTGCAGGGCTTCATAATATGTTCTTATTTCAAATACTTGTTTTTGGAAAGTTTACTTCTTAACAATTCAAGGGCATGTACCCCTTTTAAATGTGCGCTGAATAAATAGTCAAAAACTATTGTAAGCCAATCGAATGGTTTCTATTGCTGATGCTATTTGCAGCTGTTGATCTGGCTACTTCAACGTGATCATCCGTATACATTCTATGCTCCTTTACACAATAAAGCAAGCCCCACAATGACCTAAACAATTGAGAGTATTGAGAGTCTATAAGTGAAGATGCAAAGGGCAGCTTTTGTATATGAATGCTTGGTGTAGGTAGACGGTATAGTTTATTAGCAAACTTCACATAGATTAGAGTTGCAGTGCACAACCATTCTTGTATTGGCATGGTTGTATAAATCTTAATATATTGGTAATAAAAATCAATAGTTACTTGGTACTGCTAATGTTATACATTTCTATTTTTGTAAGTAATCATTTTTCTTACAATTCTCTGTCTGATGTTTTCTCCAGGTGTTAATAGTAGATGATGGAAGTACTGATAAAACTTCTAAAGTGGCATTTGACTTTGTTAGAAAGTACAAGATAGATAATATGAGGCTTCTTCTTCTTGGAAGAAATCATGGGAAAGGAGAAGCTATTAGAAAAGTAAGTACTTTTATAACCTTTATATTCAGAAGCATTTTTTTGTGGTATAATAAATCAAAAAGGTATACCCAATTCCGCCAATGTTGGTGAAAGTAAGCACTTTGATAACCTTTATATTGAGAAACATTTTTCTGTGGTACAATAAATCGAAAAGGTATACCCAATTCTGCCAATGTTGGTGAAAGTGTTAGGCCGGTCCACCGGCCCTGAATAAGGGGCCGGTTCACAGGTATAAAAGGCGGACTGTTAGACCGGTCCAGTGGACCGGTCCAGCCGGTCCAGGCGGGACCGGCCAAGTCGCGAAACAGACGACCTGTTCGCCTGGGCGGAGGCCGCGCGCACCGCGTGCCTTGCGGGAGCCGAATAGGAAGCTTTTTTGGGGAAATTAAGAGGGGAATTTGAATGTAGGGACTGTTTAGGGATTTCCTTTTGATTTGTATGCATTAAATAGTAGATTTTCCTAGGGTTTGAGGATCTTGAATTTGGCTGAAATTTGAGATCTCTTAGATTTAGGTTTTCTTTGGGCTCTAGCGGCGTCTAGAGATTTGGGAGAGATCGATCCTCCTCTCGAATTGAGGATCAATTGTATCTTGCTCTTTTATTCATCGTCTAAGTGGAATACAAGTCTTTTCTTGAGTTTTCTCTCGTATTTTCCCGAACAAGTGCTGTTTTCCTGCTGAAAACAACTGCTGTGGACAGCCATTTGGCTGTTGTTGGTTCGCCGATTTTGGATAGGTTGCTTGTGAATACAAGCACTTCCTATCACGGACCAAGGCTGGTTCGCCTCCTTTGAATTAGCCGCCAGAAGGAGGTGCCGCCAATAGAAGGTGGGGCCCATTGGATTAATGAGCAATTAAGAGAGAGAGAGAGAGAGAGAGAGAGAGAGAGAGAGAGAGAGAGAGAGAGAGAGAGAGGGGGCTAGGGTTAGATAAGGGGGATTTGCTTTAAATAAGAAGAGATTAGGAGGGCATGCTTATTATTGTATTCTCTTGGAGTTCTCTTGGGTGTTTTGGGCTGTAGATTCGTCATCTAGTGATTGAGAGAGAGCGATCCTCTCAAATTGAGGGTGAATTGTATCTTTGCTCGTTCTTGATTTTGGTTTGATTCCTATAATATAATATACTGTTTTAGATTGTCTTCATTGGATATATTGAGGTTTTATCTCTGTTTTTATGAATCTTGTTAGGATTTACTTGTAATATTCAAGTATTTCCTATCAGAAAGCAAGTATTTTTATAAACTTTATATTGAGAGACATTTTTCTATGATACAATACATCACAAAGGTATACCCAATTCCCCCAATGTTTGTGAAGGATTGATGTATGCAATTTTACCCCTAAACTATGAAGATATTGTTTGTGTGATTCGAATTGGTGAACATCAAATAACGATGGACACAGCCTAATTGTTTGGGGAAGAATTTTTGTAACTTTTGTTGTTCTGAAGTTACGCAATTATACAATTTTCTCCCAGTATTGTTAGTTAAGAGTATTAAATTTTATTCTGCGCTGATTGATGTTCCTGACTCTGGGGAATGAATGGCATTGCAGGGAATGCTTCATTCACGTGGTGAACTTCTCCTAATGCTTGATGCTGATGGAGCGACGAATGTTACTGACTTAGAAAAGCTTGAATCTCAGGTCTGCATTGAGAACTATGAAGCTGCATGAAATGTTGATTTTATGACTGTCAATATACAGTTCAGTAATCACAAGTTTCCTCTATTTTCTTACTTCAGTAGTGTTAATTGTGTTCTTACTTCTTTTTAGGTATATGCAACGGCTAAGAATAAAATAGATGATAAATCTCTAGCTGAGTCATCTAATGATATAAGACCCAAGCTATCAGATATTGAAGTTTCTGTATTTGGTTCCCGGGCACATCTTGAGAAGCAGGCTCTTGCTACTGTATGTTTCCTAATTTATTACCTCCCTTCTGACCTTTTTGTTTATCCAGGACTTCTCACTTGAATTCTAAGTTGTTTTCTTATGATTTTCCAGAGGAAGTGGTACAGAAACTTTCTAATGAAAGGTTTCCATCTTGTGGTTTTATTTACTGCTGGTCCAGGTATCCGTGATACACAGGTATTCTTGACTATGGGCCCATTTTATTTTGTATACAGTCTGATAGGAAATACTTGAGTTCTCAAGTAACCCTAAGGGTAATACTTGAGTTTGCAAGCAAACCTATCTCCAATTAGTGAAAAATAGCGAGAATAATACGAAATCTGGGTGAAAACAGCCCAAACAATATATTGCGGTAGGTAAATCAAAGCCAAATAATAAGAAAAAAACAAGATACAAGAGATCTTCAATTCGAGAGGAGGATTGTCTCTCCCAAATCTCTAAACAAGAGATTATAGAGCCCAAGTCTCCAAGAAACCCTAATTGAGAACAAATCAAAACATAATCCTTCCCTAAACATCTCCCCGTCTTAATACAAACACTTTTCTAATCTAATCTCCTTCCCGAGACCTAGCCTCCCACTCCTTTTGAATTTAAAATCTATTAGGCAAGTTGGGGCCCATCATGCAGGCGGGCAATAGCAAGGGAGGCAAACAAGTTCCGCCTTCTATAAACCTGAGGGCCGGCTGGGTCGGTTCAGGGTGAGCCGGCTGGGCCGATTCAGGGTGAACTGGCGGCTTAACACAGTCTTAAAAACATGGGTTCCAATGCATTACAATCGTAGAAAAAATTGCTTATGCTCTTTCCCCGTTCTTAATATTTTTATCATCTGTTGCAGTGTGGCTTCAAGATGTTCACAAGGGCGGCTGCTAAGAAACTTTTCACAAATATTCGATTGAAGAGGTATCCTTAGCATGCTATATGTTGCTGACATTCTCTGTTTTTTGGTATTGGCTATTGGTTGCATTAATTTCTTTACTACATCAAAATACAGATCGTTTCCACTATTGATTTACTTTCTTCGATATACCACACAAACCATAGTATATATATTAGTTGCAAAATATAAACTTGTCCAAGCAGCACTCTTAGCGTTCTGTTTAAGAAGGGGATTCTTAGGATCATAAATATCAGTGTTGGCAATTACTTTTAAGTAAACAATTACAAGCTTTTGAAAGGATAATGTTCTGTCATTTTCAAAAGAGGAGAATGAGGAGAGAGTGGGGAGAGAAAGGGGAGGGAGGGAAGAGTTTGGGTATGGAGGTGGGGAGAGCAAGGGAGAGGAATTATTTTAAGTTTGTGCATTGGGATATGAGTAGCATTTGGGCTTTCTTATGCTTAAATTAATAAAATGAAATCACAACTGATAAATCTTCACAGGAAGGAGAAATGCCTAGTTCGTAAATGAGTTTGGCATTTTCGTTCAAATAAGATGTTATAAAGACTTAAATACTTATTTTGGGCAATCCTTTAAACAGATTATGAGATCCCTTAAGAATCTATTTGGCGGATGAATCTTCAAATTGTTGTGCATTCAACGCTTCAAAGAGAAAGTAGAACAAATTCATAATAATTCTCTTCGCATGTTTTTAACTATTATTACTTAGAAATGTATATTTCTTACCCCAAACTCCATACATCACACACACTCACTTTTTGTAGTTGGCCTTCATTTTCATGCATGTCGACCTCATACCTTATAAGTGTCAATCCTAACTTGCTCTCTCAAATGCCCCTTTGTCCGTAGCTGAGCTCCCACACCATTTATTTTAGAAGACCACCTCCACAAGTTAATAAACTTCCACGCAACCCCTTTCTTGTGCCAGCCTTTCTGCTAATCGACTCTTTTGTATTATGTGACTGTTCTGCACCGCCTCTAGGACAATATGCATTAGACACGATGTTATAATATTATGTTTTAAAAAATTATATAATAGTCACATAAATTAAATAAATATGAAATTAATTTATATAATAATAATTTTTTAATTGCTTGTAAAATAAGCAACGTATTTAAATTTATTAAATACCATAAACTTAATTGAAGGATAAATAATTAAATAGTCACTTGATTATATATATTTTTCCTTGAAGTTGAGATAATTAGTATAAAAATAAAAAATATATAAAAAAAAGAAAATGTAGTAAAATAAAAAAAATTAATGTGAATATTAAGTTGTCTAAGTAATAAATTTTAAAATAAATTGAATAGATGGCTTAATTTAAGTCATTTATATAATATTCTTTTACAGATAAAATCTATTATTCAAGACGTGTCAAACATTCATGTTTGCTAATTTTTATTTTCTTAATTGGACTTGCAAATGATGTATTCGACATGATTGGGCACATGAACATGTTCGATATAACATACTTCATTATTATAGAGTGTTGGTACATCATAGCTACGCAAATGGCCTCCAAACGTTGAAATCATCTTTTAAAAATTTCTTGCCTCATGTAACGCTTGTTTGAAAATCAATGCTCTACTCCCTTGGTTCAATTTTCTCTTCTTCTTTACGTGTTTATCTATCAACTATGAATGTGTCTAGTCTGTCCTTCGCTAGAGTGTTGATGGAAATTTATATTACTTGGAAATTTTCTACTCTTATTTAGATTGGTTTCCAAGCTTGTGGTTACTGATAGAAGACCGTTTTTCTGAGTATTTCAAGATACTACTCTTATTGTCACCTATTTGGCTATATTTTTGGTTCATACAAGAAAGCTAGTGATTTAGAAGCGCAAAATGAAAACGCTAAAAAAAATGCAATTGTTACAACCTTGGTGAACCAATAATACTTATTCAAGATGATGTTGGCCAAGTTCTTACCAATTTTAAATCCTCTCTCTTTCATTGTCTACCATCCCTACTGTTGCTAATGAGGATACTCTTTGCATATGGATGTTCATGATGTTCCCTCTACTATGTGCATGCATCTTTGAAGCATTTTCCTTCTACTACTATCATGGAGGAGCGTGTTATTGCTCAAAACAAATTATATCCTGAGCAGTCCTCAAGTCATAACAAATCACTACAACAACATCAACAACAACAACAACATCAAGCCTTTTTCCCACTACATGGGGTCGGCTACATGAATCCTTTTTCGCCATTGTCCTGTTAAAAGTCAAATTCTCATTTAAATCTAATAAAGAAAGATCATTTCTAATATTTTCTAACAAAGTCTTTTTAGGTTTATCTCTACCTTTCTTAACATAAGTCAAATCTAATACCTCAACTTTCCTAACCGGGTCATCGGAAGACCACCGTTTAATGTGACCAAACCATCTAAGGCGACTCTCTCTAATCTTATCTTCCACTGGAGCTACTCCAATCTTTTCACATATATGCTCATTTCGTTTCCTATCTCTAAGGGTAAAGCCACTCATCAACCTAAGCATCCTTATCTCTGCAGCACTTAACTTAGTATTATGCTTCTCTTTTAATGGCAAATATTCGGCACCATAAAGTATTGCAGGTCTCACCATCATCTTATAAAATTTTCCCTTAAGTTTGAGGGGGACTTTTCTATTGCACAACAAGCCTAATGCATTCCTCCAATTCAACCATCCAACATTCGGCACCTAAACAAATCACTGCACCAAAATATAAACCATGAATTAAAAAGAAAAAAAATTGAGAATCTTGTTAAAATCTAAAGGAAATGTGGGTGATCATCAAACCTCCTTCAATAATTCACAACACAACACATATCTTCAATAGAAACTTATTGCAAAGAAGGTGGTATTCAAAGATTAATTCTCCACCTGACTCCCCCGAACGTTATATAATCTCAACCTTTAAATGAAGTTCCAACCAGGGTGAAGGAACCAGATTGCAATTGATCATCTAGTATTGCTATCATTATCTATAACTTTGATGGAGTGCTAGGCATCGCAGGCTGATCTTGAGGTTTCGTTTGGGACGGTTTTCTTATTGCTTCTTAAAGCAATTTTTTAGTACAAAAATTTTAATTTTTATATTAAAAACCTGCTTTAAGAAGCAGTAAGAAAACCGTCCCAAATGAAGCTTGAATGACAGTGCGGTAGTGGGCTTAGGTCGCCTGTGACGGCACTGTGAGGTGAATGATGGCTGGATGGTGTTTTCTTTGATAGGTTTTAAAATGTAAATAACCTAAAATGTAAAGAGAGATTTTTGTGCCGAGTCAGTGGGGGCACCAGCCCCATTGCCCTTATTGTTGACCAAGTGTTTCTATGACCACTAAAACGTTTTTGATGCATATTGTCTTGATGCCTTGTGTTAATTAGCACGACATTGATGCTTACCTATACTGTTTGGTAGATTGAAAGCTTGATATAAAATAAAGTTTTTACATTCAAAATAATTTCCTATATTTGGTTCCATAAGGTTAATTCAGTTAATTGTTCTCTTTAAAATTTATTTTCTTCTTAAAACTGTAGCAAGCCTATATGTGGCAGAATCAGTTGGATTTGTTTTGTAGAAGGTTACTTAACATTAATCGATTAATGGCAACTAAATGGTCCCTTCATGAGTCAGGTGGTGCTTCGACGTCGAAATTGTCTATCTGTGCAAGCGCCTAAATATTCCGATGGTCGAAATATCAGTAAATTGGACCGAAATACCTGGTTCGAAAGTGCGGCTGACTAGCATAGCTCACATGCTGTTTGAGCTCACATTGATTCGATTAGGCTATGGACTTGGCATTTGGAAAATTTACACCTGATCTCTGTCAACTCATACCACAGTGGATCGTCATCCCTCGGAAGTTCTTACAGAGGAGAATGGTGATCAATTGGGAAGCAGTGACTAACTCAAAGTTGCATGAAAGAGCAGTTTTGATATGTTATTTGCTCAGTCTCAAAGTTCTATGTGCTCCATCTGTGCCTGCTATGATATTTATTCTTCATGGAAGTCATTGTTTGCAATGTTCCAGAATTTTTGTATTATGAGTAATTAATTATACCTTGTCCAGATGATTACTTCTGGCTTTTGAGAGCTTATATTTGTAGTTTTCTGATTTTTCTGTAATATTTAGAACAGAATGTTCCTCTTGGTGAGAAACTTGGTAGCCAATGGGTTCATATTAGCTTAAAGGAACTGATTAATTTTCACTGTCAGTTGCTAACTTGTAATACCTTGAAATATGTTTTGTTAATGATTTTTCTTTCTATCCTAACAAATAGTGGTGGCATGATTAGGATGAAGGTCCATGTTGTGTGAGAATTATAATGAAAAAAATAGTGATTTTTATATTTAATATTTTTTTTTATATTTATCTATATAACAATTAAATGTAAATCATATTAAAAATATCAAATATCACTAATATAAATTTATTTAAAATAAAATATATTTTTTGATATATTATGGATATATTTTGATATAATTATCATTATATGAAATGAAGATTTATTGAATAAATAGGATATTTAAGAGTTTTTAACCAAGGAAATTAAAATATTGACCAATATTGAAATAATAAATTAATAATATGGAATAACTAATTTGGAAACTAAAATGAATCTAAATAAAAAAATGTCTTTTATTGAAGATGGTGACCATATGGAAAATGTTCATTTAATACCATGGAAGGATATATGGGAAAAAAAAAAAATGCTATGCAAAATTAAGAAATAATTTTCTCTTATTAAAGCATAAATGGCAAGACACAAATTATGTAATATAGATAATAAAAGAAAAAAAAAAGAAAAAGATAATAAAAGAACAATGATTTAACAACTATTATTAATATAACAAATATAATTATACTAATAAATTATAGTAATGATCAAAATGCTAATTATTCAATAATCATTCACAATATGATAGGCATTCACACGCAAACATATTAATATATATTCAAAATTAATTTTCACTCAAGTAATAGAATTTAATAATACCTAAGAGGCTCATCGTATTATTGATCCATCAATTGACTGAGGATCTTATTAATAAGCCGTTACTATCAATATTTACATTTATCATAATTGTACGAAGGTATTCATATATTCTATGATGAGCTTTACAATTATTTTCTACGTAGTATGATCAAAACTTATTCAGTATAAATAGATTTCAATATTGAGATGGGCAATATTTAAATCACATAAATCAAAAGAATTTACATATAAATGAGTTGAGCAATCACATGCCTCATTTCAAGGATTAATTATTTTATGCGGACGCCGAATGTCGTTCGAAGACCAATCAGAATGTGCAACGTCACCCCTTCGCTCGGTACCGCGGCTCGGTACCGCTGACGTGACACATTCTAGTTGGTCTCCAAACGACGTCCTACGCCTGTCATCCGCACAGAATAATTTCTCCATTTCAAGATCAAATAATTTATACAACAATTATAATGATAATGTTGGCCACACATTACATGGCATGGCAACATGCTCATAAAACACCTATGAAAGTATAGGAAAATTGAACATGTAAGGCATGATTGAATATATAATTCATGATTGAAATTCTATTAAATATTCAAGTAAGCTATTAAAAACATAAATGATAGGAGAATTTTCAATAGAGAAAATTACATATTATTCTTAAACAAATAAAATAATAACCTTCATAGTATGTTAGAAAGTTTATTGCTATGTTGAGATCTAGGAGAATATCACAAAAGGTGCACTTGAAAATCCTAAATAATAATACTTTAAAATAAACATTTAAAATTATAACATGTAATTAATCAAATAGTAATTAACTTAATCAAATTCTAAATCAACATTTAAATTAAATCTAATTAATAAATTGAGAGAACTTCTAAATCAAATATTATGATTAACCAAATAAAATTTAAACAAATTTATTTATGATGATGAAGTATATAATGATCATACAACTTATGATTGACATAACAACTTGATGAATGTAAATCAGGATAAAGCATTCATAGAGTGCACTGAGACTTACTTAATTACTATAAACGCAGTGCTATTTTCATTGAGACACTTACTTTTGTTGAATATTGGGAAGCATTCTTGAATAGCTATAGCCTATAGAGTATGCTATAAGAGGAGAAGACAATGAGAGAGATAAAGATTGATATGATACACTATGAGGCTACTGCCACGAAAATAATCTCTAACTTAATATACTATTGTTGGATATGCTATATCATTAGAAAGCTGCTTTCTACAATAACTTTACAAAACATTAAAAAAGCGATCTCAAACAAAGCCTAAAGTTTCGTTTGAGACAGCTTTCTTGATGCTTTCAAAAGTCACTTTTTAATATAAAAATTTCTCGCCTAAGAAATTTTGGACTAAAAAAAAATCAGTAAGAAAGACATTCCAAATGAAGCCTAAATTGTTCTGTAAACACCTTTATTTTACTCACTTTATTTTATATAGTTTTTAGATTGCATTCTATTTTATATATTTTATAATATGTTGTGTTATAACTATTATGATTGTAGCCATTATTTTTACTCATATGTTGTGTCATTTTTGCATTTTATTGTGTTATAAATGTTATATTACACTTTGTTACATCCATTATAAGATAAACTATGTTCAAATCATATTTGAATTGTTTTAGCCATTTTCCAATCAACTTAAGCCTTCTAAGAACGGTGCTCAAAATATTTGAACTATATTTGAATTATATTCTAACTAGTTCAAATCAAATCAGAGTTTAAATTATATTCAAACTAAGATTCTAAGATGAAGTAATTCAAAATAATTTTTCAAGAAATAGTTTGCAATTTATAAATGAGGTAATTTAGTCTAAAAAAAAGTTTTTTAACATTAAAAAAAAATAAATAACAAAATATTCCATAAATTATGACTAACAAATAAAATCAAAATTGCCGGATTTATATTATGTGCCTGTAAATGAATCTAAAAATGCTGTCCCCATCTGACGTGCCACCTCAACTGCTCACCGTTTATTTTAAGCTCCCTGTTTCCTTCCCGAAGCATTTCTTCACTCGCATTTACCTTCATTATTCCAGAAAAAAGTCTCCTTTTTCTTCATCTCGTCCCTTCCTCTCCTCTGCAACTGCGACGCGTTCTACATCTTTACCCCCTTCGGCTTCAACGCAATGGATGACGTCGTCAATTTTCTCTCCGGCGAGTATGGCATCCGCCAACCTGGTAAGTCAATTCCTATGGCCGCCTCCAAGCCTTCCCCCGCCACAACCCTCCCTTCGTGGAACAATCGTTCTTCTAAGTCCGGCAAGTTGTCCAATTTCAGCGATGGCGTTCTCGAGGAGGATAGCGCGCTTTCTTCCTCCAATAAAGACTATGTCTTGGAGAGTCTAGGGATGGGATTGACGGAGACCAAGGGCTTAGGTTTTGAGGAACTCGTATATGGGAATAAGGCAGCAGAAGATCCGTTTTTAGTTTTTGAAATGGGTTATCCTTCATTTCATCAATCGTCGGTGCATTCAAATGTGATTTCTTCTGCTTCTGTTGATGAAAGGGATTTTTTTGATGTTTCGAGTGGTATTGGAAGATCTAAATCTTCGTTTGCTTCTGAGGGAGGTGGGAGTATAGGGAAATTTAACATTCCCAGCAGTGTTTTTCAGAACCCTAGGAATGTCCAAAAGTTTATTGTAAAGGAGCCAGTGCAGAGTTCTTCTCGATATTCAAATCCAATTGCCAGACCTCCAAATCCTCCTATGTTAGGAGAAAGTTTTGAATTTTTTAGTTTGTATGAGAATGCTGCAGTTGAAAAAGAGAGGGCAGCAACTACGTCAAAACATGAGAAAACTAATTACAATGGCATTGAGGCCTTCTTCTCGAATATAGGTTTGGGAGGAAACTTGCGACCAGTGCAAATGGAAGCAATCTCTGAAAGTATTTTTGATGCTCCTTTTGAAATGCAGGGAGCTTTAGGAGGGGCTCCGCAAGGCCCTGCTGGTTCTAATTTAAACATCAAAGAATCATCTTCTATGAATAGTAGGATGGATGATCTATCTTTTGGGATAGGAGCTTTTCAACCACCTTCTAAATTTCAAGATATTGATGGAGACAATGAACATAGAAGACAGGCAAGAAATGAACGGGAGAGGAAGAAAATTGAGAGAGCAGAAAAAGCTCTTTCTGAGAAAATTGAGCATGATTTTGAATTACAAAAGGAGAAGAAAGAAAGAGAAATGATTGCTGAAGAGCTGGATATTAAGGTCAAGCAATGGGCTGCTGGACGAGAAGGAAATTTGCGTGCTTTGATATCAACATTGCAAGATGTGCTTTGGCCAGAGTGTGAATGGAAACCTGTATCTTTGGGCAATTTGATGACTTCTGCTTCTGTTAAAAAAGCTTATGGAAAAGCAGCTCTGTGTATTCATCCTGACAAGGTACAACAAAAGGGTGCAACTCTGCGGCAAAAGTATGTTGCTGAAAAGGTCTTTTATCTCCTCACAGAAGCTTTAAATAAGTTCAGCTCGGAGGAGCTCTCATAGGTGGCCTTTGGAAGATTAGAGAAGATTAATTGAATTGAGTTAAGTTTTCAAGCTATTATGGAATTTTAGCAAAATAGTAGACTACATGAAAATAATTTCAACAAAAAAAAAAAGAAACTTTAGCTAAAAACGTTGAAGATGGCTTTGTCGAATATTTAGAAGATTCTTTATTGCAAATGGTTGTGGTGTCATGACATATCCTTTCGTTGGCCTGTTGTAATGGTAAACAATGTCTTTCTTATTGGTTTGTATGATATGATGCGTTTTTTTGCTTTTGATTTTCTTTAGAGTTAATAAAATGGGTCGTTGACTCAAATTCTATAAGATAGTAGTGAGATATGCAATGTTTTATGGTGCACAATGTTGGCCATTAAAAGAGAAGCATAATGTTAAGTGTTGCACAGATGAGGATGCTCAGGTAAATGAGTGGTTTTACTCTTAAAGACAGGATACGAAATGAGCATATACGTGAAAAGGTTGGAGTAGCTCAAGTGGAAGATAAGATTAGAGAGAGTCACTTTAGATGGTTTTGTCACATAAAATGGCAGCCTTCTGATGACTCGATTAGGAAATTATATGTATTAGGTTTGACTTATATTAAGAAAGGTAGAGGTAGACCTAAAAAGACTTGGTTTTAAAAATATTAGAAATGACATTTCTTTATTAGATTTAGATGAGAATTTTACTCTTAACAGAACATAATGGAGAAAAATTATTTTGTAGCCGACCCCATCTAGTAGGATAAAGGCTTGTTGTTGTAGTTGTTGTATCATTTCTTTTTTATTAGGCATCATATTTAGGCTTCGTTTAGGACAATTTTTTTCACTGTTTTAAAAAAATGTTGTATTAAAAAAATGCTGTAAAAGCCTAAAAGGTAGTAAGAAAGCTGTCCCAAAACCTTAAACTGAACATTAATTTTTTTGGAAAATAGTTAGAAACTAATAGGGATGATAGATTAGGTGCTTATTAGATGACTTCTTTTTTGCACTCTGATGCTGTTTTAAAGCTTATTTTCTACTTTCTTTGTGTTTTTTAAAGCTTATTTTCTCCCAAAACTGAAAAAGAAAAAAATCACTACTTTGACTGCATGTGGTATTTTTCTTTTGATCATCTTCTTCTCCTTCACCAGATGTAAAAATAATTGAAGCTTTAGTAGTATAAATGCCATCATTTCATAATTTTAAAAGCTTGAAGTAGGTTGTGTGGGATATATTTATCTAACCAATGGAAAAGATGTGTTGTGTGCTTCATTTGCAGCAATTTGAATGATTTTCATGACAATTTGGGTTAGGCTGGGCACCAGCAGTTGACTGTGTTATCTTGTTCTTACAGCAATATATTTTAAACTGTCAAATTTTGTATTTTTTCTAACCAAGCCAGTGCATGGCCTAGAAGTTCAATATATTTATTTATTTTTTCTTGTGGGGGAGGTGTTGAGTGATTATATTACAATTTTGCTAGAAATTAGTGGTTAGGGCATCTCCAACCGAACATCATTCGTCCATTTGCAATTCCGACGAGCATCAACCTGAACGGCAAATGGAAATGCATTTTTGCGTTTTATCTCGGCTATGAAAAGTGAGATGACAATATTGACATAACAATATTTAGAAACCCTTTTATTGTGTTAGAAAATAAATATAAAAATAGAGATGATAACTAATATTCTTTTTTGGTGTTAGAAATGGAGTTAGGTTGAGATGAATTACTATTTGATATGATTGTTAATGCATTTTGATGTGAAAAATAGTTTTTTCGGTTGTAGATGCCCTTAGCGCACGTTTGAACGCACGCCATCACTGTGGGAAGCCGAGCTTCCTAGTCACGATGTTGCTTGTGTGTGAATAGGAAGGAGTTTGTGATAATGACTTCTCCGCCCTCCCTTCTCCCTTTTCCCTTCTTTTCCGTTTGACAAGAACTGTCTGTTTGCTAAGGGCTTCCTTCTTCATTGCCAGTTGCCTTCAGGGGCTTTGATGCCTTCTACTGCTTTTAATTAAGTCCTCTCCACCCTTGCCTCTTGAACTCAGTGCTTAGCGAGGAGGCCTTCAAGGGCTCTTCTTCTCTGGAAGAAGAGGAAGGTTATGATACACATGAGGCCTTCATTCTGTTATGTCAGCATAGAATGTTTCATCATGCTTGGGTTTGCCCCGTTTCAAGTTAATAAAACTCATCAGGAAGATTTTCTCTTGAAACAAATTTATCTAGCAGATCAATAGATCTGTGTTGAATGTTATGAAACTCATCAGGATTTCTTCTAGTTATTGAACTGTTCGGTTGTTCATTTTGTCCTATTAGATGTTGGATCATACCGCCCTAATGGGTGAAAAATGATTGTAGATCGTCTCGATTAAATATATTCTTTCGTGTTCCCGATTTAGCATAACTGAGAACTTAGACAACTATCCTAATCATTCTTGCATCTTATGCATAACTAATATGCATAACTAATAAATGTTTCTTAGCCTTCTCAAATAATGCAAAGCTCTGCAGTTTAGATCCCTTAAAAAAATTAGTATCATGATGATGATGACCATGGGCACAGGATTGTAGATGTCATTGTAATATTGTCAAGAAATTATTATATATACAATATACAAATTCGAATAAGTTTTGGAGAAAGTGCTACGTGATAGGATTCATCAGTTGAAAATGGAGCTAGTAGTTACCTTTAAGGTTTTGTTTGGGACTGTTTTTTTATTATTTATTAAAATAATTTTTTAGTATAAAAATTAAAAAATTACTTTAAAAACAGGAAGAAAGCCATCCCAAGCAAAGCCTTAGAATTTCTAACATACAACATAATTTGGCTGTTAACTAATGTTTGTACACACACACACACACATATATATATATATATATATATATATATATATATATATATATATATATATATATATATATAAATAAGAAAAATAAATAAATAATAATTTATTGTATAGACTATATTATATATATATTATTGTTGCACCCTGGAATATTCGCGACGGTAGAGAAATATAAAGTTTAATGTCTTAGTTTTGTACGAAGATCTAACACATAAACAGATGAAAGATATAGGCATAATGTTCGTAAGAGACACCACGATTTTTATGTGAAAAATTATGAAAAGGGAAAAATCATGGGGGCTGGCCTTGTTTGAATAAATTCACTAATCTTTATAGTTGATTGCAAACGAGGCCTTTCCTTAGGGGTAAGGCCTTGGCTCGATGTAGCAAATATACATTACATAGAGTGCATTATATAATGGGAGTTGGAAGAATCAGCATTGATATGTTCGCTTGGTTGGCAGGACCATAGTCGGTGAGTGATGTAGATCGGAAGGACCACAGTTGAATGACAGTGGTGATCAGAAGGACCATAGTCGGGCAACAGAGGTCTAAAATAATATAGTTGGCGGGCAAAGGAGGTCAGAAAGACCATTGTCGGGTGACAGCGGTTGGGGAGACTGTAGTTTGGAGATGGTAGTTGAAGAGACCGTAGTCGGCGGGTGACGGAGGTTGAAGAGACCGTAGTCGCCAGTCAATGGTGTTTAGAAAGACCATAGTCAGGCGACGAAAGTCGGAAAGACCATAGTCGGCGACGGTAGTTAGGAGGAAATCTAGCGATAATTGTTGGAAGAGCGTAAGTCCATCGATAGAGGGTGACCGGGCGAAAGTCGTCAAAAGCCCGGCGATAGTCGAGTGCAGGGCATAAATCCAGCATCAATTGGTGGCCGGGCAAAAGTCCAGCGACAATTAGTGTCTGGGCATAAATCTGTCATCAATTGGTGGTCAGACATAAATCTGACGTTAATTGTCGGCGAAAGTCGGTCGTTGCACATAAATCTGGCGTCTGTTGGTGGTCAGGTGAAAGTTCAGCAATAATCGGTAGTCGGGCATAGGTCTGGCGACAGTTGGTGGTCGGGCGAAAGTCCGACGAAGGTCAGTGGCTGGGTATAAGTCCGATGACAATTGATGGCCTAGTGGAAGTTCGATGACAGTAGGTGGTTGGGAGGAAATACAGTGAAAGTCCAGTGATAATCGGTGGTTAGACGTAAGTTCGGTGACAGTTGGTGGCCGGGCAGAAGTCTGGTGATAGTTGGTGGTTGAAGGAAGTCTAGTGACGGTCCGTGTCCGGGCGGTGGTCAAGGAGGAGCTTAGTGGCAAGAAAGATCTCAGATTTCTCATCCTCTCTTTCTTCTTCCATCCCTCAGTGAAAAATGAGGGGTCTTTTTATAGTTTTATTAGAGTGACATGACCAGTAAATATGGAGAAGATCAATGATACGTTGAGAGTGGTTTGAATGGACGACTTGTATTGATTCCCTTGAACTTACACTTTATCGATTATTTGAGTGACTTAATGATGTCAAAATTTGACGATCTTAGGCTCGTTGGATTTATCTTGTCGAGCTGCTCGATTCCACTATAAGCATGACATATTTGGATTTTATGGGATTGTCCAATTTATGCTTTGAAGCTTCCAAACATACTTCGGGTCCTCGATTTGGTCCCATTTGGACTCGGAATGGATCAAATTTGGTGCCGTTGGGTTCGTCTCTTCGAGACATTCAGTTCAATTATAAGTTTGCTGAAATTAGAGTTTGGATGATCACAAATTTAATTTTAGAATTTTCGAATTTGCCTCTAGATTCATGCTCAATCAAGAATTTTTTTTGAAAATATATCAATTATACAGAAAACAAAATCAAGAGAATCTCAATTTAAAATTTTACTCTCATTTTATAATAAGATTTAAAAATGATAATAATCAACTTTTATTTAAAATTTACTAAAACGTCACAATAATTAAAAATTAAATTAGGGATTTTTACATACATACCACTTTATAACTTGTGTATTACATATTTAACACCTAATTCTTAAATATTACACTCATACCACCTATTAGCTATTTTCATAACAAAATTACCACTCCTTTAACAGCGATGCTTACTCCGTTTTCTCTTCCTTCCCGCCTGGGCTTTTCGCGGCAGATCAGGTTTTTTCCCGCGGTAGCTGCTCTGTCCAAGAGAGTATCATCGTGATTTTTTTAGAATCCCTCTGTATTTTTTCTTCCACTGTAGCTGCCCTTCCACACGAGCTAGCTTTCCTTCCCGATCTGCTTTACCCAGGTGAGATTTCTCTGCTTCTTTATTCCCGCAAAAAAATGGTAATATTTTTCTCTACCTGTAATGCGACCATGTGTTTTTGAATCATTTATCATGTTTTTGCTGAATCATTACCATGCGATCAAATTCACTTTGTGGCATTAGTAAAATATTCCCGATCTTATAGCATTACAGGTAGAGTAAAAAATTACTATGTTTATCACAAGTATACTGTGTTCTAAGTCAAAGAAATCATTAATATTTTGGATGTGGACAGCGATGAAGGAGTTAAATGCAGTTAAAAGATTACCTGCAGCTCGCTAGAGAAAAAACTGCAGCCCTTGAGAGGAAGATCAGCGAAGATTTGCTGCGCGCAAGAGGAAGATCGGTGATGATTTGCAGCCCGCAAGAGAAGAGCCGCGCAGCTCGCGAGAGAAAGAGACGGAGTGAGATTTTTTTTCAACGGAGTGGTAATTTTGTTGTGAAAATAGAGAATAGGTGGTAGGAGTGTAATATTTAAGAATTAGGTGTTAAATATATAATACACAAGTTATAAAGTGGTATGTATGTAAAAATCCCATTAAATTAATTAAAAAAACTAATATTAAAGTTTAATAATTAGAATATTACACAGTGCTTTGAAAACCGGACCGGACCGACCGGTCCGACCGGTTCAACCGTGAACCGGTTTGAGGACCGGTTCGGTCCAGTCTGAAAACCGCCCTTGCATTAAACCTGGCAGTTTTGGGATGAACCACCGGTTCAACCTGTAAACCGGTCCCGATTTTTAAAAACAGGCCGGTTCAAGTTTTTTGAATAATATTTGTTAAATAAATATTTAATATTAAATAAATATTAAACTTAATAATAATTAATATAAATATTATTATAAAACTCTTAAATTAAATTAAAGATAATAATATTATTATTTCATCAATGCAATGTCTTCATGATTTCTTAAGAGCTCTTGGCATGAGAAAAAGCAAGAAGGTATATACACTATACAAAACAAGACTTCTAAGGGATGTGGGACTAAACATACAAAGGAAAGAGCCATCTTTAGTTTCATATTAAAACCATACAACTTATTTTTTTTTTAATGATTTGAAAATTAATTTTAATAATATGAATAATTTTTATTTTTTTAGTTGATAATATTTATTTTTTTAATTGATAATCTTTATTTTTTATCTATTTATTTTTATATTTTTTATCTATTTATTTTTTATATTTTTATTTGGATTCTTTATTAATAGCTCTAAAAATTTATTTATTTTTCACCTCTAAAAAATTTTTATGTTACTAAATGAAATAATTTTTTATTAAAATATTTAATTATATTATATTTATAATTTTATATTTGTGAATTTTTAAATAATTTATATTTATAAATTAAATTTAAATATGTAATATAAATTAGCAATAATTTATATTAAATTATATGATTATTATCTTTCTTTATTTTGTTACTTTTATTAAATATTTATAATAATATTATTATTTATTATGTCATCCCGTTCGACCCCGGTTCGACCGGTCGAACCGTGAACCTCTTCTTCTTCCGGTTCGTTGTCCGGTCCGGTTTTCAGAACCTTGATATTACATAATAAATAGTAAATTAAATATTAAATTTATTCATCTTAATTTTTTGCGACTGATTTATGATGGATTTAAAGCACATAAAATGACGTCTTCATTTGATTTCGCTACTGATTACGACGGATTTGAAACAGATTTACGTTGGAAATGCCGCTGCAATTTGCGGTGAAAATATTGTCGCAATTTGTGGATGAATTATCGCTGCAAATCTACCGTAATTTGATGGAATATTTCAACAAACACTGTCAAGAAAGACACTGTTCTACAATCAAAATCCAAGTGCTAAAATAGAGAATCATATTCCAACTGCTGTACAATTACTACAAAAATGTTAAAGTAAATATAGTTCTTATACACCAACAAAAATAAAATGCATCAAAAACCTAAGAAGACAATTTAAGCTGAATATGTATCATCACTCTCCTGCTCGGTCGATGCAGGCGTAGGTTGATTTTCACCAATTTGCTCTCTCGATCTTTGAAGCTCATTCAGTATCTGACTGTTAATGTCCACCTGTGATTTTTAGACATGTTTTACGTCTGATGTCAAGTTAGCTATATATTGGCTATATAAACTCTCATGGTTGTTTTCAGAGTAGTTGGAGGCAGAAGAGTACTGTCCCTCATATGTGTAGGCTTACAAGCCTAATCCATAAACTTGTCCCTTCCACATTTCACCTAACACTTGCGATTAAGTGTGGTACTAAAAAATATCTATGGAATTCGCTGAGGATCCCTCACCAACTGTAGCATAACTCTCTCAAAGTCATAAATACTCATCCTATAAAATATAAAATAACATTAATCATCAATTACGGTATATCTCTAAGAGTTATGACCTTATATACTCACATATGCCATCCTCGCTCCCTCTTCTATCCATTCCCTCTTCTATCCATTGCTAGTCCTCCTGACGCTTGTGGGTATGACTGTGCAACTCAACAGCAGTGAGTTCTCTAGCCAACATCTCATTTTGTAATATACTTAGATTAGCACGCATAACCAAATAAATTATTAAAATCTATTAAAATTCTTACCAATCGTCATTGTGCTAATTGTGTGGAACTAAGCTCCCGATATGGAGGGAGCTACCAAAGCTCCTTACGTCAGAAGCTTAATTCTATTTATTCTGCTTCCTCCTCGTTGTATAATATGGGATGCCCCAAGCATTACTAAGCTCGGCTTATACCCTCTTTCTAATCCAAAGTGGTCGCTCGCCTGTCCTCCTAATGTGTATGAACATGTCTCGTAGACAAATTACTCTACATGTCTCAAAATTTATTCTAATATATGTACCTTGCTCTGGCAACCAATAAAAATCTCATTGTATATAAACAATTAGAATAAAAATTAGTCTTTGTTAGCTTAAAAAAATTTAACAGATGTTAACAATATTGTAACTTACTAACTTCAGACTTAATAAACCACATTCTTGCACTTCCTTTAGGATTTTCTTCCATAAAATATATGGAGCATCCAACTTGCTTCATATAATGTATGTATCTTGTGTGTGGGCTGCTTTGACGGATAAAATATACACAAAATATTTACTTTGAAATATTACTTCTCAAATATCTATGCAATATAAAACATGCATTACATACGCGTCACTCTCAAGCTGAATGAGCATGCGCCAATCAATGGCCAGTATTACTACACGTCAAGCTGAATGATCATGCGCCTATAAATGGTCAATGCTACTACAGTTTGCGTGGAAGGTCAAGCTATAGTATGAGTAAAAGGTTTAGCTGGAGAGGGCTGAGGTGGTGGTGGGTAGTAGAATGACAGAACATATGGTGGATAGGGATAAGTAGAAGGTACTCCTTTACAAGATGGTGGGGTAGTATGGGTAAAGGGAACTATTTGAGTAGGGCCTGGTGACAGAAAGCAGGAGTCTTGGGAGTCAAGCTGAGCACTCCCTGCAAGAGGTGTTGGCAAAAGCGAGCTCAGCCGAGTATAGGTGGCAGGATGTGAAGAAAAGGTTCCCTCAGTGCCTCTACCCCTAACAGGCCATCCAACAATATTATTCTTGCACCTAAATATGTTTGTGATCGACCGCCTTGGGGGCTCATCATCACCACCATAAGCCATATGCAAAAAGTAAAAGAAGAAAATAGTATAATTATGAAAATACAAAAAATAAGTAGTAACTATTGCTATGTCGTAAGAAAAAAAAACATGCATTTACTACTATTCTGCTATAAAAAAAAAACTATTGTGTTGTATATATAATAACACGTAAAAAAATTACTAGATTATTCACATTAATCACTACGTGATTCACTCTCATCTAAAGGATCACATCCTCACTGATAACATCATAAAAAAAATTCCTAAAATTGTTAAGAAAGTTCATATCCATTTGCGAAGTGATAACATTCTGTATTGAAAATATGAAAGTCCAGTTGATTTAAAAGGTATAATAAGATCACAAATAATATAGTAGGCATTGGAAGTGAGAAAAGATTGGTGCAGTAGATATTTAAGCTAGAAATCATTTTCCTATCAAAGATGTTCCTACTTAAAAATTACTTTTTTTTTTCCATGTCTTATCATTACGTCATATATGACACTTAGCTCCATTATTTAGCTGTTGTATTATTTTTATACCATTTTTTAACAACTTGAACTCTCATCCAAACAAACGTTTTATCACTTTATCCAATGTGAGGACACATGCTTAGAATTAGGGGTGTCAATATTTGACACGACACAAAAATTTGATCTGGAAAATCCGGGTTGGATCAATCCTGATTTTGGGTCGGGTTCGGGTTCCCGGATTCGACCTGTTTGAAAAAAGGGTCGGGTTCGGGTTGTCACCGGGTTAACCCTCGAACCGGTTTAACTCTCGAACCGGTTTAACTTGAACTACCCGCATTACCCCGCCTGCCCACGAAGCTGCCCCGCTTGCCCGCGCACCGCTCGCGGCTGCCCGGACCCTGCCCGCGTGACAAAGCCTACCAGGGTACGGTGCCGCGCCCGCCAGAGCCGGCGCCCCGCGCCCGAGGCTACCCGCGCGCGCTCGCACTAGTCTGCGCTCGCCGCGTGCTCCCGCACGCGCCTGCTCTAGCCCGACAGTACTGTCCTCGCGTTTCGGGTCCTGTGTCGGGTTGGGTCAGGATTTAGATTTCCGACCCGCTTATTTACCCAGGCCGGTTAGGGTCGACCCGTTTGAACTCGGGTCAGTTCCGGATTTGATCCAAACCCGACCCGTGACCCGAAATTGACACCCCTACTTAGAATTATCTATTGAAACACCATTCATTATATCAAAAGGCATCATCAAAGTTTGATATTTATAGCTTGGGTAAGTTTGGAGCTTTATCACATTTTAACCTTTCAGTTTATTACCACACTTTTATATGGCCATTGCTTTCTTATTTTTTTTTTTTAAATTTTAATATGCTGTTTTCTATGACCTTATTTATTAGTGTATGATAGGAAAAATTATTTTGTTCGGATGCTGAATATCGTCCGGAGATCAATGAGAAAGCGTCACGTCACGCTTTTACTGTACTGCTGCTCGGTATCGATCCTGGTACCGTGGCTCAGTATCGCTCGGTACCACGACATCCGGACGCAGAGCTGCGTCTGGCATCCTCACAGAATAATTTTTCGTATGATAGATGTAAAAAAGTTGCTATCAAACTTAGACTTCGTTCGGGACGGCTTTTTAAACCAGCTTTCGAGTAGACAAATTTTATCTTTTGTATTAAAAAACGGTTTTAAGAAGCAACAAGAAAGTCATCCAAACGAAGTTGATGGCTTTCTTACTTCTTCTTAAAGCTGTTTTTTAATATAAAAATCTTATTTTTTGTACTATAAAGCTACTTTAACAAGCAGTAATAATGTCATCCGAGGCTTCGTTTGAGACGACTTTCTTAAAAGCTATAAGAAAGCCATCACAAACAAAGCCTTATTAAAAAAAAATTATAATACCCATATTACTTAAAAAAAAAAAACTTTCTGCCAACAATTTTATAACTACTCTTATGAAAAATGACCGCAGCCCCAAAAACCCTTAATCGTACATCATAACTTTTCTTAACCCCACTCCTTGGTTGATAGGAGACTCTAGAGTAATTTAAGGTTGTGACTTGTGAGCTACAAGTCAATACTGATTCCAACAATGGTGTTATTAATGCTTCAAAAATTTCACACATCACTGAAAACAAATGAAAATATTAATGTAACACCTAATTATTCAATATTGTCATTAACTCTCTTTGATCTATTGGTTGAGAGCTTAGGCTTCCAATTAAGAGGTCTAGGTTTCGAGTTTATGTATATGCGTTGTGTGTATGAATTTGCCTTAAATGACCTGAATGTTCAAACAAAATATTATTCAATATTTATTAATTTGCCGCCCTAATCTATCCATTGTTACTAACATGAAATTACTCATTTGCCATTGTCATATTAATCTTAGGTAGGTCAACTAATCAATTAATATGATCAAATTAGTACTTAATAGGGGTGTCAATTCGGGTCAACGGGTCGGGTTCGGGTCCGACCCGAGTTGACCCGATGGTAAATGGGTTGACTCGAATCCGACCCGTTTAGTCAAATAAGTCAGTGATTTTAACTAGAACCCGACCCGTGCGGGTTACCGGGTTGACCCGACCCAACCCGGGAACCTGGGCTCAGGCGTAGCCGCGTAGGCGTGTAGGCGTGCTCCCGCGCTCCGGCGACCACACGGTCCTCGTAGGTGAGCTCCCGCTCTTCGGTCGACCACGCGGTCCATGCGAGCGCGACCCGGGCTCAGGCGTAGCCGCGTAGGCGTGCTCTCGAGCTCCGGCGAACTCCCGCGCTTTGGCGACTCCCACATAGGCGTAGCCGCGTAGGAGTGCAGGATTGACGTTGTAGGCCTGACGCAGACGGCTGGCATTGCGACGACGCGACGTACGTGACGCTGAAGTCCCTCAATTTCCTCCCATGCGGGAAAAATGAAACGGGCAGAGGCGTATACGGGTAAGCTCGGGTCAATTTCGAGTTACAGGGTTGACCCAGACCCGACCCGTTTTTTAAATGGTTTGAAACTTGAAACCCGAACCCGACCCGTTTGTTAAACGGTCAACCCAAACCCGAATTTTTTGGGTCGGGTTCGGGTCGGGTTGTCTGGTCGGGTTAATAATTGACACCCCTAGTACTTAACTCCATGTATAACTTGAATTATGTGGGGAATTATGTTTCTAAACATAACCTTAAGATTTTTTTTTAAATTAATATAATATTTTGTAACTGAACACCAACTAATAAAAATTTTTTATTTTCATTAAAAAAGAAATTCAGATATTGAGATTAATTACTCCGCGGAGTAGCATACCGCCAATAGAACGAGCCTCCCCGTCCCTCTCTATGCATGGAACTCATTTTAAACTCTCATAGTAAACAACGGACTATATTTACTATGTTAGAGAATAGAAGACGGCTAACACTAACAAAACCGCCCCAAAATTTCAGTCCAACATTAATCTCTCTCTCTCTCTCTCTCTCTCTCTCTCTCTGATAAGTCACATAACATTATAGAATCCCTGTACGTTTTTAGAAGAAGATGCTTCTTGCAGGCTTCTTATTCCCCTTTCTCTGTCTCTTCCTCTGTCGCCTTCCTCCATACCCTCCTTTCTCTCTCCTCCATGTTCTCAGAACTCGACAAAGTCTCCTTCTCTGAAATCCAACCTCGAGATTATCATGCAGCGCTGCTCCTCTTCCATGGAGGAAAACATTCTTCATCATGATCTCTCTCTTCTTCCTTCTCCGTCTACTTCTTTTTCTATAGAGATTGAAGAGAAGAAAAAAAATACTGTTTTTGGAGGTGAAAGTGAAGAGGGTTATCATACTCCGACATCGCCGAGGCATCTGATTCGGCCGGCAAATGAATGCCCACCTGCACCGAAGAAGATAAAGATGAGAAAGAAGAGGAAGATAGAGAGTAGGGGCCGACGGATTCAATGTTGGGTTGAAGATGATGAGTTTAATGAACTGCTGAATAGAACTAAGAAGAAGACAAAAAAAGCAGATGAAGATATTGAGACTGCTAATCCTGTATGATTTTTCTTAATCCTTATAGTTACACTTATTAAACCTTTTGATTTGTCTGAAATGATTATAAATTTTGAAATTTGAAGTTTGAATTTTGATCTGAAAGCAAAGGTAGGAAGTTTAGAAATGCAATTATTATTATTGTTATTATTATTATTATTATTTTAAGAAAACTGTTAAATATGTGGAAAAGAAATTTAACAGTTTTTTTTTTTTTTGGTTTTAAAGATTTATTGCTTTCTAAATTTGTGTAATGACGAGCAATTTAAAAAAAATATAACAAAAATCACAAAACCCATTATGGATTGCATAAATCGAACTGCTGCTTCTGTGATGTGAAAGTATATTCATTTGAAATAGGTAATGATTTTTTGCACTGTAAGATGAAATTGAGCTATAGGATTTCATTTCTATAATTACAGGAAAGTATAAGAAAAAATTGTTGGAAATTAAACTTAGTTTGACTTATTATTATTTGGGCTTTTGATTGAAACTCATAATCTAGAGTAATCTATTGAAGAAGACTCTAAAAATTTATTATAGAGTAATTATTAGAAAAGTCTAAACTAGGCATTTAATATCATTTATGATAGAAGATATGAGAATAATCTAGAGAATCTATTATAACCATTAGATTGAAACATATTGACGCAATCTTAACGGTGTATTATTAGTATAAATAGTGGTGATATCTTTGAGTTTGTATTAAGCCAAAAGTGAGAAATAAAGTTTATAACTTCTTTATTCTCTTTTCCCCTTTGTCTCTTTCACCTTCTCTTTTTCCAAAACCTTTTTCATTCCAACAAAGTGGTATCAGAGCAAGGTTCCTTTCTAGAGATGGCGAATGGAGGTATGAATTCCTTTCAAATTTCACTGCTCAAGACAATAGATTATGGTAATTAGATTATAAAGTTGCAGACGTTTCTTGGAGCGCATGACGTTTGAAAGATTGTAAAGAAAGTCTACAATGAGTCAAGCGTTGAGTCCGTTCTATCCTTAACACAGAAGGATAGTTTAAAATATTCAAGAAAGAGAGACAAGAAGGTTCTCTTTCTCATTTATCAAGAGTTAGATAATAAGGACTTTGAGAAAATCTCAAGTGCTACATCAGCCAAGCAGGCGTGGGAGAAGCTCCAATATCGTACAAGGGAGAAGAGAAGGTAAAAAATGTACGTCTTTAAATGTTAAGAAGACAATTTGATGCCTTGCAAATGAAAGAAGGTAAGACGGTCTTCAATTATTTTTCAATAGTTCTTGCAATTTTTATTAATTAAAAAGAAATGGTGAGAAGCTAGAAGATATGTCTATCATTGAGAAGATTTTTTAATCATTAGAATCAAAATTTGATAGTATCACAACTATCATCGAGAAAAAAAAGATCTACAAGAGATGATAATAGAGCAACTCTTTGGTTTATTTCAAGCCTATAAAGAAAGAAAGAAGATGAATCAAGGGTTTATTGAACAACTCCTCAAGCTAGATCTCAAATCAGTCAAGAAAGATGAAAGATTCAACAAAAATAATAAAAATTATTGTGGAAGAGGTCATGGACAAGGATAAGGTTCTGTAAATGAACAAGAAAAAGATTTCAATAACAACAATTAATAAATAGAAGAAAATTCAACAAGAGGGCATGAAAGATGATGCTCAAACTCAATGTATGAGAAATCTCAAGTTAAGTGCTATAATTGTAATTAATTTGGGCATTATGTTAAAGAATGTAGAGCATCCAAAGATAAAATCAACGAAAGAGTCAACTACGTATTAAAAAAAAAAAAAAAGAAGATGACATATTATTGCTAGCTTACAAAGATAATAAAAGACGTGAAGATGGAACATGGTACCTAGACACTGGAGCAAGCAATCACATGTGTGGAAAAAGGAGCTTGATGAATTGGTGAGCGACAATATATACTTCGGAGATGACTCAAAAATAAAAGTAAAAGACAAAGGTAACATCCTTATTCGCTTGAAGAACATGAAGCATCAGTTTATTTCTAATGTCTATTTCATGCCAAATATGAAGAATAATATTTTAAGTTTAGGGAAACTTTATTTGGAGAAAGGATATGATATTTATTTAAAAAATAATTATTTTCTCTTAAAAGATAATATTGACAGTTTAATTGTGAAAGAGTCAAAGTCAAGAAATAAAATATTTTTGCTAAACATTCAAAATGATGTTGTCAAGTGCCTAAAATCATGTTATAAAGATGTTTATTGGTTATGACACCTTCGATTTGGGCATCTTAACTTTGGATGACTGGAGCTGTTTTCAAAGAAAGAGATCGTGAGAGGACTTTCTTGCATCATGCATCCTAATCAAATATGCGAAGCATGTCTACGTGGGAAGCATTACAAAAAAAAAATTTCCATGAGAATCAAGTTCAAAAGCTCGAAAGCCATTGGAGCTCATATGTACATATAGATGTCTGTGGACCAATAAAGCCAAGCTCACTTGGTAAGAGCAACTACTTTCTTCTCTTTATTGATGATTTCTCACAAAAATATGAGTGAACTTTTTGAAGCCAAAATCAAAAGTACTCAGTGTATTTAAAAAATTCAAGGCTGTAGTTAAGAAAGAAAGTGGAGTCAAGATCAAGACTTTGCGATCTGATCGAGGAGGATAATTCACTTCAAAAAAAAAATTCCAAGAATTATGTGATGTCGATGAGATTCGTCAATCTCTAATTGTCCCAGGATCCCTTCAACAAAATGGAGTAGAAGAAAGGAAGAACATAATCATCCTTAACATGACGAGGAGTATATTCAAAAGCAAGAAGCTACCAAATTAAAGGAATTTTGGATATAAGCAATCTCATATGCAATTTATTTGGTCAAACATTCACCAATAAGAAGTGTGTGAGGATTAACTCTATATGAAGCATGAAGTGGAAGAAAGCGTGGCATCTCCCACTTAAAGGTTTTTGAAGCATAACTCATGTGTATGTACCTCACATGAAAAGAAGTAGGATAGATGATAAAAATAAGAAGTTCATTTTCATCAGCAACGACAACAACTCAAAATGATACAAGCTATATAATCTAAATATTGGAAATAATATTATCAGCCGAGATGTTATTTTTTATGAAGAAGGAGAACAGACTGGTGATCATATAATAAAGAGTATAAATATGAAGAAGAAGATACGGAGCAACCAAGGATAGAGCAAGCAAGAGAGGAGCCTACTACTCCATTAGCAACACCAACTATAGATAATTAAGAAAACTCAAGTGAAAGAATGCCACTATTCAGGAGCTTATGAGATATATATGAGGTAATAAAGAGTCAAGAAATTCTTAAACTCTTTTGCCTCTTTGCAGATTGTGACCCTATGAATTTTCAATAAGCCATATTAAGGAGTGGAAGGATGCTATGGATAAAGAAAACAAGGCAATCGAGAAGAACGACACATGGGAGCTAACTTCACTTCATCAAGGACACAAGACAATTGGCATGAAATGGGTGTACAAAGCAAAGAATAATGTCAAAGGAGAAATTGAAAGATACAAGGTAAGAATAGTAGCAAAAGGCTAAAATCAAAGAGCCGGCATTGACTATGATAATGTATTTGCTCATGTTTCTTGCTTAGGAACAATTAGACTAATCATCTCCTTGGCAGCTCAAAATAAATGGAAGATACATCAAATGGATGTATATATTCAATAACCACTAGGATATGAAGTTAAAAGGCAAGAAGATAAAGTTTTAAAATTAAAGAAGGCGCTCTATGGTTGAAATAAACATCAAGAGCATGGAATGGTCAGATATATAAGTACTTGGAAGACAAAGGTTTTATAGAATATCCTTATGAACATGCGCTTTACAAAAGAATAAGAAAAAATATGTCTTAATCATTAGCTTGTACTTTGATGATTTGATCTTCACACAAAAAAATTAAATGATGTTTTAACAATTCAAACAAGCAATGACAAAGGAATTTGAGATGGCTAATATTGGGGTCATGGCATATTATTTGGGCATTAAAGTGTAAAGAGTCGAGTCGAGTCGAGTATTTGCCTTATCAAGCCTGACTCGTTTAATCCTTAATGAGCTCGAGCTCGAGCTCGAGTTCGATTAGAGGTATCGAGATCGACTCGTTTAGAAAATATCAAGCTCGAGCTCGAGATCAAGCTCGAGCTCGAGATCAAGCTCATTTGATATTATAAAAAATAATATTATAAATAAATAAATAAATAAATAAACAAATAAATAAATGTATATATTCGATTATACGTTTTTGAAGACTAAGAATGATCATTCAACTCATTTGATATTATTATTAGAGACTTTAAGGCAACATCATCTAACTTCACAAAAAATTGCTAGATCCTCTTTTTTTTTTTTTTTTTTTTTTTGGGGGGGGGGGGGGGGGGTAGCTTGTGTTGATATATGTATGTACATGTGTATGTCTGCGAGCACGTATGGGGGGTTGGCTCACTATTTTTATGCAAGATTTTTAATATTCTAAAATCAACAAAAACCTCAATAATATTTAAACTAGGTTGCATCAATCACGAATAAGCTAGATAAAAGTCATTAGTAAAGCTAAATGAGGACCTAAAAATAACCTAATTAGCTCATAGTTTTTACTTTTTAGGATTGGACCGGACTTCAAACCGGTAGAAGAAATAGTTCAAAGTTCAAACGATCTAAATGAGGGTTAAAATCATCGTGATCTAAATATTATTAAATCAATTAAAATAATATAATATTTCAAAAGAATATTTCCTTCAACATCATAATTTCTACTCATAAATCATTTCAATTGTTCTAGCCAATTTGTGGGTTGAGCAATTCGACAATTAATTTTTGGGAAATTTACATACATACCACTTTATAACATCCTATTTACATATCTAACACCCAAAACTTTAATATTACATGCATACCACCATATATTATTTTAATATCAAATATACCACTCATATTTCTTTCCTATCACTCATATATTTCATTTCTACCACTCATATTTGATATGAAAATGAACTAAGGGTGGTATGTATGTAATATTAAAGTTTTAAGTGTTAAATATATAAATAGAGTAGTATAAAGTGGTATGTATGTAAATCTCCCTTAATTTTTATGAGCTGATCCTCATTCATTGCAAATCCAATTTTTTATCCCACTACAGTCGTCTACATTAATCTTTTTCTCCATTATGTCCTGTTAGAAGTCAAAATCACATTTAAATCTAATTAAAAAAGTCATTTCTAATATTTTCTAAATAAAGTTTTTTTAGGCCTTAGATGGTTTGATCACATAAAACGGCAGCTTGCCGATGACCCGATTAGGAAAGCAGATGTATTAAATTTGGCTCATGTTAAGCAAGGTAGTGGTAGACCTAAAAAGACTTTGTTAGAAAACATTAGAAATGACTTATCTTAATTAGATTTAATGTAAAATTTGACTCTTACGAGAACACAATGGAGAAAAATGATTTATGTAGCTGGCTGAAGGTTTGATGATGATAATGATGTTGTTCTTGATTTAATACATCTATTCTCCTAATCGGATGATCGGAAGATCAAAGTTTTATGTGACCAAATCATTTGAGATGATTCTCTCTAATCTTATCTGTCACTAGAGCTACTCCAATATTTTTCACATATATAATCATTTTGCACTCTATCTCCACGTGTGAAATCACTCATCTAATGTAGGGCTGCAAACGAACCGAGCCGAGCCGAGTATGTGAGTGTTCATGTTTGTGTTCATTTAATATCAACTTGTTCAAGTTGGTTCATGTTTGTTCGAGTTTTAGCGTTTGTGTTCATGTTTGGTTCATTTAAATTAAGGAGTGTTCATGTTCGGTTCATGTTCAGTTTATGTTCGTTCGTTTAGTGTTTATCAAGCTTGTTCGTGAACATATTTAACGAATATTTTTAACTATCAAACAAACACGTTCATGAACATATATATGAACAAACACATTTATAATAAAATCAATTGTATATGTAACAAAGATAATGATTATTTATATAGTCAAATATTAATTATTTTTATCGAGCTTATTCACGAGTTCAAAATCGAACATGAATAGAGCTTAATGTCGAGCTTGTTCACAAACTTCAAATGATGTTGTTCGCGAACATAAATGAGCCGAACGCATTAGTGTTCAAGTTTGTTTATTTAAGAATCGAGTATTTAAAATATTGTTCAAGTTCGTTTGTTTAGTTAATTAAACGATCACAAACGAGCTTTAATCGAACCGAACAACGAGTAGTTCGTCGAACGTTTGGTTCGCTTGCGGCCCTAATCTAATGTATACTTTGTATATATATATATTTTTTCAAGCTAATAGATAATGTTGCTTTTGTAAAGGTTCACTAAAGTAAGAAAGGAAGTTGCAGATTTTCCTCCAGATGCTTCAACAAAGGATTTGGAGGTTTTATTAGGCATTGCTGAATCAGGCCTATTCGGGATCTTTGAAGTGCCTATTCAACTAATATCATTGCAAGGATAACATAGCGTCAATTCAAGAACTCATGTATTAACATTTTGCAGGTTGCAACTGTAAATCATCTTACATTAAGATTTCGTTTGGGAAGGTTTTTTTTTATGCTTCTTAAAGATGCTTTTTAATACAAAAATTTAAATTTTTGTACTAGAAAGTTGCTCTAAGAATCAACGAGAAAGTCGTCCCAAACGAAGCCTAAGACTCCATCTGAGACAATTCTTTTACTGTCTTCTAAAACAATTTTTTAGTACAAAATTTTCTAATTCAAAATCATTTTCACTAAAACATTACTTTAGAAAGTAGTAAGAAAGCTGTTCCAAATGAAGCCAGAGTAATGTGAAACAGATAGGAAGGTTTGCTACTTTGGAGGATTTCAGCCAGCCGAATGTTCACAATCCCAATTCCTCCTGAATAGGATCAATGAAATCTGGACCTCACTTGATGATGCTCTTGAACAATAGATGTCAAGGAAGAAATTCTCTTATGCAATCCTGTAGGGAGAAGAACCCAACTCAAAACCTGAAATAAGTTTCAGGTTTTGGTTTGTAGAGGGGAGGACGTTGGGGGAGAAAACTCAGGATTTTGGGCTTTGGACAGCCTTAGAACTCTTAGGACAGCAAAATAAATCCAGCAGGGCCCAGCTTCAGCAGTCACGGGAAGGATTTAATGGAGGAGAATTGAGTTACGGGAATTGGGAAGTTATGCCAGCAGGGGAATGAAGGCCTGACGTGAAGCTGGGAGGAAATTAGGGAGTATTTCCTAATTCCAATTCTCAGATTTTGGAAACTTAAAGGTTTTGGCTGAATTTGAATTATTTCCTAAAACTTGGACGGGAGGTTTCGGAAATAACAGCAATTAAATCCCATGGGGAGAGAGGGGAAAATCTCAGATTTTGAAATTATTTTCAAAGAGTTTTGAGTGAATGAGGGAATTAATTAGGAGCATTAATTGGCTCTTAATTAAGCAAAGGAAGGAGGAAGAGGGGCCGGCCTAGGAGAGAGGAAGGGAGAAGGGTTTCATTTCAAATAAGTGGGCCCCAATTACTTAAATGAATTAACCCTTAAATCTGAAATTAAATTTCAGATTTAAAGTTGCGATTAATTCCTTAATTGAAGGGAGGAAATTGAGGGGGCATTTAACTCCTAATTCAAATTTGAATTTTGAATTGGAGAGTTAAATCCTTCCAAATGTGGATCAAACCCAATTAGGAAAAATTTCAAATTTGAAATTTGAAATCCAAAATTTGTCATGGGTTTATGATTTCAATTGAGCACTTTCCAAAAATGGGTGAGCTAAATTAGGAAACAAATTTGAATTTCAAATTTTGAACAATTTGAATTTCAAATTAATTCCTAATATCATGCACTCCTAATTAGGAAATCCAAGGCGAGAGGGGAAAGGATGAGGCCGGCGGCTAGGGAGCCATGGCCGGCGGTTTGGAGGAATTCTTGGAGGGGTGGCCGGTGGCTTTTGGTGAGCTCGGCATGGAGGTTTGGCCGAGGGGTTGAGAGGGAGGAGGAAGAAAGACGATGGCTAGGAACAAAAGAGGGAACAAAAACAAAAACAAAGAAAGACAGAGATAACTAACGAACTCACAAAGAGATCGTAAGAACCGCGAACCTCGGACTCTTCCAAAGATTGACGGGTATTGCTTTTGCCCTCACTTTGGGCTTTCCATAGAACTCACACAGAGATCTAGGAGAGTTGAACTCACCAAGAGATCAAGAAAATATGAACTCACAAAGAGATCAAAAGTAGAAATTTTCATTCATCATAATCATCATCCTAATACAAGAGAATGAGCCTCTATATATAGGCCTCAAGAGAAATTAAAAGACACATTTGCCCCTTGGGCTTACATAAGACAAGAGGGTAAAAAGGGAAATTGAGAAACTAAATTAAAATATACTTAATAAATGAGAATAACACAAAGTGATCTCGGTCGTCGATCTTCAGCTCCTCCTCGGATTGGCATGGACGGTTGGATGTCCGCATCACAGAGTCTTTAACAAAGTAAAATTAGATTATTAATGCTATTAACAAAAAAATTTATGAGATGAATGTAATATGTAGATAATTAAAATTCCACTCATACTCATTTCAAAACAGCTATTTCAGCTTTGAAATATGTCATGAATATTTTATAATCAAAATATTTTGATTATGGAGATCATGAGAATCTAAGCCTAGTATTGAATGTCTCTAATTCTAAAAGATAACACTAACAATGCTAGTAATTAGCCTAAGCTTCGTTTGAGACGGTTTTTTTGTTGCTTCTTAAAGCAAGTTTTTAGTACAAAAATTTTAATTTTTATAAAAAAAAAAAACTACTTTAAGAAGCAACCAGAAAACCGTATCAACGAAACCTAATTGCGCCCCCTCCCCCAATTGCTTAGATCCTCCTAACTGCTATCTCATATTATCCGTCTAATACTACTTAAGACACTCACTCATGAACTTGCATATTAATTAGCTAAATGGAACTGTAGTAGATTGATGCATGGACATGACCAAGATCAAACATGTTGATTCATTAATTTGGAATATTTACTAAGACACTGTAGCTTTTTCTACGCTCTCTAAACTCACTAATTTCTCACTCAGTTTTCTAGCTCTAACCCACAAATAACCTGCTAATAAAGGGGTGTTATCTGTGAATGAATTTGAATCTAACAATATAGAGAGTTGGGTTTTCTAAGCTTGCTTACATGATTAGCTTCTTCAAGTAGTGGTGTCAAAATCTGATTTTTAATAGGATTTGACCCGGGTTCAAATAGGTTGACCGGAACCCGACCCGGTTTTGCAAATAGGTCCAAAATATGAACCTCGACCTGACCTGGCAAGTTATCGGGTTGACCTGATCCGACATGGTTTTGTAAACCCTGGCTTGCAACGACAGTAGGAGGTGAGACGGCGGGGCTCGCATCGACGGCAGCAGGCGGGACGGTGGGGCTTGTGTTAGAGGACTTGTGTCGACGGCAACAAGCAGGATAGTAAGCTCGCATCGACACAACAGGCAGGCTCTCGGATGGCGGATCTCGCGGACAGACGTCAAAAGGTGGGTTTAAGGATGGCGTATCTCGCGAATGGATGGCGGATCTCGCAGACGACGAATCATGGATGTGACAGCGTCACAGTAGCACGACACTCGAGTTCTTGATAGGACGAATCACGGACAGGACGGACACATATTTTCCAAATGGGTCAAAAGCTGGTTGATTTCAGGTTTGGGTCAACTTGAATCCTACCAATTTTTTCAAACGGGTTGAATCTGAGAACCCGAACCTAACTTCTTTTAAAATCGAGTCGGGTCTAATCCAAAATTTTCAGGTTGGGTCCGAGTTAGATTTTCGTGTTGTGTTAAATATTGAGACCCCTATCTTCAAGTTCAAGAAGATAAGGATTAATTAAAGCAAGGTTCAATCATATTCCATATGCGTAGCTGACCAACCAAGAGGAAAAATTAGGAATCAACTTAAACCGCAACGTTAGAATCTGCTGCTAAAGATTAATTGAAATGATCAAATTATATGTATTCAAACTTCGAATTTTTGGCTTAAATTACTTGCTCGGTCTGCAGGCGGATCATTAAACAATAAACAACAACCAGAGTACTGAGGACAGAAGAACTATTTGTGTTATTTAGTAACTACTGCAGTTCAAAGTAGGAATTTGCAACAAATCAAAACAATGTCCTCAACGAATATGGCCTATAGTCGGCTTTATTTTTTTAAAATTATTATAACCACCAACCAAAATAATACAAGGTAGTTTTGGTATTTATTTCATACTTTATTGGTGGCTAGTATTAAAAAATAATACAAGGTAGTTTTGGTATTTATTTCATACTTTATTGGTGGCTAGTATTTAAGTTCTTAGGGCATCTCCAACCAAAAAACCCATTTTCCACTCTAAAAAATGCAATTATTCTTCTCAAATTGAACGTCAGTCCTTCTTTTGCGTGTTTCCCGCGAAGGTAACCATATTTTGCGCGCTTTTCTCCTCTTTCGTGTGCTTCTTCGGCAAATCCTGTAGAAAAATTTTTTGGCGTAGATGAAAAATTCGAAATCAATATTGACATCGCACTATTCACCTACCGAAATTTGATGTGCGATTTGAAGTTCAAATGGAGCAAATGGCGAATATCATACAGTGATATGGAGTTCGGTTCAAGATGATCTTAGTAAATGATGACAATGACTTGAGTTCTCTGAGTCATGAATATTGGTCTAAAACAAGAAGGCTGTGACCGTTGAGCATGAAGAGCTGATTCACAAACAGATAAAAGAAGCTGAAGGAAGACAAGAAAATTGCAGCTTAAAGGAACATCAGTGGACAAATTTATATCAGACTGATGCTTATATGTTTGGTATTGATCCATAATATTGTAAAGATATCTAATTATTCAGTTCCATTATTTTGATCCAAATGGAAATCAAGAAAACATCTTTTAAAAGAAAAGAATGTGATGATTTTTGTATGATGACGATATGCCAAAACAAAACCATAACCATCTCATCGATATCTAAGTTAGCAACCCAAAAGGAAAAAGCCAATAATAGGAGAGAAGTTGAAGATTACCTCTTAAAGCCCAAGCCCCTTTTCACAACCTTCAAGACAACTCCAAATAAAATGATAATCATACCTAAAGAATAACCCACCAGAGAACAGAATCCAAAGGATAGAATAGCCAATAGAAGTCATCAAAGCCAAAGACGGGAGAGGAAAGAGGGGCTAAATGAAGAAGATCATGATGATGAAGATAGTCGTAAGCAACAACATGAGTTGTATTAAGATGAGTGAGATTTCATTGACAGAAGCTTAAGGATAGGAGAATTTTTGCCTTAAGAGGGTACCATGCCTAAAGCCTTCACTAGGAGAAATTATAATATACGGATGCAAAACAACAAATGCTGCGCAAAAATTAGTCAGAATGCACAACGAACATCACCCCGTGTTCATACCCAGCTCGATATTGAGCAAAACCACATACCGCTTCGACTCATTAATGCTGACGTGATGCATTCTACTTGTACTCCAACCACACAGAATCAATGAGGCCCAAAATAAAAATGCACATAATACAGTACGAGCATACAAAACCCATATTAAAAGCAAACATTTGACAACAACTAACCAATTTTGATCAATTAAAATTTATTGAGTTACCTAGATTGCTTTGATATGAACCAAACTTGCACTTTTGCTCTTTAACATAAACTAACAATAGCAAACAAAATAAAAAAAAAAATAACACAAAATTCCATAAAAAAACCAAGCTTAGAACGAGGTAAAAAAAGAGAATAACTCATGGCGGGCAAACATGAAAGATAAAATGCGAGAGAACCTTCAGCCATACAGAAGGCGCAGAAAAACTGTAATAGTTACAAAACCATAGTAGAAATGAAGAGCCCTTTGACATAAACCGGGCTCATTAACTCAAAATAAACGTTTGACAAAACTTCATAACCAGCAAATAAAACATCCGTAGAACTCCAACTGCTCATAAGAAGACCCCTTTAATCAACCTCCTCAATCTTGGGACCAGCGCCACCACCACCTGGAGCAGGACCATCTTCGTCCATACCAGCCGGCATACCCTCACCTCCCTGATACATCTTGGCAATTATAGGATTGCAGATCCCCTCCAATTCCCTCATCTTGTCATCGAACTCATCAGCCTCAGCAAGCTGGTTATTATCCAGCCATTGGATGGCCTGATCAATAGCATCCTCAATCTTCTTCTTCTCAGCAGCACCCAACTTGGAAGAAATCTTATCATCCCTTATGGTGTTCCTCATGTTGTAGGCGTAGTTCTCCAATGTGTTCTTGGACTCGACCTTCTTCTTATGTTCCTCATCTTCAGACTTGTATTTTTCAGCTTCATGGACCATCTTCTCTCTATTTCCTCCTTGCTCAGCCTTCCCTTGTCGTTCGTAATGGTAATTTTGTTCTTCTGCCCGGTTGTTTTATCCTCAGCAGAGACATTCAGGATGCCATTGGCATCAATATCAAAGCAAACGGTAATCTGAGGGACGCCTCTTGGAGCTGGAGGAATGCCAGAGAGCTCAAATTTGCCTAGCAAGTTGTTATCTTTTGTTCGTGTTCTCTCTCTCCTTCATAAACCTGGATCAACACACCTGGCTGATTGTCAGAGTAGGTGGAGAAGACTTGCTCCTTCTTTGTAGGAATAGTTGTGTTCCTAGGAATCAGAACAGTCATGACGCCGCCGGCTGTCTCCAAGCCTAGAGATAGCGGGGTGACGTCGAGCAGCAAAAGATCCTGCACCTTCTCATTGCCCTCCCCACTCAAAATAGCTGCTTGGACCGCGGCACCATAAGCGACAGCCTCATCTGGATTTATGCTCTTGCAAAGCTCCTTTCCATTGAAGAAATCTTGCAGCAATTGTTGAACTCTAGGTATACGAGTAGATCCACCAACAAGAACTACATCATGTATAGTGCTCTTGTCCATCTTAGCATCTCGGAGGCACTTCTCGACAGGTTCCATGCATTTTCTGAATAGATCCATGTTAAGCTCCTCAAACCTAGCACGAGTAATTGTTGAAATAGAAATCAATGCCCTCAAAGAGAGAATCGATTTCGATGGTGGTCTGTGCAGTAGACGATAAAGTTCTCTTCGCTCTCTCACAGGCAGTTCTCAACCGCCTAAGAGCCCTGGGATTTCCACTAATATCCTTTTTGTTCTTCCTCTTGAACTCTTGAACAAAGTGGTTGACCAACCTGTTATCAAAATCTTCACCTCCAAGATGAGTATCACCAGCTGTAGCCTTGACCTCAAAGATGCCCTCTTCAATGGTCAGCAGAGATACGTCGAAGGTTCCACCACCAAGGTCAAAAATTAGAACATTCTTCTCACCTACACTAGAAGACTTCTTATCAAGACCATAGGCTATGGCTGCAGCAGTAGGCTCATTGATAATGCGCATGACATTAAGGCCAGCAATAACACCAGCATCCTTGGTAGCTTGGCGCTGTGAATCATTGAAGTAGGCAGGAACAGTAACAACTGCATTCTTGATTGTCGCTCCAAGGTAGGCTTCAGCAATCTCCTTCATCTTAATTAAAACCATTGAGGAAATCTCCTCAGCAGCAAACTGCTTCTCCTCACCCTTGTACTGAACAACAATCATAGGCTTATCTCCAGGTCCAGCAACAACCTTGAATGGCCACATCTTCATATCACTTTGAACAGGAGAATCACTGAATCTCCTTCCAATCAAGCGTTTAGCATCTACCAAAATATCATGGCAAACCAAAAAGATTCAGTAATATTGATAAAAATGAAAATTTGAAAAAAAAGTTACAAAAACCACTGATGGATCACAAGCCACAAATGCATACAACGCTAACAACTTGATATCAAAAACTAAACATTGCACAGTAGTAATCAGAAAATATTAGCATAAAATGGTGTTCAGAGACGTGAATAAGGATTTTGGGGAAGACTTACGTATGTGTGGGTGCCAAATAAAGGAAAATTAAGTAGAGTTTCTGAAGGAAAATAGGAACACGTCAATAATGATTAAGCCATATTAGAAGCTCTTTCGCATATATATGAGAAAGAAAACAGAGCTCGCGTACATGATGCGTGTTTGAGTTTGCCTTATTTGGCTCAAAAGCCCAAATAAGAAAGACAACAGTATCAGTCAATAAGAATTTCAATTGTGAAAATAAAAAAAAGTAAAAAAAAAAAACGCAAATCGTAGAGGCAAAGATCCATGGCATATAATCTAATCAAATTATAAACATCCAACATTAAAAATGCCGACATAGCAAAATTAGATCTAATTATCAAATTCATGACCACCGCAGTGGCGCTCAATTACAAAACATAACGCACAAGAAGAGAGATTAGTAGATCCAGCTAAAAAAGTGCGTATAGGTGCAGAAAGCCTGCGTACAGGCCGCCTCCTTGTCAGCTATCCGCACCAGCGAAATCCATCCATCCGTTATATCATAGAGATACCCTAAAAAGATAAATTTTGCATGCTAACCTAATAATCATAAGAAGTTTTATCCAATAGAGAAGACGACTCACCGAATACAGTGTTGATAGGATTCATGGCGACTTGATTCTTTGCGGCGTCGCCGATGAGACGCTCCGTATCTGTGAAGGCTACGTAGGATGGCGTTGTGCGGTTCCCCTGATCGTTTGCGATGATCTCGACGCGATCGTGCTGCCATACACCCACGCAAGAGTACGTCGTCCCAAGATCGATCCCGATCGCCGGACCCTCGCCCTTTCCTGCCATCTGGAACACGGAGTATGGATTGCGGAAAGACTAGAACTAAAAAGTTTCAAAGATCGTGTCTGAACTAAAAAGAATAGACGGCAACGAGTAAAACCCTAATTTTCAAAGATAGATTGGGTGGTGGTGGGATCTTATAGCTCTGAGATCGCCGTTTCTCGAAGCTTCTGGCTGATGACAGCTGTTTGATAAAAAACGGACGGTCAAATTTCTTCCGAAGATTCCAGATGCAGGAAGGAAGCGTGGTTTGTTGATAAGGCTATTAGCCAAGGAATTAATTAGGTAGAATTTAGGGTTACTTTAATTAAATTGAATGTATATTAATATTATGAATATATAATTATTTTTTAAGGTTGTAAAATTTTAAATTTCATGACATGTTTGATTAAAATTTATTATAATATGATTTTAGATTGATTATTAATTAAATATATTTTAATGACTTAGATTAATGTATCATTTTCACATGTTTATTCTACTGACATTAGTGAATAATAATAAACAATCAAATGATAAAATTCTCAATATTAATTTCTTCCAAACATAAACATGTAAAAAAGTAGTTATTTTGCTATGTTTATAAATGGTTGGTAGTGATATAAACGAGTCTGGGTATCTACCTAATCAAGTTAAACTTATTTAACTCTTGCTGAGTTTGATTTTAGCTGTTTGAAATTTATTAGGCTCAAGTTTGGCTCAATTACTCGAGCTAGGCTAGTTTACTCAATCTCATTAAGAAAGCTCGAGCTTGACTTGTAATTAAAATTATTTAATATATATTATATTATATTATTTTAAAATTAGATATTAAATTTATTTTAATTTGATCTAGTGGCTCGACAAACTTACTAGTCGGGTCTAACTGGGCATGAGCTCGAGTTCTTATAATATATGAGCTCGATTGTATGCTTAAGTTCAAATTTGTGGTTTCATAAGCTCGACTCGTGAACTTGTTAATGAGTTGAATTTGAGCTGGCTCACGAGCCGACTCAGTTCACTTAAACCCCTAGTACTTGGCGTATTATTTACCCATCTAATTCTCTAGCATCAATGATTTAACTCATTTATAATATAACATGGTGCTTGTCATAGTGTGTGGCTTGGTGACTAACATAGTGCTAAGTGAGTACAATATAAATGACTTGAATTAAACATTTGAATGCTACATATATTTGCATTTTTTTTATTCTACTATTATAAATGATATATTTTTGTATATTTGTAATTCATGATAATAATGACTGATATATCGGTTGTCTCCCTATTTTCTGACGCCGAGCTCCAAAAGTCTGAAAATATATGTCACAATATTTCAAATTGATTGAATCGTAAAAGTGTCAGTAAATTATGTTCCAAAAATATAAATATGCTCAAATTTGATTATAGAAGCTCTGTTGAGTTCCGAAAGTGTCCAAATTGAATGCTGAACATTTAAAAACGGTTCCAAGGACCCAAAAAATGTCTGATTTAGACTGCCCTAGCCAAAAATTTGGGCCCATATACGTCTTGGCGGCCGAACCAGACAACTGCAGCCGGAGCCGCTAGCGAAAAAACATCGTGCCCCTTGGGGCGTGCAGTACAGCGCAGCCTGTTAAGAAGCTGATATTAAACTTTTTTATGGGCCCCACAACCTTTTTTTCTTAACTGCGGGCAGCAGTACTATAACCGCCGTCAATAAATTTTTTTAATTCCGAAAATTGTCATAATTGGGCCCAAAAAATTTCAAAATCTTCTAGAAACATCTTTCCCTCTTATTTTTAAATCCCCCTCCATTTCAAATAAATTCTCCCCGTTTTCATCATATAAATACCCCCTTGAGGTTGGAGGAAAAATGCACATCTTCTCTTTCTTCCTTCTCTTCTAACTTTTTTAAATTTCAGGCATTCCATCATTTTTGACAGGTGACTTTCCCTACTCAAATTTTGTGTCCCTCTCTTGTATAGAAGTTAAAACTTTTCACTCTCTCCCATTTTTCTTCTTACTCTAGAGGCATTTCACTATTTTTGATAGGTGGCATCCCCTACTCAAATTCAATGCTCCTCTTTAGTATAAAAGTTCAAATGGGTGACTATACCTCCACCAAAGTCCCCCCAGCCAAAGGATATCACCCAATTGTCCATTTAGACGGTATGAAGAAGACTCAGAAAGTGGCCAACGCTGATGATGTCATGTCTTCCATAACAAGAGATTCCTTGATCGTTTTTAGGAAAAAAGTTCTACTTCCCCTACAATATTGTGATGAAAGTGCCTGAAAATTTGCTCGTGCTTGTTCCTCTCCTCCATGATTTTTTATAGTGTATGAGTTCAATTTGAGAGCAGTGCTATGATTTCTATCACCTCCAAAGTTCATTGATAGTTTGCCCCAACTTTCTTATAGAGCTGTGTCAATCATAAATGGATTGATCGTATTTTTCAAATATCGTATAGCTGTGTTGTCTCCAGAGTGTCTTTCTTGAATGGGTAGACTTATTTGTGATACGTAGTGTCATATCTCTTTCAAATCCATGTGGATGGAGATCCACACTCGAGACACATCAAAGAGCTAAATTTGTTTTTTTTTTTTTGCAGAATGATTGAAATCTCCTGAAAATTTGAGAAAAACTAAAAGATTTATCCATTCCCCTACCTGTTGGAGCAAATGATTTATTGAAGATATTCAATCTTCCTGATGTTGACACCCTCCACTTTGATGTATGATAATTGAGTAGATATGTTTATGAAGAATATTTGTTCAAGATTGGACTATCTACTCAGGCAGGAATATCACATGCTCATATGTTAAAGAAGTCGGCTAAAGTCCCAGAAGCAAATTTTCAACATTCAAAAGCTCCTCCTAAACGATCAGAGAATGAGAGTGATCTACATGCATTCAAGAAGAAAAGAGTGGAGGAGATTTTGACAGACACTGACAAAGGTCACCATGTCTCTCCATCCAAGTCACACATTTCAAAACATGTTTTGAAATATTAATGTGTTGGTCATCAATGGGGTGAGGAGTTTGTGAGTTCTCATTCTCATAAGGATATGTCCATTACAAATAGGGCTGCAAGCAAACCAAACGTTCGATGAGCTACTCGTTGTTCGGTTCAATTAAAGCTCGTTTGTGTCTTTTAATTAACTAAACAAATAAACTTGAATAATATTTTAGATACTCGATTCTTAAATAAATAAACTTGAACACTAATGTGTTCAACTCATTTATGTTCACGAACAACATCATTTGAAGTTCGTGAACAAGCTCGAAATTAAGCTCGATTCGTGTTTGATTTTGAACTCGTGAATAAGCTCGATAAAAATAATTAATATTTGATTATAGAATTATTAAATATAAATAATATAATTATTTTATATTTATTATAATATAATGATATAATTATTATTAAATAATAAAATTTAAAGTAAATAATATTATATTTTATGTTAATCAAGTATTTTTATTAAATTTATGTGAATCATAGCAATGTAAAAAAAGAGGCGGGATGAGCGGCAAACTCATAATTTATTTCTTTGTTATTGGCTCGTTATCACTTATTTTATCTTCCCGAGCCGGCGAGCCCTAATTTTTCTTCCCAAACGCGCGGGCTAACGAAGGCGGAAGGTCAAACTCGGAACGTCTTCGCCTCTCTTGCTCCCCGCAAACCCCGACTCCTGCTTCACCGAACTAGGTTTTCTTTCTTTTCTATTTTCTTGTTGAGGCACTCTAACGAATCTTCTCATTTCTCTGCTCATCCTTCTCCCCGACAACTCCCCCAACAACACTGAAGCTCGTATTGACGGTAAGTTTTGGCTTTAAATATTACTTCCATTAGTTATTTTGGCTTCTTTCTCGTAATGTTGCATAATAACCTTTAGGGGAGGGATTTTATCAAAGGAAGGTTGGGTCTCCACTGAGCAAAGATCCTCAAATTTACTATTTGGGATAATAACTTTAGAAGAGATGGGAGAAAGTTACATTGGGGAAAAATGAGAAAGAGCAAGAGCATCCACCAGAGACAATTGCTTTTATCATAAATGTATTTTTTCATAGATATGTTCATGAACGTGTTTGTTTGATAGTTTAAAAAAATTCGTTAGATATGTCCATGAACATGCTCGATGTAATCGTTTGTTAGAAAGCTCGATAAAGTTCATTTGTTAAGTTCATGAACATCTAAAAGTAGAGCTCATATTTGTTTGTTTAAAGCTCGATAAGCATTAAACAAACGAATGTGAACTGAACACGAACCGAACATGAACACCCATTAATTTAAATGAATCAAACATGAACACAAACAATAAAGCTCAAACAAAAAGGTATCAAACTTGAAAAACTTTATATTAAATGAACACAAATATGAACATTCACACTCGGCTTAGCTCGGTTCGTTTGCAGCCCTAATTACGAACTTTTTCTTATTATTTCAGTTGGTGCAACAAATGGATCTTGAAATTGAAATAACCAAGACCTTAAATGAATGTCAAGTATATGCAAGTAGGGTACAAAAAGAAATATAATGGCAAGATCAAGGAGATGAAGGTATGAAAGAGTAGGTAGCAAAGTGCATGGCAGAATTGGCTATTATGGCAACTTTAGCCTCTTTGCAAAATCAGCATATCATGGACCGTCTGCATATTGGGTTGGTGGATGGACATGCAATAATCAATCAACATGTTAAAGATCAGCAGGTCCTTGAGGAGAAGATTACATCTATTGAAAATGAGAACATAGACTTTGGAGCTTCGACGTCAGAAAATAGAGGGAAAACTGATATATATCATCAAAGAATTTTCTTGATCGAGCACAAATCTCGAAGCAAAATCAAGTTAGAAACTTCAAAAATTAAATTGAAACGCATATGAATCCCAATTTCAGCAAACTTATAGTCAAATTGAAGGTCTTAAAAATACGAACCCAACAGCACCAAATTCAACCCAATCAGAGCTCAAATATGAGCATCATAATTGAATAACTGAAGCATCACCAACTAATCATAAGTATAGAACTATTTGGATGGCATTAAATTTTAAATTTTAACAAAATGCTAAATGTTTTGGCATTTTATAGGAAAACGTCAAAATATTTGGCATTTTTCTAACACCAAAATATTTTATGTATTTGCTCTTTTTTAAATTTTATGTCAAATATGTTCCTTTTACAAATTTTGATTTTTCATGCTTCATTTTAAAATTTACTCATTTTTATTGTGCCTTAATAAAAATTTTTTCTTGAAATAATCAACTTAAAAAACCCCGATATAATGATAAAATGAATGCACCGATGAGCAAAACATGACAAAAATAAAAAATGCATTTATGAATACAAATGACTGCATTGATTGCGGCTTCATTTGGAAAGGTTTCTTACATTTTTTCCCAAATGAGGCTAAATCGAAGGACCATAGCCTACTTGAATACTTCATAGCATTAATTGGAAGACCAAATGATATCAAAATATGACATGCTTATAGTCAAATCAAGCGGCCTGACGAGACAAATCCAACGAGTCTAAGATCACTCAATTCTGACATCTCTAAGGCACCTAAATGCTTGATAAATGCTCTATAATCAAGGGAGCTAATGCTAGTTGCCCGATGGAACACTCCTACCATGTTTTTGATCTTCTCTATATTTACTAACTATGTCACTCCCAAAATATTATAAATAAGTCATGATTCCTTACATGAAGGGAAGAAGAAAGGAGGAGAAAACATTGTGAGGTCTCTTACCGTCGGCAGATGCCATATCTCTTCCTGTCCACCGACCATTGTTGGATTTCCACCTGTTTGTTGGTCGCCGCCATATCTCTTCCCGACCACCATCATTGTTGGATTTTCACTTATTTGTTGACCACTTCCAGATTTCTTTCCAATAATTGACCCTCACACTAGACTTCTACCCTACCTACTAATTATCATTGGGCTCCAACCAACACCAGCCTTGTTTTGAATATTCTCTGTTATTCAATTAACACCAAGAATACTCGTATGAAGCAATGTTTAAAATTGCGTATTCGGGTATTGAGGCATTTTTCATTCGTGAGGCGAGGCGTAAGCCTCAAGGCGTTTTGAGGCGTAAGGCTCAAAATCAAAAGATTGCGTAAACATAAAATGATAAATTTTTTATATACCAATGAGTGAATAATATAAAACATAAAAAAGCATAAGATATGAAGTGAAATCAAAATATCCCAATAGTAAGACAACATGAAATATAGTTCAACTCAAAATTCTATCTTTCCAAAATCCAAGTATTCTTTTCATTAACCTATAATTCAAATTTCCAAAAAAAAAAAAAAAAAAACAATGACATATCACATAAGAACTCATAAGTCATCAGCACTGACATCACCAAGGGGTTCTTCATTTGAATCATCATTATGATGGATTGCTCTCTCCTCTTCCTCCTCTCCTATAGAGTCCAATGTTTGGCATTTACTTCAAGATTTATGTAAGTTTTAATATATATACCATGAGGCATAAGCCTCATGCAGTGAGGTGAGGTGAGGCGGGCCTCAATCAAGTTGAGGCGCAAGCCTCATAAAAAAAAACTCGAGGCGTAAGCATCGAGGTGTTTTTTATTGGAATTGTGCAAAGGTGGGCCTCAAGGCGAGCCTCATATTGCGCAATTTTAAACCATGGTATGAAGTCTGGAAAACTTTTTAACATATTGTATTCTTTATATCCTTGAGTTAAGGGACGGCCGATTGACTTTTATAATATGTTCAACTGTTTGTGGAATCATTTCTATTAGGCAAGGCCCTGTGATTTTTCTCTTCTTAGAGGTTTCTACATAAAAATTATGGTGTTTCTTTATCATTTCAATTATTTGTTTGTACGATGAATTTTCGTGTAGACGTAAAGTCTTTTCACTCTACCACAGTGAATTTCTATGAAGAAAATATAAAATAAAAATTTTAAGGATTTGAAATTCATCATTAAATTTTAATATATTTAGAAATCGTTAAATTTGATTAATTTGTAAATATATTATAAATTATTTTTCTTTGTTACTACAAGCTACCACTTTCAACCACTATTATATCCATCACCATCGTCATCATGGTTGTCGGCCATCACCTGCCACCATCTCTTTAATATGCCACTGTCACTGTGCAGTGGATATTGATCATCACCATCATTGAATTTTACATTATATTTATTTTATTTTAAATCAAATAAAAAATAATTAACTATTTTTATTTTATACTCATCTAAATAATTTAAAACATTTCATACACTACATTTCTTTTATATTGTATCACATTTTATTATTATTATATTATTATTTTTTTATTTCATCCAACTAAACCACCTTTAAATTCTTAAGGGAGTAAAATTTTTATATCATAATGCAGTAAAATTTAAAATAAAAATATCATATTATATATGATTATTAAACAACTTTAATTTGGAATCATTGATTAATTAACAATATAAAAATAACCTTTTTTTTTTCCTTAAAGCCCATTTTCCAGCTGCCGCCCATGTGATCAATATTGGAAGAGCTCCATCAGAACCATTTGAATTTGACAACGAAGAATATGTTCGCTAGAAGCAGCTCTCCAGCCTATATTTCTGTTACCTCCGGCGAGCTTGCTTACAGAATCTCAGTGATTTAAGTTGCAATGCGATTCTCTATGGTGAAAATGACGGCCATATTTAATATTTCGCTTTCAATCAGCCGTAGCGAGTGAGGAATTTTCAGATATAAAGAGGGGGCTGGTGGGGTGATCTTTCGCTGTTCTCACTTTATGGTTTTTGGTGTTTTTCCCATTATTTTCTAGTGATATGTTAAGGCAATGTTGCATTTTTACTCTAGTTTTTTTTTTTTTCTAGATTGTTATTCTTTTGTGTGTGACAGGAAGAATGATACTTGAGCGAAATATTTGATCTTCGAAAGGGTTTTGGTTCAGGGTTTTGTGATTTTGGGAAAAGATGGCAGCTTTGAGCAGTTTAGGGATTGGGCTCAGCCTTTTATCTGGTTGCCTGATACTGGCTTTAATTGCTGAGCTCTTCTACTTGTTCTGGTGGAAGAAGAGGGCTGCGAATAGGGAGAGAGAAGAAAACTACAGAAGCCCAGCAAGAGAGCTTCTTTGCTTTTTATGCTGGAGAAAAGCATCTTCTTTGAGTTCAGCTGCTCTCAAACCTCAAGAAATATGCAGTTCTGCGAACTTCACTAGTGGATCTGATGATGTTCATCTCCATTCCAGCTCCTGCAAGAATTTCCTGAGACCTTTTGGGGCAGAAGGAGAAAGTCTGGATGTTGAGCTGATGAGGCTGCATAGCCTCTCTGGTCCTCCAAGGTTTCTTTTCACCATTAAGGAGGAGACGAAGGAAGACTTGGAATCTGAGAATGGAAGGAGCAGGAAGGGTTCAAGAGGAGGGAGTTTGAGTGATTTGCTTTTCCCTTCTGTGACTCCATTTCTAACCCCTCTTTCATCTTCGCCTTTCTTCACTCCACCCTTAACCCCTTCGGATTGTTACAGTCACCATGGACTCAATCCCCTCTTCAAGCCCCCAAAAAATGATGATTTGAGCATAAGAATCAGGTCCTCACCTCCTCCAAAGTTCAAGTTCTTGAAAGATGCTGAAGAGAAGCTTTATAGGAAGACGCTCATGGAGGAAGCTCTTAAGGCTCATAGAAGTTATCTTGTTCAGAATGTTGCAAAGATGGAGAATTTTTCTGTTCCTGCTCATTCTCCTGTTGCTGCTGCTGGGATTAATTCTTTCCCTTCTCCTTCAGATGAGAATGATGGGTCTGTTATCACCATTGTGTTTGGTAAGAACTTAGATAAAGAGCACCAACATCTTCGCAATTCAAGTTCCTCATAGGTGAATCCATTGTCTTCCCCTCCTATCATTTAGATCCATTAAGTGACAGCAAAATGGCATGTTTTATGTAGCATGCTGGTCACTCTTGTTTTATGTAGCATTACATTTGTGTTATGCTGTGGTTTCGTTTGGGAGTGGTTTCTTCCTGTTTTTTCAAGTAGCTTTTTAGCACAATTTTTTTTTTTAAACCTACTTTGAAAAATAATAAGAAAGCGCTCCTAAGCAAAACCTATATAGTGTTCATCTTTGTTTTTTTTTTCCTTTGTTAATTTATCTTGTTTTTATTTTTTGTTAGTTAGCCGAATGTTGGACATTAAAAGAGAAGCTTAATATTAAGTTGAGTGTTGCAGAGATGAGGATGCTCAAGTGGATGAGTTGTTTTACCCTTAGAGATAGGATAAGAGCTGAGCATATGCGTGAAAAGGTTGGAATAGCTCCAGTGGAAGAAATTACATAAAACGGCGGCCTTACGATGAGCCGGGTAGGAAAGTAGAGGTATTAGATTTGACTTATGTTAAAAAAGGTAGAGGTAGAAATGATCTTTCTTTATTAGACTTAAACGAGAATTTGACTTTTAATATGACACAATGGAGAAAAATGATTCATGTAGTCGACCCCAAGTAGTGGGATAAAGGCTTGTTGTTGTTGTTGTTGTAGCCAATGAAATATGTTGGTTTCTATGTGATAATGCACTTTTGGTCTTCTTGATATTTAGGAAGCTGCCGATACTTGAACTATTTAAGTCATTTGTTCAAGATGTTAAAGTATGTACATGTGGATTGTTTCTAAGAAAAAATTATTAAAAAATTCTTAAAGCAATTTTTTTGTTCAAGTCATTTCCTTTGTCATCTCACTTCACATTGAAGCCTGATATAGGGTTAATTTCTGCTCTTGAAATGATTGACTGTGGTGCTGCCGACTCTTTGTTAAAAGAAGTATCTTTCTTTTAGGATGAAAGTCTCTCCTATGCTTTCTATTACTTTGAAACAAACTATCAAAACCTTGAGATTTCGAATAATATGCCACAAAGTAGAACACAAGATAAAGAGAAAAATACAACCAGAGAATATATCAATATTTACTTGATTGGCTTCTACTGAGCCTACATTCATTGGAGAGGAGAGATAATCTAATCTACTAACAAAGAACTCACAAATATGCCATAGAAATTGTAGAAATACATAGACAAGCAGGATAAAAGAGGATTCCTAAATTGATTTCTTGAATTCAATAGTATTGTATTACATGTTACACGTATATATATAGTTGGAGAATATTAGACACAATACTTCACGATGTGGGATTAATTATATAGCTCATTGGGCAGGAGAACGAGAAACTCACAAATCCACATCAGGATATTGTACATTCTTAGGAAATAATTTAATTTCTTGGAGTGTTAAGAAACATCATACAGTAGCACGATCTTCAACCGAAGCTGAATATGAAGCATTAGCCTCAACGACAACAGACATTATATGGCTTCAAAAATTGCTACAAGACTTTCATATCCAGTTCACTACACCTACTGAATTGAGTTGTGATAACACATTAGCTATTGCACTAGCTAACAATCCAGTATTTCATGCAAGAACAAAGCATATTGAGATTGATCATTACTTCATTCGAGATCACATTCAATCTCACACAATTCGAGTAATTCCAATCTACACTAAAGATCAAATAGTCGATATACTCACCAAATCTCTTTTCACACCAAGGTTTCAACTGCTTAGAAACAAGCTTACTGTCCAACAATGCCCATTAGCTTCAGGGGGGAGTAATAATAGCTATATGATTAATCTCACATCGTGAAGTATTGTATTAGACGTGTATTCTCCAAATATATATATACTTGTAACATGTAATACAATACTAGTGAATTCAAGAAATCAATTCAGCAATCCTCTTTTATCCTGCTTGTCTATGTATTTCTATAGAAACTAAGTGGACTCATTCATTTTTTCCCAATTCTCTAGTACGCCCATACTCAAATGACAAATAAGCAATCACAAAATTAACCTTGCACTGTTTCTTATAATGAAGCCTTCTTCAAAAATACATTAATCTATCATTTAGATTCGAATAGTTCTGAAATAGCCTGATGAGTAGTTTTTTCGGAGCTGGCTTTTGCTTAGGGGATAGACATAAAAATGCCTTCATAATCCACAAAACTGTGGAATCCAAATATGTGAATGGCTGTTGCTATGAGGCAATTGTCATATACTAATAATTCTATTGAACAATGGAAAGCTTTTATTAATCAACGATGAACTATACTTTTCTATTTGAATTAAATTAAAGTTTATCATGTACAATAGTTAATTACCATTTGTTAATAAAAACCAATATTAAAATTCATTAATCATTTTATCATTTTTTTATATCAATATTTTTTGCTATATGTCAAACATATTAAAGAAGAATGTCACCGATGTTCTCTTCAAAATAATCAAATGAAATATGGTTGTAGGTGCATATTAATGATACGTGATTTATTGGAGCTAAGACACTTAAGTACTATGACGATCATTGCCTCTATAGCACCCAGCGAATCAGAACGCGCCACATCATCACGTACATAGCTGCGGTACACAACAAACGGGTGACGTGACGCATTCTGATTCACCTTTGAATGGCGTCTGTATCCGCACAAAATAATTTCACCTCTTCAAGAACACCTTCACCTTCTTGTGAAAAAAAAAATAGTTTTGAATATTTGTTTCATCAAGACAGATTATATATAATATTAATCATATTTTGAAGATATTTAAGAAGAAGACTTCTTTTAGCTAATATGTTACTATGATTTTTTATAAAGATGGATATAAAATTAAATAAATTTTCAAAAGTAAAAAATCATTTAGCTCCTTGTAATTATATGAAAATCAATTCTATTATTTTTTTAATGATGAAAATTAAATGAAGATTAGTAAATTAGGTTTTAAAAAAAGAAATAGTTAACTAAATTACACAAGCATATCCTCATGCAATTTATGTCAACATAAGCTTAAGAGCTCGCTCTTGGAATTACACCGAGATTAATATTGTTTATAATATCATATATAAGTACTTATCTAAATATAAATCTAATGACTTTTAAGCCCATTGGATACAAAATATGTTCATTCAAATTATATTGTAATTCTGAAAAAACATAGATTTCCATGGCCTGATGCTTTTATCCGTTATGTGCCAAAATTTAAACCAGAGCAGGAGGCCTTGAGTTCAATTGAATATGGGCTTCATTTGGGAAATTTTTTTATTGCTTTTTAGAATATTTTTTGGTACAAAAGTTTTTAGCTCAAAAAATTTTTGTACTTAAAAAATGCTTTAAAAATACTAAAAAAATGCCTCAAACAAAGCCTATATTCTCTATTCAATTTTCCACAATAGCATTCATCATGCGGGCTCGCCAAATTGGACAATAGAATTTTATTTAATATCAATTTTATTAATCCTCATTTGATTCATTCTTGTTAAAATTTATTAGAGATGTTGCGGGCTAGAATATTTGCGCAGTAAAATAAGAGAATTTTCGGGCGTCAAAGGCTCCAAGCCATCAGTTGCATATATATATATATATATATATATATATATATATTAGTTCCCCTCCTATTTTCGGGCGTCAAAGTCTCAGAGTTAGAAAATATGTCAAAGTTTTCAAAAACATCAATTGCAAAAATATAAAGTTTGGGAAATAACAAGGCGCGACCGCTCCTTAGACATCAATGTAGATTTCCCCTCGTGGTTGTGGACCAAGTAAACCCTAATTATATATTTAACATGTCCTGGGGTTGGTGCGTTGATTGGAACAAAAATTGTTGAGAAATTTCGCTCCGAAGCTTTAAAATTTCTTGAAATTGATTGTGAGGGCTCCGTTTGGCTCTAAAACTGTCAAATTTGAGTCTGGAATATCGAAAAATAATTATAGGGACTCCAAAAAACATCCAAATTAGACTGTCCGAGAAAAAATCGAGCCTATATGCGATTTGGGGGTCTAACCGACCGACGGATTGCTTGCCCTCGCTCCTGCTTCTTGCCAGCCCGCACTGCGAGACCTGCCAATGCGCCAGCGCGGTCGCGACCTGTGCCGCTTGACTACAATTAATATATATAGTAATATATAGTTATTTTTCTAGAAATATTTGAATAAAACAATTCTGAAAAAATTCTAGAAGCATCTTCCACCTATTTAAGATAGCCGATTAATTTTTTAAAATTTGAAAAAAAAATATTTATACACTTATTTTTTCTAGAAGCCTCTTCCACTGTCTTGAATATGTGACATCCCCTATTAAATTCAGAGCTTCACTTTATGTAGGAGGAACCCATCCTTCCTTTCATTGTCTTCCCCTTAGACCCCTTCCTATATTAGAGGCTCTTCAATTTTTTTGGATAGGCGACATCCCCTATCTAATTTAAGTGTGTCCCTATTTATGCAGAAGCTCTGATGGGTTATCATTCTTTTCTCTGATTGCCAATGACCCAAAGAAGATCAATGGTCCACTGTTCAAAATGACGGTCTGAAGAAATCCTACAAGGTGGCCAAGGCTGACAATGTGGCATCCACAATTACCAACGCTTCTTTGATCCTATTTTGGAAGAAATTTATTTCCCTAATGATCTTATGGTGAAGGTGCCTGAAAAATCTGACCAGGCCTATTTTCCTCCTCCAGGATATCTGATTGTTTATGAGATCAGTTTATGAGTGGGGTTACGATTTTTACCTCCTTCGGAGTTGAATGATATTTCAGCAATATATGGAGTGAGTCTATCCTAATTTTCATACAGAGTCATGTCGATCATAGTGGCATTAATTGTTTTTTTCATAGATCATGGAGTGGTTTTGACACCAGAATGCTTTTTCGGATGAGTTGATTCACTTATGACATAAAGGTCACGTCACATTCAGATTCAAATGGTTAGATATCGTACTCGAGATTCATAAAAAAAGTGGGCCAAAGAATTTTTCTGTGAAAAATGACTAAAATCATTTGGAGAAATGACAAAAAGTTGAAGGATTTACTTGTGTCTCTTCATAATGAAGCAGTAGATATATTCAAGATGCACAACATTCCTGATGTTAAAAATCTTCTCTATGAGGTGCGCTATCTGGGCAAATATGTAGAAGAAGAATATATGTTCAAAGTTGGATTGTCTACTCAGGCGGGGAGGTCTCATGCGATCATGTTAAAGAAGTTAGCAAAAGTTTAAAAACATTTGCCAAAACTTCAAAAGTTGATTTTAAATTATTGAATGATGATGGTCCATAGGCCTCATCCAGTAAGAAGAAGGTGGAGGAGACTTTAGCAAGTACCGAGAAATATCACAAAGATTCTTCTTCTTCCAAGTTACATATTCCGGAAGATGTGTTGAATCACCAATGTATTGAACGTCGACAAGATGATGACTTGGTGAGTAGCCACTTCTTTTTTGTTCTTCTTTTGTACATCTATAAGGACATGTCTCTTACATATATCATCTTATTAATTCAGTTGTTGCAGTGCAAGGATATTGAAATTGAGCTAACTCAGGCCTTGAATAATTGGAAGGATGAATTCATGAAAATTAAATATCTTCAAGGAGATATAAGCAAAAAAATGATAACAAGACCTAGGAGATGAAGACAATGGAAGAAACGTTAGTAGAATGCATAGCTGAATAGATTAACATGATAGCTTCTGCTTCTTTGCAGAATCAACATATGGATTGAATTCACATTAAATTGGTAGATGCACAAACGATGGTTAATCAGTATATGAAGGACCATTAAATACTTGGAGAGAAGATAACAACCCTTGAAGATGGAAATAAAAAACTTCAGATTCTTTTAACTGAGAAAGAAATTGCTCAGTCAAAGGCCAAGTCTAAATCAAAATTTTCATCTTCAAAAGCCTTAACAAGTCTGAAGCCTTTAAGAATATAATTCAAGATCATGTTCATATATGTCGGCCTTAGAGCTACAGCGTATTGAAGAAGGTTTTATTCGAGGCTTTCTAAAAGGAGTTCGCTTGATACAACATAAAATTAGAGTTGAAGTTGAAGGGTTGTCACATCGATGATTTTGCTTCAGATTCAAGCGATGTGATATTGAAAGTGTGCTAAATAAAGTATTTACCAACGAGGACAAAAATGTTGAGATTGTTAGTATTTTTTTATCACTAGTTGTATCTCTTTATATTTCTTAATGATTATTATATATATCAGAAGTTTATGTGATCCTTTTGTGATATAACAAAGAGTTGTTCAGACTTTTTTTATATAAAACTTGTTTGATGGCTTTTATCTTATCTCAAGTTAGATGGTGAAAAAATGTTTCATGGCTTTTATCTTATCTCAAATTAGATGGTGAAAAAATGTTTAAGTGAACTCACTCGACTCGAGCGAATTTGATAAGCATAATACTAGGATGCTTGACATATCCGAAGTTGTTAGTTAAAGTATTGCTTGATGAGATTTAACATGTATGGAAGATGTCAGATTAAATCCTTTTGGGATTAATCATCTAGTGATTGAGATACAATGAAAATTGTTTACTTCTGAAATTAAAGATAAAATATTAAATTTCATTGTTTGTTTGAGAATGTCGTCATGATCTTTTTTGAAGAAGATAATGCTAGTAATGAGCGAATAACATATCACTGCATTATATAAGATAATACACGATTCCCTAATATAACTTAAGGATATTTTTTTATTTAATTTTTTTTATAATATAACTTAGGGATATAAGAGTTACATAACATTCAATATAGAGGGGGTACATAAATACATGGACTACATGACACTCAACTCAGAAAGCATACAGGATATAAGACAAGTAGTATATCACCTGCTAATAATATTTGCGAAGATTTTCAATGTTTCAAGTTTGATGTAACAATTTTCTGTCGACATCCTTTAACTTGAAAGTTTCAGGCTTGACTATGACTGCTACAAAATAAGAAACTTTCCAAAGATGAGAGAGTTTGTTACGTTGGAGGCCCTTTCCAGCTACCTTAATGCTATGCAGAACTAAGTCTCTAATAGAGGAATCTCATAATGAAACTTGTTACATAGTTAATTTTGCAACTAGGCCAGGTCCCGTGATTTTTCCCACACTGCAGCTATGTTGGTTGGGAACTTTTGTTACCAATCAAGAGGTTTTGGGATCCAGCCTTGCGCAAGTGATTTGTGTCTAAACCCTAAACTCTTAATCCTAAACCAAAAAAAAAAAAAATACTGATGGTCGAACAAAGCATGAAAAGGTTGGCAGTATGATAATTATTCAAAGTACAGAGTTTAAATCAGCATTGCATCCTCCATTTAAACACAAATTGAAGCAATTGCATCCTTATTGTTACAGTTGTAAACTTTATGGAACAAATAACTGCCATATAAGCACAAGAATTTCATAAGAGACAGAAGCTAATTGCTGTCTTGAACAAATGAGGTTTGGATCAGGAGAAATTTGAATATAATTTTCTAAAATGAACTCACAGTATTCAAACAAAGAGTTCACAGAATTCCATCACTCGACCATCAAAGGTATTCATGTATTTTACTCTTCAGCTGCAGCACTGGCTGCGCTGAGATCTACAGACAAATCAAGCTCCTGCATCATGAATAAGTTCAGTTGGTGAGCGGATAGATTAGTAGATGATAGTTTTTAAAAATAATCTAAACTATTACTTGTAATGTACATTCTGCATGCTAAATAAATATACTTTTGATGGGACAAAATCTTAAATATAAAATGGCCTGCTAAGAAAAAAACGTAATAATCTACGATGATATAATTTGATAGATTAACATGCTAAATAAGCGAGGGAACAGTTGAAAAATAGAAAAAAAATTAAAGTAGTTCTTTAAGGGTCTATTTGGGATAACTTTTTCATTGTTTTACTTTTCAAACAACAATCATAATTTCATTTGGCTACTAATTTTTTTGTTGATTTCTGATAGGAAATACTTGAGTTCTCAAGTATTCCTAACCCAAACCAGTAAAAATACAGCAGCCAACTGCTGTCCACAGCAGCAAAACAGCAGAAATTTAGCAAAAACGCAGCAGGAAATAGGGAAATGAGGAGAAAAACACAAGATTAGGCTTGTATTTCACTAGAAATCAAAGAAAATAGCAAGGATACAATTTGTTCTTCAATCCGAGAGGAAGAACAACTCTCCAACGATCTCCGGCAAAGCCAAGAGCCCAAGCACACAAACCCTAGATCTCAAATAGAATTCAAATTCCAGATAACTCTAAATTCCTCCAAAATGCCTAATTAAAGACAAAGGAATAATTCAAATTGCCTAAATAGCCCCTAGTTCAAAAAATTTCCCTCCTAAACTTGCATTGAGCCCATGGTGGGCTCCACAAGGCTTCCGCCCCCCTTACTGGGGTTCCGCCTGGGTCTTTCTCTGTCTGGAGTAGACCCGGACCGGTCCCTCCTGGACCGGTCCAGCCGGCCCTTCCTGGGCCGGCCTAACAATTTCTCACTGTTTTTCAAAAATTTCTGCGGTGGAAAATTATTTTTTTACAACCATAATAGCGAAGTTGTTTTGCACAACAACTTCACAACCAAATTTATAAAACGTTTCAGCCATCCCAAATGAACTCTAAATATTCATATTTGAGCAATTTAATTATAAAATATGACATTTCTTGAATTTGGACCCATGAATATATAAAATTGATCACAAATGATTCAAGATCAATTTTGAATCCTAATTTCAGTTAATTTCTAGTTGAAGGATTATATGGGATCAATTTTGGTAGTTCAGAAATTAAATTGTAGTAGTACTCTTAGGGTAAATTGGTCATAAACAAATGGTGGAGGGACATTTTTGGGCTCTCTCTCTTGTTAAGAAAATGCATCAGATAGTCTAATGTGAACAGTACCTTCCCGGTTATCTTTCTGTACATGGATATCACATCTTGAACGGTTGATTCAAAATGGGTTGTTGCATCATAGCTCTGCAGGAAATTGTTATATATTATTACAGCTAATTAAAGTAATTCCCAAACAATGTCGAAAAGCAAATAATAGACATTTGGAGGATAGAGATAAGAATATAACAAAGAAATGAATAATTTAGCTCATACTTAACTGTTGAAATGAAGCAACTATCCTTCTGACTATTATTCACTGGCTCATATCTATCATATATATCAAAAAAGGTTTCATCTACAGGTCCAAGCAGATCCATTCCAGGTTTCAATTCAACCTCAGGTCGGTCGGTCTCAGCTTCAGTTGAAACAAATGCAATATATTTTCCCTCTGGAGCTATGTTATGAGAATAAGAGCAGCAGAAAACGTACCTGGCACCAGCAGTATTAATGGAGGTGTAAGATGAGGAGTTTCTGATTTATTTGTTTAAGGAACACTGCATATTTAAACAAGTACCCACACACACCACTATACACTATAGACTTGCTTATCCATTCCATTTCTTTTTTAAGCTATTGGTACAGGAGACGCTACTATTCCAATCCATCTAACATCTCATCAAAACATAGAATGAAAAAAAAAACCTCTCAACCTTTTAAGCGCAAAGCCAAAATGAACAAGTAGATATAAAAACTTTAAAACCTCCCAGGCTCTCACCCTCGCAAGTAACATAAATTAGAAGTTAAATGACAGAAATTTACATAACATACATGTCAGATTTGCGGCCCAATTGTTTCTGTGGAAGAATGATCTGCACTGAGTCTGAATTATTGGTATCTGTAATGGGATGACTCATTATGCAAATAGCACGTGTTACTCTTCCAACTTTTTTCACCTGTTAAAATTATTTTATTTTAATTCCGACCCCGCATAGTAGAATAAAAGCTTGTTGCTATTGTTGTTATTGTTAAACGATTTCTTGCACAAGTTACCAAATGAAAAATTAAATCTTGCAAATAGTTTGGATTCAAAGATGTTTACCTTGTCAGGCAAGTAGGAAGGATCACAGACAACCTTTTTACACTTTGCAGTCTCTCCTTCAGATGTAACTCCATATGCTTTTCCATTTTGGTCAAACTCAACCTATAATCAAACGAAGCATATATGGATGGAGCTTGTAGCATAAAAGACTATAATACTTTGTGACTAAAATTTTTTTCTATTTAAACTTAGTCTAAATGGTCGTTCACATGGGGCGAGTTTTAATCCAAAAATTAGGCAAATTTCCTAATAACGAGTGAAAGAACACGAATAAGAAAAAAGTTTTACAAGTAGACTGAAGCTTTGTTTGGGACGGCTTTTTTACTGCATCTTAAAGCAACGTTTTAGCATAAAAATTTAATTTTTGTATTAAAAAACTGCTTTAAGAAGCAGTAAGAAAGCCGTCCAAAACGAAACGTGAGATGACTGGGTTGAACTAGGAAATAATATAATCTTCGGAATGATATCGAGTTCGGACCTTGCATTCTGGTTTGTTGAGCATATAGGTGCCACCATAAACAGCACTAAGACGAGCAAAACCCTGGATACAAGATTCTAAGATATTCAAAGACTTAAAGAATTAAATCAAAAATGGGAACAACAATAGTTGGGAACAAACCTGTGGTAGTTCTCCAAGCCCATATTGAGGGTAAATATAAGGAGATCCACCTTGAAAGCGTGCAAGTGAATCTGCATATAGCTGTTCAAGAAAACTTGGGAATGATAATCACTATAAACATTGCAAAAAAATGGCCAAATTTATATCAAGCAACAATGACAGTTTTGTAGTTGTCTGACCACAGATATTAAAACAAACTTTCGGACTTTAGTTATAAGTGGTGCTTAGTTTGCAAGTCCTGTACTAATGAATAAAATAGGATTTGTTTTCTGTTTCTACTGCAATTAGGGCTGAAAATTTAATGCATAAAGTAGAGATCGCTCTAAAATTGTATCATTTTTAAGCTCTTGTCGGAATAATGAGCTGATTAATGAGTCATAATTGGATCGACCGGAAACGGACCTACTTGAATGTTTTCCCAATCCAGAGAATAAACACACAATCACAAAGCTTCAAAGCTTTAAAAAGAGATAATATTTATTGATTATGTTTCCTACTACAACCTTCTATATATAAGCCAAACATGAGAACTTTCTACAAAGAAGTAAAAAATTAGATCTACTATTCCTAAGGAAAACTATAACTAAAATATTCCGCATCATTCTCCCCTTGTGTCAAAATAGCTCGACTCCGTCGTGGCGCGGTGTTTGATCCAGGAATCCATTTTCTACACCTACCTCCCTTTTGATACCACGCCTCGACGGAGTCGAGCTCTTTTGACGTAAGGGGAGAATGATGCGGATCATTTTAGTTATAATTTTCCTTAGGAATAGTAGATCTAGTTTTATACTTGTTTCTAGAAACTTCTCATGTTGGCTTACATATAGAAGGTTGTAGTATGAAACATAATTAATTAATATTATCTCTTTTTAAAGCTTTGAAGCTTTGTGATTGTGTGTTTATTCCCTGGATTGGGAAAACATTCAAGAAGGTTTGTTTTCCAGTCGATCCACTGCATCAAAATCAAACTTGTTTGAAATGTGCTAGCTTTATGATGGAACGAACCATGTATGAATACATATCTGAGTATATGATTATTTACTCTAACATGCATGCATGTATAATGATGTATGTATATATGCAGTATTGAAATATCTTTCAATATAAAATCAAATTTGTTTTTGTCTCGGATCGAATAACAAGCTTCTTCTAGCTTGAAAATTTGTACCATGATTTACTTGAATCACTAGTGAGATTCACAGATGACTAAAGGTATTTTTACATTTACTTCGATTGAGCTGAGGCTTCCAATTCTTAGTATCATAGCCTATAGGTAGAGGAAACTCATTTTGAGATTTAATTGTAGGCCTATGAGCTAATATTAAGCAGGAATTAAATTTTCTCGAAATGAAATTTTGCATTACTTTTACTTCAAACTAAACATCAATATTTTTAAAATACCTACATAATACTTTAAACCCTATTTACTTCAAACCAAACAGTCCCATAAATTTATTGTAGGCTTGTTACCACCATTTACCAAATATACTATAAATTCTTTCTCCATTAAATTAATTATTAAGTTCAATATAATAAAAATAAAATAAAAACAAAAAAAAAAAACCCAAAAATTACCACATGGGTAGTGAATTGTCCACATGGCATGTAAGTTGCGGTCCACATCGCAACTTCATCTGATTTGCAAATTTAAAAATATTCCTACCAAGAATCCATTTTCTACACCAACCTCCCTTTCGATACCGCGCCTCGACGGAGTCGAGCTCTTTTGACGCAAGGGGAGAATGATGCGGAGCATTTTAGTTATAGTTTTCCTTAGGAATAGTAGATCTAGTTTTATACTTGTTTCTAGAAACTTTTCATGTTGGCTTACATATAGAAGGTTGTAGTACGAAACATAATCAATTAATATTATCTCTTTTTAAAGCTTTGAAACTTTGTGATTGTGTGTTTATTCCCTGGATTGGGAAAACATTCAAGGAGGTCCGTTTTCCGGTCGATCCACTGCATCAAAATCAAACTTGTTTGAAATGTGCTAGCTTTATGATGGAACGAACCATGTATGAATACATATCTGAGTATATGATTATTTACACTAACATGCATGCATGTATAATGATGTATGTATATATGCAGTACTGAAATATCTTTCCATATAAAATCAAATTTGTTTTTGTCTCGGATCGAATAACAAGCATCTTCTAGCTTGAAAATTTGTGCCATGATTTACTTGAATCACTAGAGAGATTCACAGATGACTGAAGGTATTTTTACATTTACTCCGATCGAGCTGATGCTTCCAATTCTTAGTATCATAGCCTATAGGTAGAGGAAACTCAGATTGAGATTTAATTGTATGCTTATGAGCTAATATTAAGCGGGAATTAAATTTTCTCGAAATTTTGCATTTCTTTTACTTCAAACTAAACACCAATATTTTTAAAATACCTACATAATACTTTAAACCCTATTTACTTCAAACCAAACAGTCCCATAAATTTATTGTAGGCTTGTTACCACCATTTACCAAATATACTATAAATTCTTTCTCCATTAAATTAATTATTAAGTTCAATATAATAAAAATAAAATAAAAACAAATAAAAACCATTACCACATGGGTAGTGAATTGTCCACATGGCATGTAAGTTGTGGTCCACATCGTAACTTCGTCTGATTTACAAATTTAAAAATATTCCTAACACCCCAACGGCACAGACTTTTTCATTAATTTTAATGGGATGGTCCACAATAATGTCTAATGATAGTTAATTTTTTTTCTATCACAATCTATTTTATATGCAGCATTTTACAATTTTTGCTTCTTATATCGAGGGTTTAACATTATTTTACTATCACTTGATGTCTTCAGACAAGTAATTCGGTTTTGGAATTCTTTAAAGGAAAGAATCCTTCAACATTTTGGCTCTCTTCATGTGTTCATTGAACATGTTCTTGAAGATGAACCTTTAAATCAAGCGGACCACAACATCACATCCCCATATATGAAGGAGATTATAAAAGAATGGGATTTGCAGGTGGTTAAAGCAATACGATAGGTACACAAGACTAATCAACTGAAATTGTGGCCATATGAAACGATTGTCATATTCATAATCACCAAGGGATGAACTCAAGGATTTCATTAAGTGGTAATCTATCATTTTTTTTTTGGTGTCATCCTTGTGTTAAAGCACAGAAATGGAACTCCTAATAGATGGTCGCCGTCTCTATTGGATTAACTTAGTAGTCTAACCTTGATGACAAAATTGTTATGAGAGAGGGAATAATGATGTGAATATATCAATTTAGTAGTTAATGGTAGATTAATTAGAATGAATACTTAGCTTAGTGCATTTTAGGTACCCCAATTTGGGGAAGATGAGATACATAAACTCAATTAATAAGTTCCCCCATCTCTCTCGTGCTGGTTAAGTTTGGGGCAGCAGTTTGTGTGGCTCTCGCTTCGGGGCCCCCAAAACATCTGCACAAAGGTAGCATTCCCATTTGCTCTCATTTGTTAAAAGGTAAAGAGCGACTGCTCGTGGGTCTGCCCAATGACCACTAGCCACCATTTGAGACCTTGCCACCAATGCTAGGAACATTTGTGGCATTCCAAACTCACAATTGATGCTAACATATGGGTGAACTTGTGTTGAATGGTACACTAATGCAAAAGAAAAAAAAAAAAAAAATCAATTACAAAGCTCGCACTTGTTTGATGCCAAACTCCCCACGTTCCGTAAATACCGTTCAAATCCCGCATTACCGCGTACATGTTTGAAGTCATGCTCCGCACGAATTGCCTCTGAACCTACTTGTTAAAACTCCCCTCGACGATCCGAAAAAGAAAAAAGAAAAGAGGTTGTCCGCGGAGAGGCCAAGGCACGAATTTTTGGAGCCCAGAACTTGACAATATCCACTAAAAGGCAATATGGTCTTAGTATCTCTGGCATTTCAGTGACACTAGAACATGTCCGATTAACGCACATTTAGGTAAGGGATTTTTAACCATCCAGGTAATGTCTGGGGATTTTATACTCTCTCACCGTTCAACACCATAATCTGAAAGTTATAGTTATGATTTGTTCAAGAATATTGATTATTAAAGGCTAAAACCTGCCATAAACTATAATCAAATCATCTAAATCCTCCCAAAAAAAAAAAGAACTCCAGCAGCCCCATGATCAACGGAGTCTGGAAGAGAAATGCTATTAAAAAAAATCAAGAGCTTATGTCATTATCTTCAAGTCTTCAAATAATATAAACTACCGCAACAAGAAATTAATGTTCATTTTCCAAGAATTGGTAAATTGTTAATTCATATTTTACCTTCATTCTCTTTACTGTGTCAATGGCAGGCTTGTCCAGGTAATCATCATTCGTGTGAAGTGCCAAAGCATGCCCGATAAAGTCAACTGTGTTGTCATCTAGCCCATATTTCCTACAAAATGAAGCACATTTTACAAAAAAACTCATTATGGGAATTATATCTTTAAGAGAAAAAAAAGGGGTAACATATGATTCATTATAGGATTGGACGCCTAGCTTTAAAGCCATATAAAATTAAATAAAACATGAAGCCTTTCGATCATATAGATATTGATGGTTAAAATTTTCAACTAATACCAAAAATTAAGAATTTACTTTGATCATTACAAAATTTTCTTCACGTAATTCCTTTCAAGGGAAATTTCAATTTAATACTTTTCCAAGTATCATTTATTTGTTTAAAGATCAATCTACTTCTACTATCGAACTATTTATAAATAATTCCTCTTCATAGGTCAAATGCATTTCAGCAAAAGATGTATGAAATTGTTGAAAATACAGATAAAATGTCTCATTTTCTTTCATATTAGTATCCATATCCTCTGAAAACTATATCTAATATCAGATTCTAACTTTTACAATCCAAATAACGGACATGTAAACATTGGTCAAGAGATGTAGATCTTTTTGGTGAACGTTCAAAAACAAATTAATAAATAGGAATAAAGGCCAAGCTCGGTGTTATCTTAGGTAAATAAAACTATATAATGCACGTAGTTTTTGTAGAAACTCATGTGATGTATAAAGAAGTATTCATCTACTAGCATATGAAATCAGAGAAGGTAATTTCAGTAAACATGTTTTCTGTATATCTACACAGTAAATACAATAGTGAACTTATATCTAAAGGCTAAAAGAAGAGAAAATGCTAGGCTTCCCTTGGTAGTTACATAAAGCAGTAAAAGAGTCAACCAAAACAGAGTAGTGGAAGCCACCTGTATGCAGAAATACAGAGAATATTCTGCTGGAAGTTATTCAGCTGTATGGCTTAATGTAGTAAGACTGTAAGAGTGTTATTATCAGCTCCCATCAAGTTGATGGGAGGTACAACCATCAACTTGTCGCGAAGGAGTGAGAGTCTTTGAGTATAGAGAGATTTAGTAAAGATATCTGCTATCTAGTCCATGGAAGAAACATGCTTGACAGTGATGTGATGAGCTTGAACGCAGTCCTGGATCAAATGATGATCTATCTCGATATGCTTTGTTCTAGCGTGGAAGATGGGTTTGGAAGCTATGTACATGGCAGAGATATTGTCGCAGTAAAGAGAAGTGGACTGAAGTGGTATGGAGAAATCTGCGTAGAGACGACGAACCCAAATAAGATCAACAGCTGCTACGGAAAGAGATTTGTACTCGGCTTCACTCTATGAGCGAGCGACGATGGATTGTTTATTGACTGACCAGGAAATTAGAGCATTGCCAAGAAAGATACAGAAACCCGTGGTAGACTTCCTATCTTGAATATCACTAGCCCAATCAGTGTCGGCAAATGTTGAAAGTGTAAGATTAGATCGGGGAAGGAAAAGACCAAAATTGAGTGTCCCTTTGAGGTAATGTAAGATTCGTTTCATTAGTTGGAAATGGCCAAGCAATGGTTGATGCATATGTTGGCATAGCTTGTTAACGGCAAAGGCGATGTCTGGCCGAGTGTTCGTATGATACTGAAGAGACCCTGCGATCTGGCGAAATGAAGTAGGTTGGCTGCAGGGAACTTGTAGTTGCAAATCCGTCAGCCATTTAGAAGGCAAAGGAGTAGAAAGAGTTTGGACTCAACTATGCCGACACCTTTAGCCCTGTTGCCAAAATGACAATCATCTGTGTCCTACTAACTATAGCCCTCCATATGAATTGGTCACTACATCAACTCGATGTGTCTAACGCATTCCTACATGGCCCTCTAGAAGACACCATTTACATGACTCAACCCAAAGGCTTCGAAGATACTCATTATCTCAACCATGTTTGTCTACCTAAGAAGGCTATCTATGGGCTCAAACAAGCTCCCAGGCAATAGTTTCACACCTTCTCCAACCATCTAGCGTCTCTCGGCTTTCTCCCAAGCAAGGCCAATTCCTCTCTCTTCATCCTTACTTCTCCCATTCACTCCACATATCTCTTTATCTACATGGATGACATCCTCCTCAGCGGCTCTTCTACCACTCATCTCAAACAAAACATACACAATCTCCAATCCACCTCCTTTATGAAAAACCTCAGCAATCCTTCTACTTTCTTAGGAATTGAGATCACTAAGCATTATGAATCTCTGTTTCTATCTCAAGCAACCTACACTACTTCCTTTCTTAATAAAGTTGGCTATTTATCATGCAAACCAACCCTCAATCCCACCTCCACCAACTGCTCGACCTCTCCACAATCAGCTGCCACTTCTTTTTCCCCCACACTGTATCGTCATCTAACCTGCTCCCTACAATATCTCACTATTAATTGCCCCGATATTGCCCATGTTGTTAACCAATTGTGCCAACAGATGCACGGTCCAGCTCCGGTTCACTCTCAATGGATTAAGCACCTGCTTCGATATCTCAAAGGAACGATCAACTACGGCCTCCCAATCACAAAGGGTTCTCTTCTCCTCAGCTCATACGTTGATTTTGATTGGGCCAACGATATTCACACTCGCCAATCTACTACAGGTCACTGTTTGTTCCTAAGCTCCACTCTCATATCCTGGAAAGTAAAGAAGAAGCCCACTATAGCCCGCTCTTCCACTGAAGCAGAGTATCAAGCTCTTGTCGTAGTAGTAGCTGACATTGTCTGGCTTCAGCATCTTCTTCAAGACTTCCACTTTCCAGTCACCAAGCCAACTACACTTCACTGTGACAACCAGTCCGCCATTGTGTTGGCCAACAATCATGTATTCCAGACACACACAGAGCACATTAAGATAGACTATCATTTCATTCGGGAACAAATTCAAGCGAAACACATCACCTTACTTCCTATTGCCTCACAAGAACAACCTGCCGACATTCTCACCAAGCATCGATCTCACAGTCAGTTTCAATATCTGCGGACCAAACTCATGGTTCAGCAGTCACCACCATGTGTTTGAGGGGGGATAATACTCATAAAGTAACAGCACATGTGGAGCAGCATCAACAAATTAGAACCATTAGTCTATAACAAGCTGATTCATCTTAATCGTACACATGCAAAGGGTAAAACAATATACTGCACCCATTGTACAGAGCTTGCTCTATATATTTATGATAGGAAGTGCTTGTATTCACAAGCAACCTATCCAAAATCGGCGAACCAACAGCCGCCAAATGGCTGTCCACAGCAGGAAAACAGCAGATTTCTGCTGTTTACAGCAGGAAAATAGCACTTGTTCGGGAAAATACGAGAGAAAACTCAAGAAAAGACTTGTATTCCACTTAGACGATGAAAAAAAGAGCAAGATACAATTGATCCTCAATTCGAGAGGAGGATCGATCTCTCCCAAATCTCTAGACGCCGCTAGAGCCCAAAGAAACCTAAATCTAAGAGATCTCAAATTTTCAGCCAAATTCAAGATGCTCAAACCCTAGGAAAATCTACTATTTAATGCATACAATTCAAAAGGAATTCCCTAAACAGTCTCTACAATCAATTTCCCTCCTAAACTCCATTCAAAAACCTTCCAAAAAGGGCTCCCGTGGATCATGCATGCGTGCGGCTTCCGCCCAGGCGAAACCGCGCCAGTTTCGCGACTCGGCCGGTCCCGTGCGAACCGGCTGGACCGGTCCACTGGACCGGTCTAACAATACTCCCCTCCCAAAGATCCACCTTGTCCTCAAGGTGGAAATATGCTCGTGTTCCCGCGGAGGTGGCCATCCTTGAGCTGACTGAATTACCTTTTTGTATTGCTGAACCCAGGGCTGCATAGAAAGAGAAACATCCCCTCCCTCCTCCAATCTGATCGCATCCAACCTGTGTAGTCCCACCAGATAATCTTCCCCCACCTCTTGTACGTCCCTAACCATGGTCTTAAGTGATGTGATGGCTTTGGATAGCCCTGCATCTCCCCTTATAACCACCCTTCTCCCATCCAACATTAATTCCATCGTGAGTGCTCCCCAATTGTCCTTGGTTTCCCCTAAGGTCTGCAACCATTTCATCCCCAGGATGACATCCGTACTCCCCAATTCCAAGGGAAGGAAGTCTTCCCTTACAAGGATCCCTTGAATCTTCAGTACTACTCCTCGGCAGACTCCTCTACCCATCTCCACCTTCCCCGTGCCCATCATCACTCCATAGCCTCCGGTATCCACTAACTCCATCCCCAATGACTCCACTATCTGGTTGGAAATAAAATTATGGGTTGCCCCACTGTCAATCAACACAACCACCTCACGGTCAGCTATCTCTCCTCTCACTTTCAAAGTGTGACTCGGGGTGAATCCCACTACAGAGTTGAGGGAGACTTCTGCCACATCCAGGTGCAGCTTCTCCTCCTCCTCATCAGATCTGCTGCCTCCTCCCTCCTCGTCTTCCTCATCTTCACAGACAAGGAGAACCTAAAGAGTTCGGTCCTTGCACCTGTGCCCCGGCATGTACTTCTCATCGCATCTGAAGCACAACCCCTTTGCTCTCTTGTCCTGCATTTCCTTTTCGGTCAGCCTTTTGAAATTTTCCCCACTCCCTCCTTCTACTGGTTTCTCCCGGGTGGTCTCATTACTATTGCCTGATGCAGACCCCTTAGGTGCTAGAAGAGTGGTCGTCGTCCTGTAAGAGCCTCCTGAGCAGTTTCCTCGAGCCCCCCTCTCCAGATGCTTCTGATCCTCGACCAACTGTGCCAACTCCATGGCCTCCCCCAGGTCGTGTGATCTCATCACTCTAACAGCTGCCCTTATTTCTGGTTTGAGCCCCTTCATGAAGTTCCCCTCAAGCACAGTCTCAGAAAGACGATCCAACCTGCTAGCTAGGTACTCAAACAGATCCCGGAACTCTGCTACTGTCCCTTCCTGTGTCAGTGCAAAGAACTGTTCGTAGAAGTCTCCTCCCCTGCTGGTTCGGAAACGCTCTAGCAGACAATCCTTGAACTCCCTCCAGCTTCGAATGGGTTGCCTCATGTCCCGCCACTGGTACCATGCCAATGCCTTCCCTTCCAAACATAGTCCCGCCGCTGTCAGTTTCTCCTCCTCCGTCAACCCGTTGACTGCAAAATACCTTTCCACCTTGTAGATCCAGCCATGACCATCCTCGCCCTCAAAGATGGGCATCTTCAGTTTCCTCACCTTGGGATCTCCTCTCGGTATCCTCCAAATCCTCCTGTTCCTCGAGGCGGAGGTGCTCCCCAAGTGTCCCGATCATCCCTCCGACGATTATATCCGAGTTCGTCTTCATAATCCCCCCTTCCTCTTTCAAAATCAGCACCTCGACGCTGATACTCTTCTCTCCTTTCTCCAAAATCTGCACTACCTTCATATTCCCCCCGCCTGCCTCCAAAATCAACACCTCGACGCTGAAAATCAGCACCTCGACGCTGATAATCCGCACCTCGACGGTCATTTCCCATGCTTATCTCCTCTCTAGAGAGTGGCTCTAGAGGTGGCATGTCGTCGTCCCCTTCAAGAATCTCCACCTTCAGATTTCTCCTCCCCCGGATTGGGTTTGGATTTCCTCCTACGCCATGGCCGTCAGTAGTCTCTCTCACTTCCGATGTCTCCGGATTGGTCTTCATCTCCAATAGTTTCTTCATCATTTCTTCCATAGCCGCAAACCTCCCTTCCAACCTGTCACTGTTGGTGGAGATTTCCAGGAACTTTCCCTCCAGATCTGTCTTCAGTTGTCCGAACTCGCCTTCTAATACTTCCACCTTCTTTCCGGCCATCTTTCTTCTAACGGATCCCAAAAAATCTTCTTCCGGAAAGGATAATCTTGCTGAAATTTCAGAATTTCAGCCGCCGGTGGTCCCGAATCGATGCTCTGATACCAATTTGATAGGAAGTGCTTGTATTCACAAGCAACCTATCCAAAATCGGCGAACCAACAGCCGCCAAATGGCTGTCCACAGCAGGAAAACAGCAGATTTCTGCTGTTTACAGCAGGAAAACAGCACTTGTTCGGGAAAATACGAGAGAAAACTCAAGAAAAGACTTGTATTCCACTTAGACGATGAAAAAAAGAGCAAGATACAATTGATCCTCAATTCGAGAGGAGGATCGATCTCTCCCAAATCTCTAGACGCCGCTAGAGCCCAAAGAAACCTAAATCTAAGAGATCTCAAATTTTCAGCCAAATTCAAGATGTTCAAACCCTAGGAAAATCTACTATTTAATGCATACAATTCAAAAAGAATTCCCTAAACAGTCTCTACAATCAATTTCCCTCCTAAACTCCATTCAAAAACCTTCCAAAAAGGCTCCCGTGAATCATGCGTGCGTGCGGCTTCCGCCCAGGCGAAACCGCGCCAGTTTCGCGACTCGGCCGGTCCCGTGCGGACCGGCTGGACCGGTCCACTGGACCGGTCTAACAATTTACCTCCTGTGTAAAGCACAAGATGACTTGATAATACAAAATGATCATTTCACTTTCTTTCTATTTTCGGTAATCTCATCTGTAAAGACAAAGCTACTTTACAGCTTTTACAATATTGATAGATCTGTCTAAATAATATTAACTTGTGTATCTTATATATGTTTGTGATCAGGTGTTCTCATTTTCTTAACTTGATTTTTTGTTTAATTTTTATTAGGGGGGCGACCATGCATGGCACTTCTCGATCGAGTCTCCGAGAGACAGTTGAACGAGCGATTCATGAATGCAGCCGGGTCAGACGAGCCAATAACTCAAACGCATTCGGTCAGTTTTTTGAGCAAGAATCACAGCGTGACCTTACCTTCACCATGATACAGACTCCATGCCCCCGATGAGGCTGTTTCGAACTTGGTTCAGTTCAACTCCAGCAATTCTTTTGATAGGCATTCAATCTCCTCATTTTTTCTGGACTAATTCGAGCTTTCAAGCTTGGGCCAGTTCCTCATTTATTTTATCAATGTGGTATGACAAAGCCCATCTTAGACTGTTCGTAGTAGTGAACGGGGAGCTACGGCTGATCGAAAAGTGAAGATAGGCGCATAGTTCAGTGATCTATCCACGAAAAAGGGAACTCACAGAGGTAACGATCCGCATAGCACAATTCTTCTTGTTTTTGGGTTGGTTTGCCCAGGTGACTGATCCTGCCAGCATTCTTTTGATCCTGTCTCACTATCTATTCTGACTAATTCAGCCTTCAAGCTTTGGGCCCAGTTCCTCATTTATTTATTTTACAATTTATGATGTTCTTCATGCTGTGAAGGGAGGAACGAAAGGGCGGTCTAAGTGAAGGCGCATAGTTCAGATCTTTCTCGTGAAAAGGGTCCAGAGAAGCTATTGCAAGGAAGTTTCTTGTCCAAAGTTGGTTTGCCCATCCTATCTTAATGCCTCTTGACGGGGGGAATGCAATTTGTTTAGCTTGATGTCCATTCAATGAAGAAAGATGCATTTCCATTCATCTGGGGGCTAAGCGATCTGCCGAAGCTGTGGGATGTAAAAATGCATCGATAGGGGAGCGTCCGCCTTAGAGGAAAGCACCCGCGCAAGCAGGTGTGGACGAAGCAGAAGCGAGAATGTCGGCTTGGGTAACGCACCCAAAAAACCAAACTCTATCTTATGTAAAGTTGTCAGAGTACGATTAACCTCTGGATATGAAATCACTGCTTATATACCTAGTATTGGCCAAGAATAAGCGGCCACCCGGGAATGACGGGCCAAGCGGCACAAGCTATTAAAGAAGGCAGGCATTTCTATTTTCTATAGTAGTGTTAGCTGTGCAAACCAAGCAAAGCACACGAACAGCTAGGCTGACAAGGTCGCCGACTACTACTAAAAACCTAACAGAGCTTGATGTGACTATGGGCCGAACCAAAACAAAAGACTTTTTTTTTCTCTCCACATGGACTAATCCACCTACTCGACTTCTTGAATTCATATTTCAAGCAAGACGTGTATCTACTCCAATGATACTATTGTTCCGGACCATTATGGGCAAAGATCCGGGTAAGATATGCATTTCCTCGGGAATGAAAAAAATATATATATCTACTTTCATTTGGTATTTCAGACTAAATTCTTTTGCTCCTCGATACTCAGACTTCAAGACAGAGGGCCGTGAGCTGCTTTTAGCACAGCCGGGATTTATTAAGGTAGTTGTTCAACCGAGGGAAAGAAACATTCAATCCTAGGGACCATGGAGAGAGAGGAAGCTGTTCCCTGGTGCCCTTCGTTGATTACCTTGGCTTTTATATCATGATACAGAGAAGACATAAGCTTTTCTATTATATGTGCCTTTGAGTCATCCGAAAGCATACTGGTTCCGCCGACAGGGCTTAGTAAAAACCCAACCTTTACCAAATATTGGTAAATAAGATAAGACCAATACCCCTTTTGGGCCGGTTGGCCTAGAGAGATCTTTCGTATCAAAACAAGAGAGTACCCCCTTTAATGGAGAAGGGTAGGCGCTAGTGAAGAATTCTCTATGCTACGCACCTTTCACTCGGGTTGGAGCAAAACTTGATGAACATTGGCTTGAAAGCTTACTAAAAGATGGCCAAGTTTCCAACTTCTTCAAGTTACATAGGATCAAATCTAGGCCACTAAAAAGGTAAGGCGCTAGCTTGGAGGCAGGTTCGACCGAAAGGAGCTATGTTCTATGGTTTGACGTTGTTCCGGTCAAGGTGATTGAGTGGTGTGAATCAAGGGTGGACGTTTCATTCCATCAAACATGTCTGTCATGTTTGCAATACCTGGAGATACCAGCTACTAGTCTGAGATTCACTGCAGGCATTCATCAGTCACACATCCACGAGATCTACATATTTTGGTTGACCCTTTGTCACTTTTATGATCATGTGGATGCCGGAGAATCCACGAAAAGAAACTGTGAGGGAGAGGGAAGCTTGTCTTCACTGCACATGAAGTTGTGGAACGAATAGAATGCCCTGTTAGAATCAGAGTCGGAGAGACCCACGAGACTTTCTTTTGTCCCGGCAGGCTCTAGCGCAAGAGCAATGCGAACAGCTTCTTCTCAAGCAGGGGAAACAAAGGTGCGTAGCAATGCTTCAATGAATGTGTTTGCGTCCTCATCTTATAGTACATAGTAGATAGTGTATTCATTTCTAATAAGAAATAGGGCATTCAGGGTGGGCTAACAATTCTTACTCATTTCACATCACCACTCAGTTCATCTTCATTTAGTATTTTTCTCTTTCCCCTTTCTTCATTTAATTTGCTTTCTTCTTCAAATCTTAGCAGGGTATAAATCTACCTAATGCAGGGATCGCCTGCTAGGCCGAGTGTTCGCCCACTTCAGAGCCTTCGCCTTTAGAGAACAAAATCAGAGTGATGATTGATGCAGTCAGTCAGTGCCCTCGATTGTTCCATTTCCCTTGTTATGTTTTGCTCACTTGCTCAAAGCATTGGATGTCCACATATGCCTTGATGGATGATGAAGAAGCCCCCCTTGCCTTAGTTGACTCTCCCATCTATTCAATCTCTCTTTTCTCTTCTTTCAGTTTGTTCTCTCATAGCTTTTGGACGATACTCAGACTCACTTAGGTAGCTTATTTTTACTGGTGTGGCATTTCTGCAAATCCATTTTGATTTTTTTACATGTCTTGAATGCTATTCCTAGCTGAAAATTGATTGGCAATTTGTATATGCTCACTTACTTTTCTAATATAATAACCCAAAAATAACATAAAAATTTGTGTTAATTGCACAATTAAAAACTAAAGTAAAAGAAAAATACAAGAGGGAAAGAGTGCTGCACAAAAAAAAAAAAAAGCAAAGAAAATATGCATACGCAAAAACTTCTCTAGTTGTGACTTTGTTGAGGTCTAGTCCTTCATGAGATTTGGGATCATTCTCATCATAATCTTGAACATAAATGAACAGCTTTCGAGCACGGCGTTTCTCAAAGAGCCCCATAAGAGTGGATTTTAGTGCTTCAACATCTGTAGCAGGCACTTTATAAATCTGAAATCAGAACACATGGAAATATGAATAATATAGATATAAGGAAATGATCCTACATAGATAGAACTAAAGGTCCAAAAAGAAAGGAAAATTCTACCGACTTACCTTCCCCTTATTGTAAACAAAACTTCCATCAACAGCCTTGAAGTTAAGATATTTCGTCACACTCGTGTGGATGAGCACACGGACTAGAGCACCGTTAGCCATCATAAACTACAAAATCACACAAGCAAAACCTTCCGTTAGAGGCACTAACAAAACATCATGAAAACAGAGAAATAGGTTCATAAGCAAGATATAAGATCTAAACAACACAGATAATTTCATAAAAACTAAGTTATAAATCATAAAAAGACAAAGAAGATAACTGAAATAAGAAGAAATGAATCTAATGGTAATGTCATTGAGTATCCACTACAATGCACTGAAACTAATGCAAATGAGGAAAAAAAAGCTCAACATAATGACTAAGCAAGTTAAAACTTCGAACTATATAATGTAAAAGCATAAGGTAAAGAATTAATCTAATTCTAACAGCTATTTACTTAATCGATTTGAGCATATAGAGGGACAGAAACTGTGCAGCAAACCTTAGGGACCATGTCAACATTGTAATCCTTGGTTGAGCCCAGACTTTCAGGAGGTTTTTCATCACCTCTAAATCGCTTCCAGAGCTATCATAGACAAGGCACAAAATTTTAAGAAATTTTGCCAAGATTCTGCATTCATAACTTCACATTGTCTTGAAAACATAATCATTCTTGCCAATAAATGTACCAAAGATGCAAATTAGAAAAAAAAAAAAACCTGAACTAGATTAAGCGATGTTGATTCTCCACCATAGTAATCATTCCTATCCATGTGAAGAACCTACACCCAGAAATTAAACCAAAATTCAGGATCTTAGCAACATCATAATCCAAAAAAAAAATCTCTCATTCAAAAATGTCTTGCAAAGCTGTGTGTAGTATATCAATAAAACCAACTTTCAAAGCTGTGCATTAGCATAATTCAACAATTCAGGATCTTATCAATGCCTAACATGTATAAAAAAAGGGAACCCATTCCTTGTCTAACACAAGCCAAGCCATCAAGAACGCTAAGTATATTAGGAGTATGGAACAAGGTTTCTCAGTTGAGGTCAATATAATACTGCATATATTTAAGTCCCCATAGAAATGCTACTATTTGCATATCGATCAAATGAGGAAGATTACTTCAGCTGTTGGTTTTTTTGTCTCTAAAATTCTAGAAAAAGAAGATCTTGCCCTTTCCTCCTTAATGGCTAATAAACGAAGCAATAAGTGAAAATCAAGCATGGAAGAACCTCCTCCTCATCTCAATATGAATTTCCTCCCGGCATCCGAGCTATGGCGTCTCCCCGTGGTCCATGAAAGTTGAGCTCGCCCACCACAAAGAACGCCAAGGACCTCGTTTCTAAATGCATTTCTTTCTCCCATTCGGACTTCGACTCCCTTGACGCCATGAATCGTCTCCTTCTGAAGGGCAACTGTGGCCATCATAACCTCCTGAAGCTGCCTGCAACAGCTCATCGGCTACCCGTCTCCGCCGGCGTCACTGCCTCGAGAGTAATCCAATTTTAATTATAGAATAAATCGGATTTCTAGAAGCCAATTTGATTTCAATTTTGAAATTTATTTTTAAATTACTAATATTTTTAATTTTAACTGATTTCAGAAGTTTAAACATAAATTTAACAAAAATCAATAGAATTATTTAATGAAATTTTATTATAATTCTTTTTTACTCATCAAAATCCTTTTATTATTATATAGTAAGGAGTTGGATTTTCAAGTTTTGATCCAGATAATTAAGTAATGTTAATAGGGCAATAACAATTAGGCGATGGCAACTTGATGACAATTGATAGTAGTCAGAAGATCATTATCAAGTAACAATAGTTGGTGTTAGTGGTTGGGATATCATAGTCGAGCGATAATAACCAATAGAGTGTAATCAAGCGACAATGATTAGACGTTGTTGGTCATTCAATGGAGATTGTTGGCAACAACAGTTGACGTCTATCATAATGTAAAGCTCTCTTCAACTCTGAGTTTAAGTTTAGCTCTAAGCTCCATCTCATTTTTCCTATGGAGAATGAGAATCTGTTCATAATTTTATATAGTAGCATTATAATAAATTTAGTCAATATCTCAAAATATTCCATCAAATAGTCTATGTTGATTCATTTGATTATCAATATTTTCCCTAATATTTATATATCTTAATAACATTAGAATTGGGTGATCATTGACTCATTTGATTTCTCTCATTGATGCGCTTAATTTGATTATAAGCACGCATGATTTGGAGAATGATTAATCATTCAATTGATATCCTTAAGTAACCAGCCACATAAGTGTTTGATTTAGGGTCATTTGGACATGAATTTTATCAATTTATGTATCATTGGATTCATCTCATTGCTCAATTTGATAATAATAAGTTTGCTGAAATCAAAATTTGAATGATCCTAAATTTAATTATGACATTTTTCAATATAAGGATTTCATCGAGATTTATACGTGATCACACATCATTTATCTCCTATTTTTAAATATGTATTTTCTAAAAAATATGTATTGAGTCTTCAAAAAAGTTTACATCACTAAAACAATTTAAAAAAATTTGCATGGTGCGACCAATCCTTAGATGTCAACAAGGATCTCCCCTTAAGATCTTTAATCAAATAAACTCTCCTTGTCATATTTTGCCCTCTTTTGAATTTTACACATTAATTGGAGTAAAAATTATAATAATTGTTGCTTGAAACTCTTACGATTACATGAAATTGATTGCGGAGGCTTTACTTTTTTTTCTCGTGTATATATATATATATATATATATATATATGCCTCAATTGTGAAATGATCTTGAGGAAAATCATTTTAAAAAGCAGTAAGAAAATCATCAGAAACAAAGTCTAAGTTGACAACATTGAGAAATGATCTTGAGGACCTAAAAAATGCTGAAATAGACTTATTTGAGCAACAAATTTGGTCCAAAATAGGCTGAGGCAGACTTGCCCACTAGTAAGCCAGCCAGCCTTTGTTACCATTGTGAGCTCTGGTACTCGTGCTAGACAGGAAAGCCTATATATTTCTCATTTTTATGCTTACTTAGGCTATCTCCAGCAGAATTTTTTTTTCTCATTTTTTACTTAAAAATATACTAATAGTCACATCAAATAATAACTCATCTACAACCCAATTCAATTCTTATTTTTCATTTTTTTATATTTATTTTTAATCATATATTTAGATTTATCAATTTTTCTGATTTAAAAAAAAATATGTTTATGAACAACGCGACTCCAAAATTGGCATTGCACTGTTCCCGTCACGAGAATGCTACTAAAACTCAACATTCGGGTGGAGCTGATGAGTGATGTCGAACGGCAAATACTTGTTTAGCGTTCGATAGTAGATGTAATTAAAATGTTTAATTAAATATTTACTAAAATGTTTTGTTTAAAATATTTCAACTAATTTAAGTATCTAAAATAAAAACTTTTTCCCTAATTTCATCAACGAAATCAGATGTTAATTACACTCTTACGTGATCGCTAAAACTCCGTTATAATTCCATTATTTCCTGCTCTATTCAGAGAAAGGAGGAAGAAGGAACCTTCAGGCCATCAACGGAGAGGAGGCCACTGAGGATGCATTCCTTCAGGCCTGTTCCGAGCACGATGACGTCGTATTCCTCATCCATTTCTGCAGCTCGCAAAGGAAATATGGAGCCAGAAGGCTTGAAACGGATCAAACAGTAGACAGAAAAGAGAGATCGAGAGGAAGGAGAGGAAGTCGAATAAGATGAAAATAAGTCCAGAAGGCTTGAAACGGATCAAACAGTAGACAGAAAAGAGAGATCGAGAGGAAGGAGATGAAGTCGAATAAGATGAAAATAAGTTAATTAGTTCCCTAAACTATTGATGGAGAAGGAAGCAGCGCGAACAAACTCATCCGATTCGCGCGGGGAGGAATTGGCCGCCTGCTACGCAAGGCGAGGAAACATTATTATAGGGCATTTTTGTTAATTGTTTTATTTTTTAATTATTTAAGCTTTTTGTGTTAGGTTTCTTATTTCAAATATTTTTTTACTAAAAAAAAAATTATTAGGTCTGGACATCTGATGTAGCTCTACATCCAAACGCTAATAACATGTCACCACGTGCACTTAATCTTTACCGCGGGGCACGACAATCCAACCCAGACCGGAACCCGGTATTGCTATGTTCGGGTATTGCTAGGTATTGCTCGGTATTACTATGTATTGTTTGGCAATAACGAGAAATACCGCTCTACAAGATCAATACCTAGAAATACCGAGCAATACCTAGCAAAATCGGGGTTTGCCATGTATTGCTCGGTATTGCTAGATATTGGTCTTGACAGATTGATATTTTTCGTTATTGACGACCAATACCGAGCAATACCTAGTAGGGGTGCAACCTAGTCAAGCCGGCTCGCAAGCCTGCTCGAGCTCGAATTGACAACAGGCTCGACGAGTTGATCTTATCGAGCTCGTGAGTCGAGCTCGAACACAATTTCGAGCTCGGAAGCTTATCGAGCTCGAGCTCGAACAACCAGTTGATCGGCTCGAGAGCTCGTCGAGCATTTGGTTTCGCTGGAAAAATGAAACTGCGGCGGGCATATGAAATCAGGGAAGTGACCACCGACGCGGGAATTAGGAAATTACAGCGGGAAAAATGTTGGCGAAGCAGGATAACGTGAAAGTTGAAGCTTACCGTTTATTCCATGAAATCAAGGAATCTCCTTCTTCAAGCTTATGTTTATTCATAATGTTTTTCCTGGAGTTTTGTATCCTTCAAAGAGAGTAGTTTATCTTCGATTGTTCAGCGTCTTTATTATTATTATTATTATTATTATTATTTGTATTATTCATTGCTCAGACGGACGGTTCTCTATCCAATTTTTCTCTACGCGACATTGGCGACGGAAGCGGATGCGAGCGGCGACGTCGTGGATGAGACATTGGAGACGACGTGGATGCAAGGGGCGACGAGGGAAGAGACGACGGATCGATGCAGACGCGAGCAGCGACGAGCGATTTTTTTTTTCTCTGTCTAGTCGAGCTCGAGAGCTCGACGAGCTTTTCTTTTCTTTGTCGAGTCGAGCTCGACTTTTGAGCTCGACTCGAGTTCGTGCTCGAGCTTGACATTTGACGGACGAGCTCGGCTCCAACAACTCCTGACTCGAGCTCGACTCGACTCGTTTGCACCCGTAATACCTAGCAATACTTAGCAATATCCCGGTCTGCACAAATCAACTAAAACATAGCAATATTGGGTTCGGGTCATCAGGCCGCACGATAAAGAGTAAGAGCACGTTGCGACATATTATTGGGGTCCGGATGTAGAGCTATATTAGGTGTCCGGACCTAATAATTATTCGTCCAAGTGAGATCTTAAATTGGCTTAAGAATATAATTAGAGTTTCATTAATTCAATGAAATAAAGTGAGATAATAGTTTTAATATAATATAATTTTAAAATTTGTAGCCTTGATACTGTTTTTCTTATAAAATAGCATGAAGACATTAAGTTGTCTTGAGTCATATTCACTTTACCTTTAATTGGTCGACCAATAAATTGATGAAATCCTAATGATAGGTTATTAGAAAATTCACTTGATCGATACGAATCTCAGGGTAATATTCGATTGAATTGAAAATTATCAATATTAAATTCAAGATATATGAACTTCAATTTCGATAAATTTATAGTAGAATTGAATATCTTGATGATATGAGTACATTGACCGACAAATAATCCAATATGAGTCAAAGTGAACTCAAATTAAGACTTGAAGCATATTTGAAAATTTTTGAATATTAATTGAAGGATTAAATGGTCTCTAAATATTACACTATTATAATCAAATCATACGACTCAATGATTAAATCTAACAAGCACAATATCATTCAAATACACAACTCTCCTTGGCCTATCGGTTGAGAGCTTAGGCTTCCAACTAAGAGGTTCAGGGTTTGAGTCTATGTGTATGCGTTGTGTGTGTGTGTTTGCCTTAAATGGCCTAAATGTCCCAAAAACATATATATATATATATATATATATATATATATATATATATATATATATATATATATATATATATATATATATATATATATCATTCAATTCTGACATCATTAAGATTCTCGAATGTTGGATAAATGATATATGATCAAGGGGGTCAATATGAACCGTCTGATGGAATGATTTAGATTTTGACTAAATTTACCAAAATGCCTCTTTTAAAATTCTATAAATATGATTTCATTTTTTGCAAGAGTGTAATTCGAGAGTTACAAGAGTTTAAAAACTATATTGCATCTTCCATTATTATCAAACTTCTATCATTCCACTCTTATCACTTGACTATAATTAACATCTAACTTTGTAGTTGAGCTTTAACCATCTATTTGCAGATGCCCAATTTCTTTAATCATTGTAATTTGAATCAAATAATTATTATGAGCTCTTATATTCCATTGTATAATGAATTAATTATTACAATCAGGCCAAGTTTCCTAACTTTTTCCATGTAAAATTATTATCATTCACAACTTTATCTATGTGCACTATATTTTTATACAACATTAAAATATAAAATACATACTCTATTGCTGCAAAAAATTTCGCACCTTACAATGACAAAATTGATTATAGTTATTATATTGTGACAATGCAGAACATTGATGTGTTGTATGATAAGATAAGTATTATTGTTGTTATAATTTTTTTTTATGATATTCACTTATAAAGCTATCCAAATTAGTGATTCAATAGTAATATTTGTTAATAGCATTATATCTATTCAATAAAGTGTCATAAGTTTTTTTGCTAATATTTATTGTCATATGACCAATTATTTATCAGTTTTTATGTCCATTAAATTTCATTTGGGATGACTTTCTTACTGCTTTTTAAAGAACTTTTTAGTACAGAAATTTTAATTTTTATACTAAATAGCTTCTTTAATAAGTAGTAATAAAATCGTCACAAACGAAGCCTTTTTTTTAGGGGAAACCCATGGAGAGGCCTACGGGTTAATATAAAAAATTAGAATAAGGTCCTTAAAGGGACCTCAAGCTTACTATTGCTCAAAAGAGCTACAAAAAGAAAACCAAAAAATTCTACGAGATCGAGGTCCCTACTAACAAAAAGTACAAGAAATCCTAGAAACATGCTACGGTGCACAAGACTGAGCATCCAAAAAAGATCAGAGATCCAAAAAAGCATCAACCCGATCCAACTTCCCTTCGAAGATGCGATCAATATACTCACCTGCAAAATTGGGAAACTGCAACATAAAAATATAACAACGAAGGGATATGAGAAAATAAAAACAAATTAGGAGATAACAATAGTTATAATTGCAAAAGAATAGTCCAATGATCCATCCAGATATAATTCAAAATAGTACAAGAACCAAAGCCAGTAGCTCAAAATCCCAAGCAAACATCCATAGAAAATGAAGGCCAATAAAGTATGGACCATGGAAATCAGAACACCAAACCAAAAGACAGCATAAGAGAAAATATTCCCCAACCAAAAATCAAGAAGGCAATAGACAACCACAAAGTAAACCCAGCAACAGAAGGCCTCAAGACCAGGCACCAGCCCCCCAAAGAGAAAATCCAAAGCAACAAAAAATACACTAACCAAAGGCTAAAAAGCACTAGCTAGAAGCAAACCAGTACCTAACTAAGCAACACAGGCAAAAAAAACCCCTCAGCCAGATTACAGAAAAACATCCTACTGAAGAACCCCCCTCCCGCCATAAAAAAAACAGCAGCACCCGAGAGAGGTTCAGCCTAAACCACCAGCTAACCGAGAGACAACAACAAGAAACATCACCAAACCAACGGAAACCAATGTGAAACCCCTAGGAAACCATAAAAAAGAACGTCAGAGAACCACCTCTGAGCAACCACAATCCACAAGCATGCACCTGCCAAAACAGCCAAAAGAAAACCACCCAAAAAACAGATAGCACCCTCCCAACCATAACAGGGACAAACCAAAAGAATAGCCCTCTAGGACAAAAACCATCCCAAACCAACCAACCAAAAAGGAAATAAAAAAAACCACAACCCCTAGACAACAACCAACAGGAGACAACCCAAAAAGCATTAAGGAATAACATAAGGAAAACTAATATCAACCAAACTTAAGAGGCCTCTAATATGAAGAGGAAAATTAGAAACATGAATATCCTCCCAGGAATCCAATTCCAACCCCCAGTTGGCAATGGTACAAGCACACATATTATCAACCCCCTGAATAACAGAAAAGGAGCAATTGAACATAGTCAATTAATGATTAATATCCCTCCTCATGTAAAAACAAAGCACACTAAAGGAAAATCGCATGTTACAGGCGGACCAAATTCATCGAAAAATGCCCAAAATCCATAAAAAATTAGAATTTCTGGCGAATTTCCATCGGATTTTTTTGTCGATGGTAAGGCGCGTGTCGGAAAAGTTTATACCGTCACAAATAGGCCACCAGAAATATTTCCGGCGGACTTCCGGCGGAATTATTCCACTGTTATAGTTTCCAGCGAACTATTTTGCTCCATAAAAAAAAAAAAAAAAAAAAAAAAGCATAAAACTGGTGGAAGCAGCTGCACCAACCAGCCCCGCCTAGACCAGCCAACCCACCCGTCCCCATTTGTGTGCCCAAGCAAACCTGCAGCCAAACCGCACCGCTAAGCCGGCCAGTCCACCTAACCCACGTGAACCCGCCCAACGGGCCAAGCGACCTGCGAAACAGCCCGCCTTCTGCGGGATTTGAACCCCCGCCGACCCCGCCAATAAGCCCCAAACCAATGAGCCACTAAGGCAAAACTATTTTTTTTATTATTTATATTAGAACATAATATAAATTTAATCAATTTAAATAATTTAATTTAATTAGATAAATTTATTTTAACAATGAGTTATTATTTTAATTTAATAATTAATAGTTAATAATTTATTTAATTTATTTAATAAATTTAAGTTAATAATATTTAATTTTATTTAATTTAATAATGACTTATTAATTATTATTTAATTAATTTTATAATATCTAATTTAAATAATTTTATTTGATAATAAATTATTTAACTTAATTTAGCAAAATAATTAATTATAGTCATGTTTAGAAAAATAATAATTTTGGTCTGAAATTTCGTCGGAAATAAATTCACCAAAAAATGAATAAGAAAATCAGTCGGAGTAACATCAGAAAATCTGCCGGAAATGCTTCGCAGTTAATCCATAGGAATTTGTGATAATTTTTTTTTTTTTCGCCGAAAAAATTTCTGTCGGAATTGACCTATTTTCATGTAGTGGCGCAGCAAGAGAAACCAAATCCTACCTCAAGGAAGAAACCTGATAGTAACAGCGAGAGCCCAGCTCAAGCACAATATTCATGAAATGAAGAGAAAACCAAAGTTTTAACCCATATAAGATCGTAAAGATGATGCCTCATTAACATTAGAGTTGTAAAAGGGACCACCAAAACCCATAATGCCTTTACCATTAGAATCTCTGATGATACCACCACCACCCACCCTAGTATTAATACTAACAACATCCACGTTAAGCTTAAGAAAATTAACCAGAGGTTTCCTCCAAGAGATATATTTAGGGGCATTGATGATACCATCCCCAACCAAATCAATACCCAAATCAGCCGCATCATTGCCCAAATTTTTAAAATTCTTAACTGACAATAACTTAGCCGAGAACATGGCCACAATCTTATCTTTAATTCTATGGATAATTCTATTATGATTCATAGACATCCCGTTGAAACGGGAATTATTTCTATCCAGCCATAAAAATCAAAGAATAAAAAAAGGAATAACATTCCTGATAAGTCCAAACGAAGCCTTCATCAAACATATGCAGTTTCCTGTTTAGATTTAAGTGAATAAAATATTTTTTTCCCCTCAACCACCACATTCAAATAATCTAGTCTTATTTTCAATTTTGAGTAGTTTAAAATTTAGACCCTCAGTTGACTCCCTTTCTTCTCATAAATTCAAAGATTTAAAATATTATTTCACTCATTTTATTAGTTAGAGCTAAAGGCTTTTCATTGAACATTCTCACATCGTGTTAGTAATAATCTTGATCGTGTTATGTAGATGGTGAACCACCAAGGCATTAAAACATTCTGACACTTTTAATATTATAGAGCCACCCATAAGGGAAATTTGCTTCCTAAGATAAAAGGATCATTTATGACATCATGATCCATCAGCCATGCATAGGTTTCATCTTTTATTTTTATTTTTATTTTTTTGAGTCAATTAAGTCAAACTCTCACAAAGATCACATGCATAAGTTTTGAATCCAAGACCTCTCAATAGATAGCCAAAGCTCTCAACCAATAGATCGACATGAGCTGCATGTTTCATTTTTTAACTTGCTTATCTTCTATGCAATGATCAAAAGTTTTGTAATCGTCAATGTTGTTAGCCCGATACATTTTATCATACATAGTTCGACATATGGTGCAGTCATTCTCCTCAAAGTATTATTGAAGTTTTTACAAAAGATTGTAAATAATGCCCATGAGATGTCCAAGGAAAGATTTCGCAACAACTTCAAACTAGTCAATAATATCTATTAAAAATTATCCCTTCAATGATAAATATAATAGTCTAAGACTTTGTTTAAGACAGCTTTTTTAATGCTATATATCTAAAATAATTTTTTAGTTAGCAAATTTCTTGTTAAAAAATTTTTGTACTAAAAATTTGCTTTAAAAGTAGTAAAAAAGATGTCACAAACAAAATCTAAATCATAAATTAACACTACAGTAAAAACGTCAATTTCCAGCGTCAAATTTTCGTCGGAAAATAGCCAGGGGGGTTGGCTAACAACAACAACAACAAAGTCATCCTTTATATTTTGATGCTAACAAAAATAACAAGAAGCCTTTATCCCATTACGTGGGATCGACAACATGATTCATTTTTCTCTATTGTATTCTATTAAATGTCAAAATCTCTTTTAAATATTATAATTCTTTTGAACTTTTGGATACTGATCAACCGATATGCCTAGAATCTTGTGAAACCTCATTTGAATGTTATGAACGTCAACTAAATGGTGAGTTTGTCTCGACAAATCTCTTATGCACTAACATCCAACCTTGTCTGGTAATAATAAATTCACCAAATGCCTTTGAATATAATTGCTAGCAACTTTTCATGCTCTAGTGTTTAATAATGTTCATAGCATTGAGTCATGATCTTCTTTGTTAGCTCATTTAAGTCTTTAGCATCCTCTCTAGCGGATACCATTAGAAATAGAAATTCATAATCAGTGGAAGGAGATTCACCACAAGGGTTAACTGAGGTTGAAGACAACCATGGAATATATATCATTTATATAAGTTTATAAAGGTTAATATTTTGATGATTGCAAGAATAATATAAAATTAAGCTTAAGTGAGATAAATATATATAGCCGTAGACGAACGCATTGTTTACCTTAAAGCTCTTGAAGCAATTAAATAGAACTAGTTTAATGCTGATAAAGCTTACTTGGCTATACGATACATGTACTAGATGATAAAAAAATTGCCACTTAAGTTTCTTTAATTTGATAGTGAAGAGACAGCTTTAGGCTTCATTTTGGGACGGATTTTTAATTTTTCTTAAAACCGTTTTTTAGTTAAAATTTTTAATTTTTTTTTTATTAAAAAGTTGTTTTAAAAAGCAATAAAAAAACCGTCTCAAATAAAATTTTAATTCAGATACTATAAACAGCCTGCAATGTATTATTGAAATCCCTAAAGCAAAAAAAAAAAAAAAAGAATTTTTTAATCTCAAACTTTACCTTTGTTGGAATAGAAATACTTCATGCATTCTGGTTGACCTTCGATATTTTTCTGCCTACACTGAATGCCGGTCTAGCTGTGACTAAAGAAATACTGAGTTGTTACATAAAAATAAACTATGGATTCCAATTTGAAATCCTGGGTTGTTAAGCAGCTCATTTTAATCCGTTAGTTGAGAATTTTGACTATATTAATCAAAAAGTCTCAAATTCATGTAAGAACCCTTCTTTATTCGTATCACATACTGGCTCAGGATATTCCTTTCAGCTCAATGCAACATGCAATTACTTCTTAATCTTCAAGACTATTCTTCTATTTTTCATGATAACATTTCTCTTAGAAGATAAAAAAGAAATCCTTGCAACTCAAAGAAATCCTCTCAATTAAAAAATAAGTGCCTTGCATCCTTAGCTAAATTCAGCTCAACATATTCTCATCCAAATCTTTTCTTCCCCTTAACACCCAATTCTGTTCATCACACAACACATCCACTCAAATATTCACAATGCAGACACAATAGCGACAGCCACCTCCCTATTCTCCAACCTCTGCTGTCTTGAATCCTCCATTGTTGCCTGCGGCACCAGTGCCCGGCATGAAGGGCAGCTCGAATGAGAATATAGCCACATATCCACACAAGGAGCGTGAAAGGAATGCCTACATGCCGGCAGCTGCCGCACTTTCTCTCCTTCCTGGAACGCCGTAAGGCAAACTGAACACTCAGTACTGAATGATTGCTCTTCCTTATACCTGCAAACTGGTATGATTTCTACAGCTTTTGGCTCTTTTTTGATCCAGCAAGTTCTGAAACATTCCAAAAAGGACTCCATTTGCAGGCATCTATAGGAGTTTAAGAGTAGGGTGATGGCAATGGCTACCAAGACAAAGCTGACTATGATAAGGAGGAAGTAACTGTTAAAGGTGGGGGAAGACTTTTGCGGAGGGGAAGGAAATGCCATTGTGGCTTCCGTTTACATGGTGGAAGAAATTATGAGAGGGATGTAAAGATTATATATGAGATGAGATATCTAAATGGGTTTGCTTGACAAGCATTTTGGAAGGTTATGTTGGTTTGGTCATATTGTGAGAACCGGCAAGTAAGGTTGCCATTGCTTTTTTTTTTTTTAATAAATTTTTTTTTTTTTTGGCTTTTGGTATGTCGAGTATATGTTGATGGCGTACGTGGAGGATGGGTTAAGTTGCTGATTACTGTTCTGCTTGGTGTGATGAATATATATATATTATATTAATTATTTACATATATGACAAAACAATTTTTTATGAATATATTAATATAGCTGGAGAACTAAAATATTATATAAATAGATATAAAAATTTAAGTGTTAGATATGTAGCTATTAAGAACTCTCTGATAGGTATGTAAATCCGTTTATTTAATATAATATTGACATCAGATTAGCTGCAGATTTGAGTTATCTTTAGATGAAGAGCTATAGATTCATATTTTAGAAGCTAAAGAGTTAACGATTCTAAATAAAAATTTTACACAACTCTTCTTGGTCTATTGGTTGAGAGCTAAGGCTTCCAACTAAGAGGTCTAAAGTTCGAGTCTATGTGTATGCGTCGTGTGTGTGAGTTTGCCTTTAATGGCCTAAATGTCCAAAAAAAAAAAAAAATGAATAAAAATTTTTGATAGTTACTTCTCTGTGCTGCAGTTAGTTATCTATAGAGGTGTTGCTGTGATGATTTTAATTTGAATAAATTATTACTATATCAGTTTCCGGGTACTTGGCTTATTAGTTACGTTCATGTGGGCAAGAATGGAAGGAAGGCCCCAAAGTTTTTACATTTACGTAATTGCTCTTTGATACACGAGAGAAAGCTAAGAAATGATTTCTCTCGTTTGGGTGGTTCAGGAAATCATTAGTCAAGCAACTTTAAGATTTGTCCTTATCGTTGAATAGGAAAGCGAGGAGAAAAATAAGAACTTCTTAAGAAGTCTTTGCGGAAACTAGTAGGCTTTTTCTTCTAACCTCCGCCTGCAACTTCTTTCTTTTCTCAGGCCTGGCTAGTAATGTTAGCTAGAATGTTTAAAAAGATAGATGAAAAACTCTGACCGGATAGTTTGTAATACTGAAGAAAACTGTGAGCTTGGGGGTCCAATGGTGACCGGCCTCTTTAACGGTTTCTTTGAGGATAGCGATTTAAATGTGATTCAGGTGATGAATGAGGATTTCTTTATGAGTTCTGATAGGAAAGGCAAGAAAAATAAATGAAAGAATTACAAGTTCACGTATTCTAGTGGAAAATCCGCTAGATCCAATTATGTCAATTAGTGTTAGTTGGGCCTGTTTCTGGTTATGTATGTGTTTTTTTTTTCTGTTCTGGAGATGCTTGTCTTGTTTTTGGGTTTTATTCGATCGGTTGCTTTGATGTTATGTTGGTTGTGTGGCTTTGATGTTATTTTCTTGTCCTCTGGGGGCTATGGTTTCTGTTGGGTTATTGGTGTTGGTGTTGTGTTGCTTTCCTGCTATGGGTGAAGTCCCTTTTTATTTTGGTCTCTTGTTTGCTTTAGAGCTTCTTAACTTGATATAGATATTTGGGTGCTTGTGTTGTTGAGCTTGGCTAGAGGCCATGCTGGAGTTGTTGGTGTTGTTCGTCGTGACTGTTTTACTTGGTTTTGCTTCTTGGGTTTGCTTCCTTTTCTTGATTATATGGTCTTTTCTTTTTGTAATGTAATAGATAGGATCTCAGACTCATTAAGTTTTACTTCAATTGATGTACTTTTACAGAGCTTCTAACCCTCTAAGAATTTGCAACTTTTTAATTATGTAACGTGTAGGCCTCTTTGTGATTTTTAACCAAAAAAACTATTATACTAATAAGTATGAACTAAGTTTGGTAGAGAGAAATGGAGCATAAATATGCAGCAGTCTTTAAGTTTCATTTGATAGTTATTAGAAATTAAGCACAAATTAATGATAAGATATGACATAGTGTCAGAGTCATCCTCTAACGCTTTATTAATAGGTTTAGGTCGAGATTAATTAGTGCCACAAGATTGACTTATACATAAAAGTAAAACTATTTACTAAAGCTTAACAATTATTATTTATAAAATGAATATACCTAACTAACTTATAACTATCAAATTAAGTAGGAAACTCACAATAAGCTCTTGAAATGAATATGAAATTATTTTTGAGAATGAGACTTCATCGAGCCTTCTTTGATGAAGTCTTTGGTGAGTTCGTTTTGAGCTGGTAAGTAGCTTTTTATGCTTGTGCTAGTTCAATTAATAAATTCATTGTAATAAGGTGAACAGCCTTAACGATTTCATTTAAAGAGTTCTCTGCGGGATAGGTCTTTCCTTCAGCAAATTCAGAGAAATATTATTGAGGGCATCTCCAACTGAAAACCTCATTTTTCACGGCAAAGTATAGCAAAACTTTAAAATGCGGCAATTCTGTTCCATTAATCGAACTTCAATTTGCGGGCTTCTCTCGTCGTAACCGTCATTCTCCATTTCGCGGGTAAATCCCGTTGACACAAAAAAATTTAGCGGGTGAATAGTGCGACGCCAGTTTTGACGTCACACTGTTCATCAACAAACAAAAGCCTGAGAAAAATGCGTTCGGTTGCGACGTTTGAGGGACTCCATTCGGTTGTTTGCCGAATGGCTGAAGATGGTCTGAATTACTTCTTTAGTTGACTTGATTTAGATTCCGTTTGGAATAGCTTTTTATTGATTTATAAAGCTGATGTATAAAGCATTTTTTTTAAACTGTTGTACAAAGCTGTTAGCACAAAAAAAAAAAAAAAAAAATGAAGCAGCCCTACACGAGTGCTCTCTCTACGGCAGTAATCACTGACACAGGATAAACCTTCATCTCAACCTCCGGCAACCCACCGTCCCTCCCAGTATCACTTCCTTACCTCAGCTCGACAAACAGGACAACTAGAATGCAATAGAAGCCACTTGTCAATACACTGCACGTGAAAGCAATGCATGCATTCCGGCAGCTTCCGTACCCCATCGCCGTCGTTAAACTCCACCAAGCACACCGGACACATTCTCTCCTCATCGCCATCGCCGCCTCCAGAAACCACTTGCACGTCCTTTCGATAGATTTGCGCCGAAAGAACAGGCAACGACGACGCCGAAGCCTCGACGTCGACAACTACGTCTTCCGGCTGCCGGCTTCCAGAGGTGTTCCGGCGGCTGTAGAATCCCCAGTTGATGGCCACCCAGTGATAGATGGTTATAAGCATAGCGGCGAGTATCATGCAGAAGAGAGCAACTAGGAGGGCGGGGAGGGAGCTCCGGCTATCTACTGGCATTGTCGTTTTGTAAATGTTTGAAAGATGAGAAATTAATAACGAGCAATGCTGCAATTCTAATATAAATTCTTGTTTAAAATATTTCATTTGAAGTTTTGTTATGCAAATAAAAACAAAAAAAATATTTTAAATGTATTTGAAGGGGATTAAAATAGCTTACTACGTTGTGTGGAGGAAAAGGAATGATTAGCATATAGTTAAAAGAAGCTTATAAACGGACCGTAATTGCAGTGCTAATTGTTGACTGGATGTTTCTGAAAGTAACTTAGCTTGCACGTTATACTGTTTGGTAGTTTATGTGATTAAGAAATTTGATTGTAAATCAGTGCATGATGATCGTTTATATAGTTTTCATGAGTAAATTGCTTAACTTTTTGTACAATGATTTCAAAATTTTAAAATGTATAATTTGTTGTTTATAGATTTTGTTTGGGACAGTTTTCTTAGTACTTTTTAAAATAAATTTTTAGTACAAAAATTATATTTTTTAACTAAAAAATTATTTTAAATAGTAATAAAAAAGTTGTTTAAAATGAAACTTTAATTTATCAATTTGATGATCAATCATCAAATAAATATATTAAAATTAGTGAATTAATTATGATTGTATTTTAAATGCTTTGAAGGCTTTGGAATGAATAAAATGAAAATTATGAGGGAATTAGGGGTCTAAGTGAATAATTTATTTGATGAATAACTTAATATTTGTTTATATTTGATTATTTACATAATTGAATAAATTTGTTTAGATAAAATATTAAAAGTTCATGAAATAAACATTTTGACTTGTTTATTCATTTATGTTTGCAAACAAATTAGTTAATTTTTTAACATTACCTTGCTAAAAGCACGATAAACATACATTTTATGATTGTTTTATTTTTTATTTGATTATTTATTCTATGTTATCAAAATAATTTTCCCACAATTTATATATTTTAAAACTCGATATATCATAAAAAATTTATATTGATCCGGCACGAATCCCAAGGTAAAATTAAGTTGGAAACTTCCGAAATTAAATTTGGGACCATTCGAACTCCAATTTCAGCAAACTTATAGTCGAACTAAACGTCTCGAAAAATGCAAACCCAACGACACCAAATCCGACTCAATCCTAGCCCAAATTGGTCCAAATCAAAGACCTTGAGCACATTTGGAAAGTTCAAGCCATAAATTGGATGACCAAATGACTTCCAAACATGACATGCTTATAGTCGAATCAAGCGGTTCAACGAGATGAATCCAACGTGCCCAAGATCGCCAAATTCTGATATCATTAAGATATTCAAATGTTCAAGAAACGGTCTATGATCAAGGGGATCAACATCGGCCGTCCACCACTCCGACATTACCTTTGATTTTCTTCCATAATAATATTTTTGTTTTTTTTATTAGGCAGGCAATGATCAGTTCTCACCAGCTAGCATTGAGGCCAAAACAAATGGAATATATCATATATTGCTTATTCAGGCATGCTATTCAGTTGATCTCACCAACTAGCATTGAGGCCAAAACAAATGGAAGAGATAAAATCTATCAGGTATAATAAACTATAGTGTATCTTTTGCGAAAGAAATGGATGATATTCTTCTGCCAAAGAAATGTGGGTGTTAGGTTTAAAAATAAAAGTTGCAAAAGAAAATGTTGAGATTTTGATTTGGATTTGTTTTATATCAACACTACTAAAAATTCAATTTGCGTCAAAAGAAGGATTTTGCCGATATTGCTTTAATTTGATAGTATTTAGGCATCATGTAATCTATATTACATGTTTTTGGTATCTCAATTTGATTGTGTTTTCTCAAATTATTAGTTTACATGGCTCTCGATTTGTTTGTTAGTTTTACAATCTTCGGTCTCGATTAATTGCCCATTAATATGTTGTTTATAATCACTAAATTTATATTTCTATATTATTTTATGAAAATTTATAATTTGATCACAAAATTTAAATTTTTGGCATTATATATTTTTTAATCTGTGCTACTCTTTAGTAGCGGTTTTAACTCATGCTAAAAGTGCTGTTAAATCTTTCCTATAATAGCATTTGTGAAACCGCTGCTAAAGCCTTTCCAATGAATGTAAATACATCGGGTGTGTAGCGGTTCCTAAACCGTTGCAAATAAATTAGCAGGTATTTAAACCGCTGCAATAGGCCATAAAAAGTGACGCAAAAACCTGATTTATTAGTATATTGGGAGGCCAAGAGTCATCACCCAAAAGGAGATCGCTAAGATGAGAAATTTGAAGCGGCAACCGATCCCTACGAAAAGGAATAACCTGCACAAAAAGAAACAGATAGACATCCAAAAAATAGATAGATAGCTCTAGAGAAGTTATCTTTCCAATGATGTCATAGAAAACTAAGGTTAAAAAATATTGAGGGAGCTGAAATGCATGAGACGAAGCAACTCATTTTGTATTATAAAATATCTAAACATTATAGTCATCCTTGTCGTTATGTCCATATATATCTTGCCAACACTTATATTAAGATTCAACTACTTTGAAATTTATCTTGCAAACTTCACTTCTCAGCGATTGGAGAAGTTCCATGCAACCTAAGTACTCTTTTAACATAAATTAGTACAACCCAAAACAATGTAATAAGATAAGGGCTTCAAGCTTAGGTAAAGAAATATAAAATTTGTTCAGACAAAAAGCAAGATCTCAAAATCTTGTTATTGCTTGAAAGCACAAATTTATAGCAAAATGGTGATCTTACACTTTGTATTTGATCTTTAACAATGATGATCTATTCACAATGGATAGAGAATAACCAAGCTAATAATAAAGGTTTCATTTGGAGTGATTTTCTTAATGCTTTCTAAAATAGATTTTTAGTACAAAAATTTTTCGTTCAAGAGATTTTTGTACTAAAAAATTAATATTGTATAGCTTTCTAGTTTGAGATATTTTTTATTTCTATATTTTTTATTTTAATGTGAAATAAAAATATATTTGATATTTTAAATATTTTTTTTAATTGTATATTGTATAGAAGCTAGGCGATGGCAGGCGGCCATTGTGGCTGGTGGTGGTTGCCCTGTTTAATTTTAATTTAAATAATGAAAACCCCAAAATAAATAAATAAAAACTATTTCAATTATTTTTAAAATTAATTTGATTCACTATTAAAATAAACTATAAAAAAAGTTAAAAATTATAAATCAATTAATTTTTGATGAAAATAAAAGTAAAAAGCGATCCAAAGAGGCTCTTAAGGAAATACTTCATATTCTTTGTAGTACTTGCAATAGAATTGGTTAGCTACTTTTTTATTATTTTATTTTTTAATGGGGGAGAAAGCCCCAAATTTTATTAAAACTAAAAGGAAAGATACAATTGCCAAATCAAGCTAGCAACGCACCCAAAGCTAAAATTTCCACCGATGCAAAAAAACCAAGTTAAGCTGATAAGAGGACTCAGCCTAGCATTCTTGCATCCACCAAGTAGCTCAGAGACGACCATCTATTGGCGGAATAAGCCACAAAGCAACCATCAAAATCACCATGGTTGCCAGCTCAAGGCCAACCAAGGGTTGCAGGAATGCTTCATCATAGTCCACCACCAAACTAAAAACCGCACAAGCACAACACAAGTCATTATTTTTTCTTTGATTTGTTCTTAGACCTTTTCCCAACACTAGTAGAAATAGATTGATCAGCAAAATGGCCTGCCGCTGAATTGAATTTAACACGAGGATCTTGGAACTCATTTTCATTCTCATCAAAATCATCGTCGGTCACATTTAACCAATCTAAATGGTTCACACAAGATTTACTGACTGAGGCGGCCAGATGGGTTTTTAATTCCACATGGATACAACCGAAATAGGAATATCAACAATAGTGGTCGGCAAAACCAAGTTAACAGAAGGATAAATCACATCCCCACTAAGTGTCCCTCCATGGACAACCAAATCCTCAGCACCCATAATGACCATAGAATCGCCATTGCCAGCCGTCTCTACATGAGTAGAGACCAAAACCGCACAACCATCATGACCCAAGACATCAGAAAAATTTGGAGCCGAAGAAACAGGCAAAGTCGAATAAAAAAAAAATACTTCCTCCTCTTCAACAATAGGGAGAGATGGAGTAGGGGAGGGAATATAATTAACTAAGCAAGAGACAGGGCTCATGGCACCCGCATAATTAGAATCATGCTTGCATTATCAAAAATGATACTAGCAGCTTCCTTACAGTACTCACTAGAACCAACACATATAACATTTTCCTTATACGAAACAACAAGACCCTCTGCCAAAGCCACATGAACAGCATCACAACCAACAATCCCTAGAATTGAAGTAATCACAGGACTCGGATCCTCCCCAACCTTCTCCTCATTAACAACCAAAGAGGACACACCCAAAGCATGACGCTTAACATTTCCAGCCATAAGAGTATTAGAATTAGACAGAGGAGCCAAAGCACAGTGACTCCTAAGATGACCAAGACGTTTAAAATACTCGCATAAATAAGGAAATACCTCCTTTTGCACCTTTTGGATATACCCAGAAACCTCAGGCCCAAGTCAAATTTGAGATGGATAAGTTTTAGTAATGTTGAACTCCACCAAAACACGCGCAAGGGATGGCCTAGATCTTACAGAAGTGTTAGTAATAACCTTTAAGGGTCTACCGAACTAAGAACCTAATATGTGTAAGATATGGGGAGAGTAAAGATGAAGTCTTAGATTAGAATAGGAAACCCAAATCGATATGATCGGAGATTCACAACTGATGTCCAGGAGCGGAGACCATTTAGTGAGCTTCATGAAACAGTTATTCACCAGATATGAAAGATGGCAAAACACTCAGCAAAATTCTAGATCATTAGAAAGTTAAACCATAACATGCGTCTGATCAAGCACCATTACAGAGAATTCATAATTTAGTTTCAGAGTGAAAAAAAAATGTGAATCACGTCCAGAGATGGACGACGCATGGGAAAAAATTGGCCAAAGCGAATTGAAAAGGCACAACAAGAGCTCTAATTTCATCCTCATAAATCCACAACGAGGGTAAACCACAAAAAATTTCTTGACGGATCTCAGGGAAACAATACGACGAGAAAGAAACCGAAAGGGCATTAGCAAACGACTGAGTTTTAAATGAAACATTCAAAAAGCCCGGATCAACAACCCGTCGGATAGTCATTCCAGTCATAAAGGCCCGGAGGAGGAAAGTTGAGGCTAACAAACCCGAAAAAAACAACGGAGAAAAACGAACAACAAGAAGAGAAGGAAAGGCAACTTCCCTGAAGAATCCAGACGGATGCCGACCGAGAAACGAAGGCAAAGAGCATCAAACTCTCCCGAAAGAGCAGCTAGTGCTTTTACTATTATTTTAGTTATTAATTTGTAGTAATGGTCTTACATATTCAAATTGGTTTAGATTTAATTAATTTTAAGGAACATGATTGGATTTACGGGCTTTTTTGATTTGAAGGAAAACGAGTCTTAAGATATCCAAATTCAAGAGTTTTAGGATTATTTTGGTTGGTTTGATGAAAAAATTATTGTAGATTAAAATTTTAATTAATTTCAAATTCCCTTTGCAGTTCATTTTTTATGTATTTAAAACTCACATATTTTTCACCAAATTCAAAATAAATTGTAAGCTTTCTTTGCTATTGATGTTCGTTGTTGTTGTTGCCTAGCTACCACCGCTGTCATCATCTTTGCCTGTAGCCCGCCACCACCCTCACTCGCTTCTAGCTACCACTATCATCACAAGTTATAGTCGCCGCCACTCACTTCATTTTTATATCAAGTACGCAGTACCTTTATCTTTCACCTCATTTTAGCCCATGTCACAAATTTTTTTCAAATTTTTTACATAAAAACTTGATAGCACTTGCTTTTTTTTCTCTATATGTACTAAATATTCATATAAAATTAAGATGCAAAGCTCATTTTCCTATCCTCTTAAATTTCTTCAGTACGCAATACTTTAACTTTCACCTTATTTTACTATTTTCTCTCGCGATTGAATGAGTGTATGTTGCTAAGGAACTGCTATATTTTTTGTAGTGGTTAGTATTGAACGTTGATTAATTATCTCTCTCTTAATTATTTTATTTACGAATTTGTAGTATTAGTTGTCCATATTCGAAATGATTTGCTTTTATTCAATTTTGTAGACATGTTCGGATTGAGTAGCTTTGTTGTATTCATTTGATGACGACTATCTATGATTGGTTTTTGAGACATGTGGAAGTCAGTTTTATATGTGACATAATAAAAGATTTTTAAGGGGCAGTCGATATTCACATGCGCTTATTTTTTAGTCCATGTGACGAGAGATTATTATGTGTGGACGTTAAATGTATCTGAAGGTCAATTAGGAGCTGCCATGTCAAGTAATGTACTGTGTATTGGGTGATGTGGCGGCTCCTGATTGACATCCAGACTGTTAACCATCAGAATATTGGCAATCATAAAAATGAGTTGCTGCTCAGTCATAAGTAACAGGTAATTATACCGGTAAGTGGTCATTACCCACTGCTCCACTTCCAGCACTGTCAACGCCCTGCTCCTCTGCCACTGGCTCATAACCGACTCTACACTTTATCCTCTCTACAGCTTGTCTTCCTATAAATACATGTATTGAGCTAATACCAAGATATACAAGAATGAAAAAGCATTGCAGCCGAAACTCTTTCTTCTCCTTTTCCATCTTTCTCTAACTCTGTTTTGCAGGAATCTTCATGGTATCAGAGCCATGGCTGACAGTCAAGCTTCTTCAGCATCTCAGGCCATCTCTACCAAAGCAGTCGTTGCAGACATCTCCATTCCTGCTCCGCTGAAGTTCATCATCTCAAACATAAAGCACATAGTGAACATTCAGCTTAACAGTGAGAATCATGCCTTATGGAAGCTACAGGTGCTTAAAATTCTCTCTGCAAATGGCTTTGAAGGATTCGTTTTTGGCACTGAGGCTTGCCCGCTAAAACTAGTCACCTCCTCTAATGGCGACATTACACTCAATCCAAAATATCAGATCTGGCAACTTACAGACCAAAATCTGGCAGCTGCATTGTACTCAACCATTTCACCAAGTATTCTACCATACGTATTAACGCTGCAGACCACGCATGAAATCTGGGAAGCTCTTGAAAGAAGACTCCAACCAACAAATCGCTCTAGGGTCATTCAACTTAAGAATGAACTATACCGTATTGAGATGAAGGATCAAACTGTTAATCAGTACCTAGCACAAGTAAAGTCTTTAGTAGACAATATAGCAGCTGCAGGTTCGACGATAGAGCCCGAAGATATCATTTTGCACATACTAAATGGATTGCCATCTTCATACAACGGATTCAAAACCGCCATTCGTACTCGACCATCCAGCATTCCGTTAGATGAGCTCTATTCTCTGCTATTAAGCGAAGAGATTAACATTCAGAATGATAGATCTAAAGACACTACTGCTCCGTCCGACTCAACTGCTCTGGCCACATTCAAAAACTACAGCAACAACCGTTACCCTCCAACTGATCAAAACAGAGCAAACCGTGGCAGAACATCTGGAAACAGAGGATTTTCACCAAAAAACCTCAATAACTCCAGTCGCTCACAGCGAAACTTCAACGGTAGAGAGAATGCTGCTCCCCGTATAACTTGCCAGATATGCAACAAGATCGGCCATTCAGCTGCTCAGTGTTGGCATCGTGCAAACCTGCAGTACACACCAACAATGGCTTCTCCACAGCGCAGTTTCTTCACGACACAGCAAGCTACTCCACTCTCTGATTGGTATTTGGATTCCGGAGCTAGTTCCCACCTCACTTCCGATCCTCTTCAACTCCAATACTCGCAGCCATACAATGGAACCGATAACATTTCCACAGCCAATGGCCCCTCTCTCCCGATCCAATCCACTGGTCAAGGAATCCTTCCATTACCAAACACCCCACGTAAGCTTCTTCTACAAAAACTTCTACACGTTCCCTCTCTTACACATAATCTACTATCTATTCACAAACTTACAACTGATAATAATTGTTCCATATGCTTTGACACTTTCGGATTTACCATAAAGGACAATCAGAATCATCAAATTATCCTTAAAGGTTGGAGCAAGGACGGTCTCTACACCATACCCTCTCAACCTCACTCAGCCCTTCACACATCTCAATCATCCAGCTTCATCTGGCATGCGCGCTTGGGTCACCCACACCTTCAGCTACTACAGCATTTATCTAGGAAAATCCCTACGTTATGTATTTCCAATACCACGTCTTTACTTTGCAACTCATGTAACATGGCTAAAAGCCATAAATTACCTTTCAAATTTAATGAAAAGAAAGTTTCAGCTCCATTTACAATAGTTTACTCAGATGTGTGGGGTCCCGCACCCATTTCTTCTTTAAATGGCTACTATTACTATGTAATCTTCATCGACGGTCACACACGATTCTCATGGCTCTATCCAATGCGCGCAAAATCTGAAACCGTTCAAAAATTTCAGCAATTCCTGCAGCTTATACAAACACAATTTAACACCAAAATAAAAACATTTCAATCCGATGGAGGTGGAGAATACCAATCAACAAACTTTAAAACACTACTATCTATCAATGGTATTCATCACCAAATGAGCTGCCCCTACACCCCTGAGCAAAACGGCACTGCCGAGAGAAAACATCGCCACTTAATTGAAACCACTCGTACACTTCTCCATGCTGCTCACCTACCTCTTCAATTTTGGATAGAAGCTCTGCTAACTGCAAATTATCTGATCAACAGACTCCCCTCTAAAACACTTAATTTCAACTCTCCATACCCAACTTCTATATCAAAAAGAACCATCTTATTCACACCTTAAAACTTTTGGATGTCTATGTTATCCTTGGCTCCGACCTCTCTCACCAAACAAACTTCATCCACAATCAACACAGTGTATTTTTGTCGGTTACTCCACCAATCACAAAGGGTATCGCTGTTTCAACATCCAAACCGGTAAAATACACATCTCACGTCATGTTACATTCCACGAACAAATCTTCCCCTACTCACCAGACAAAACATCTCTCACTCCAATATCTACATCCTCACCCAGCATCTCTCAGTCTCCCCTCACTCTCATTCCTGTCTCCACACTATCATATCCTCCTCCTAACAACACCATCACACACAACACCGAAATTACCTCACAGTCCCAGCCCATACCAAGTCCTGCATCTATATCCTCTGCCAGTCACTCCTCGAACACTTCTCCATTAATCTCTCCCACACCCACACCGACCACCTCAATGGCACCTCAATCTCACCATCCAATGCTTACCAGATTTAAAACTGGTCACTTAAAGCCCAAACAACAACTCAACCTCTTAGCCATTCCCCAAACTATCTCTACTCCAACATGCTTCGGTCAAGCAATCAAATCCAATTCTTGGAGACTAGCTATGTCCGATGAATTTACTGTGCTCCAGAACCAAGGCACATGGACGCTGGTTCCACCGCCATCTCATCGCAATGTACTTGGAAGCAAATGGACTTTTCGAACAAAATTAAATCCAGATGGCAGCCTTGATCGCTATAAAGCACGACTTGTTGCCCAAGGGTTCAAGCAAGAACTCGGAATTGACTACAAAGAGACCTTTAGCCCTGTAGCAAAGATGCCCACAATTCGCATAATGCTTACCATTGCGCTCTATCGAAACTGGCCAGTACTCCAACTTGATGTCACAAATGCATTCTTACATGGTCAACTATATGAAGAAGTATACATGAAACAACCTCAAGGTTTCATTGATGAAGCTCATCCCAATCATGTGTGCAAATTGAACAAAACAATCTATGGCCTCAAACAAGCCCCAAGAGAATGGTTTCAAACCCTCACCAATTTTCTTCAATCTCTGGGCTTCATTTTCAGCAAATCAGACCCCTCACTGCTGCTCTACAATAAGCAGGACATTGAACTCTATATCCTACTTTATGTAGATGATATTCTAATCACTGGCAATAGCACAGCTAGCATATCCGAACTAATTTCCAACCTGCAGACAAAATTTTCCCTCAAAGAGCTGGGTCCCATCTCATTTTTCCTGGGCATTCAAGTCTCTCATACATCAACTGGCTACTTTCTCAGTCAAACACAATATGCTCAAGAACTACTTCAAGCTGCCGGACTTCTTACGTGTAAACCAGCTCAAACTCCTATTACCGTCAAGCCAGCAGCAGAACACAGCACCTTTCTCGATCTGGATCCAACTCAGTACCGCAAGCTAGCAGGCAGCTTACAGTACTTAACCATCACACGCCCTGATATTGCCTACGCTACCAACATAGTCTGCCAGCACATGCATCAACCAACTGGGAAAGATTTCAACACACTTAAACGTCTCCTCCGATACATTCAAGGCACCCAACAGTTCGGTTTACCGATCACACGAAGCACACTACAACTCCAGTCATTTTCGGACTCTGATTGGGCAGCGGACTCAGCTGATAGAAAATCCATTTCTGGTTGCACTTACCTTGGCAGCACTCTCGTTTCTTGGTATGTCAAGAAACAAACAACTGTCGTCAAATCATCTACTGAAGCTGAATACCGGTCCCTGGCATCAGCTACTTCTGACATCATTTGGCTGAGAAGAATTCTGGCCGACTTCAAAGCCCTGCCCTCCAAACCCACAATTCTCTCTTGTGACAACACCTCAGCATTGGCATTAGCCAACAACCCAGTCTTTCATGCCCGAACAAAACATATTGAAATTGACTTTCACTTCATTCGAGATCGCATTCTCTCCAAGGAAATTGAAGTACAACATCTCAACACATCGGAGCAGCCTGCTGATATTCTTACTAAACCTCTAGCACTATCTAGATTCCGATACTTAAGGGACAAACTGACGATTCACTCATCTGAATCATAAGTTTGCGGGGGGCTGTTAACCATCAGAATATTGGCAATCATAAAAATGAGTTGCTGCTCAGTCATAAGTAACAGGTAATTATACCGGTAAGTGGTCATTACCCACTGCTCCACTTCCAGCACTGTCAACGCCCTGCTCCTCTGCCACTGGCTCATAACCGACTCTACACTTTATCCTCTCTACAGCTTGTCTTCCTATAAATACATGTATTGAGCTAATACCAAGATATACAAGAATGAAAAAGCATTGCAGCCGAAACTCTTTCTTCTCCTTTTCCATCTTTCTCTAACTCTGTTTTGCAGGAATCTTCACAGACACATTCGACATCTGCACTTAATAAATTTTCCCATATGACTATAGACGCTTGCAGTTTAAGGGGCTATTTGGTTTAGGGTATTTAGTGTGCACTGTAATGTGAATATGTGGCTTTTGAATTTTTCCGCATTTGGTACGAAGTAAAGTAATGCTATAGTAACGAAGTAAAGCATTCCAAATTCTCTCGGCCATGTATTTGCGATGTATTTGAAACCCGCTAAAGTCAAGCGAGTTCCAAATACACTGCAACTCTCTCGTACAAAAAAAGAGTGAAATCCCAATTGTCCTCCCACAAGTGTTCTTCCCTCCTTCGCCCTCCTGGAGAAGCCGTCCTCATTGTAACAGGAGAAGAAGGTCGCCATTGAAGCTGCCATCATCATGGAAGACAACCAAAGAGCCTTAAAGTATTATAAATATAATGTATTTACTTTACATTACATTTCTTTTCCAAGTAATTACCAAACAATCCCTTAATTCTTCGTAATTCCCATTGTTTTCATTTACTGTGCTGAGAGTTTTGGATCACTTTTATTTTTTATTTTATTTTATTTATTTATTTAATATAAAATACATTTGATATATAGATATATATTCTTAATTTTCTTAAATATTGATTAAATATCTTCATACAATAATTGAAATAGTCTTGGGAAGAACAGTTGTAGCTAGAATTGGTTGCCAAAGGTAGTAGCTAATGATGGTTGGGAGTGTCGACTGGGTTTAGAGGCTGGCGGCCCATGATTGGTGATTGTTAAATTTAAAGGTGATGGAAATGTAATGTTTATTTTTAAAAACATTAAAATATATTTGTTGATTTGATTATTTTAAAAATAATTTGATTTATTTAGTTGAAAACGAAAGATAAAATATTGAAGAAAAAGTGAATCAAGATACCCTCACAAAAAAATTGATTAAAATGAAATTAATATTCTTAATTTTATTTGACTTGAAAGCTACATATATAAGTTTTAAAACTTGTCATAAGTAAATTTTTAATAGTTTATTCTCACCTATTTATTTTCATAAAATATTATTGTAGAGTCATCACTTAAAATTTAAACCAATCAATATCTATATTAGAAAATTTATATAATTATATTTTATCGAAAATTTAAACCCCTACTTCAAGATTTTTTTTCCCTATAAGTTATCTAATCTCTTTAGGTTTTTTATATTATAAGAATTTAAGCATAAGATATTATAGTTTAGATCTTAAAGATAATACATTACAATTGAATGACTTAAAGTATGCGTATTAATATATGACACGACCTGATATTCTAACTTGAACCTGACTCGAAAATTTTAGATTTTGGTCGGGAGATTTAGCAAATGGGTATTGACCTTGATTTTCACCCAACCCTAGGTCAAATGGGGTTGACTTGGTCAACTTGACCAAGCCAGACCCCAAGACTTATTCCATTGAGTTCAGTGGGTCTAGCCTAGTCTGTGGAGCTCAGACTCAGGCCTTGGGTCAACCTGGTTGACCCAATTGACCAAAATCCCTTTCATTTAAATTCAAATCAACTCCAAAACCATCCTTGGCTCAATCCTCCACCTACTTAGGTCTAATGACCATGTTGACAGGGTCAACCCAAGTCTTATATGGTCAAATTTGACCTATTCAAGTCAAATCCACCCTTTTTTAATGCATTTAAATGTTTCCTAATCATGCATTGACCCAAAACCACGGCTAGGGAGCCCAATTATCTCCTTATTAATCCTAGATGTGATCTAAGACGTCCATCAAAGGTTTGGGTCTATATATAGCCTTGTTAGGGCTTCATGTAGAAGACTTTTTGCTATTGCTTTCTCCCCAAGCCTCCTGAGCCCGAACCCTCTCGTGTGTGAGCTCCCATAGTCTCTCCCCACCTTTCCCAAGTCAAACCCATCTTCAAATCCTCGTCGACGGTGAGATCTCCGTCGAACTGAGACCACAAACATTCCAAGGAGGATTATCGACTATCCACTACTTTTCAAACCTCGATTTAACCTAGGAAAATATACGAGAATAATCTACAAGCTCAATCGAACTCAAATCCCGAAGATTCAACGATTAAATCTCTCAAAAACCCTAGGCCTAGGTCACAACATATAAAGTTAAATAGCTTTTCAAAAAGTGCTTTTCAGATCACGAGATCTCCTCCCCATGAATGCTCTTCATGCCTAAAACAAAGGTTTAAAATTTAGTCAAAATCCCTCAAGTCGTTTGTGAGAGTGAAGCAATAAATGTTTTTAGGGTTTCAGGTTACGCCTTCGTCCACTGGGAGAAGATTCGGAATGTTGTTCTCGCGATCAATGGCTAAGATCCCATAGTTCCGAGGATTAGATCGACCTCAGAGTTCAATCCTGCGTTCTTGCTCTCGATCCGACGAAATAAAGATTATCCGCTTGAAACAACGGATGATTCGACGGTCAGCATTAATCGCTAACCTAGTTAATAAAATCGCGTCTATGGCATAATAATTGTCACAATCATGCGGCAATCATTGCTAGCGGCTTAATCATCGTGCCATTATTCAATGATTGCCCATGGATCACGGATCTAATCAGGGGACGCCACGTAGCCCGCCACCATTATTTAATTTAAAAAATAGTTTTATAATTATTTTTAAATATTTTTTAATTCTAAATACATTAAAAATTATTTTAAAATTATTTTTAAATAAAAAAATACATATAATATATCAAAATTTTTAGAATTTTATTCCTTTCATTTAAATTAAAATAACTTTTAAATATATTATTTATTTTAAAATTATTTAAATTATTACTATAATAAATATTTTATAAAAAATTAAATATTTTATATTAATCTATTTTAAATAATTAAATAATTATTTTAAAATATATTAATTTAAAATTAATTTAATTTAATATATATTTTTATGTTTTAAATATTTTTTTATTATTTAACCCTAAAATAATTAATTAATACCTATTAATATTAAATATTTTAAATAATAAAAAATAAATAATATTTTATTTTTAATATCATAGATTTAGTTCTAATTATTTAATTCTAAATTAAGTAAATTATTATTTTAATAAATTTATTTTTAATTTTATATTTAAATTCTTAATTAATAATTAATGAAATTCAAAATTCAAATATTTTCCCCTAAATTATAAAAATTTTATTTTATATTATTTTAAATTATTTCTTTTCAAATTTAGAGAACTTTGATAATTAATTTAATTTAATTTTAATTTTTTTTTTAAATATTAATTATTTTAAATTATTTTAAAATATCTTTTAAATACTTTAAACTTTAGAAATTCATAATTAATTCATTTTAAATCCTAAAAATATAAATAATACTTTAAAATTTTCAAAGAATTAAGTATTTTTATTTAAAACTACTTTCAGATGTCAAAACTTAAATTTTCTTAATTATTTATCTATTATTTAATTATTTATATACTTAAATATTATTTAAATTTATAATATATTAAGTGTTTTCAAATTAAAAGTAATTTTGAAATCATTTTGAAACTCCCATTAGGTGACCTTTTGGACCCTTTTAGTTTAATGGGTAGGTTGACCCTGGACCCTTTAAAATCCGTTAACTCAACTGAAACTTTAAAGAATAACATCACAAGCATTAAAACTAAACAACCAACTAAATTAACTAAAATGGACCTAAGACATTAATACTTAAACTTTAAACTAAAAACCCCCTTTTGACCTTTAACAAATCAGATTACAAACAACTTGAATTAATTACTCAATATATGACATATCTAAAGCCATACATCCTACTACACACATAGAATTATTTATTAGGGCATCACTTTTAGCTCTAAGTTAGGCCGATGATTTTCTTTTCTGTCTCTGTGATGTGACGCTCTTGCATCTAGCATATGTGATAGTTATTTTGTTGTGATTATTGAGATATTTCTTTTATAACCACACTTTTTTTATGATGTATTGTGTGATAGATTACCCATAGGATAGGGGAGATCTTGATACTAATAATATTTTTTAGATGTGGTCATGCTCATGCAGCTCTAATAAAGTGGACTAAAATCATAAATAAATTTTATATAAATGCTTGTTATATATCTTTAGTCGCTTAGCCCCCAAATAAATAAGAGCATGACCAAGTGTGATTGACATGAGTATTTTCATTTTCATATATAACTGCTTAGGTTATTTTATATTAACTACTTAAGATAACCATGTAGAAGAATTTAAATTTATTTTTTATAATGTAAATGTAATTTATATGTAATATATTGAGTTGTGAAAGCCTTCAAAAATAAGGCATTTCAAATACCAGGGATCCAAAAGAAAAAAAAAAGGCCTATCATATGAAATTTCTTTCTCATTTAGGTACCCTTATGAAGGATAAATCCTACGAAGACTGAAGGCGATCCATAGAAGAACTTGAATACGAAGACGAAAATGAAATGTCATATTTTTAAGACTTGCATCATTCAGTAGTATTAGAATCCAAGTTGTTGTCAATAGAGCCGGGCCACCATAATTTTTCTGCAGACCCTGTGTTATACTTAAATAACACTTGTCATGAACTTTCTTTTACTATGATAGTTTTATTTATATTGATGTGTTTATTTTGTTTGTATCGTAGAAATTGCCTGTTTTTTTATATTTCTTTCTTATATGTGTGTGCGCCTAATATTGTTAGGTTCTTTAAGAATTAAATCTTTTATACTTGTAATTAAAATTTAATATTTTATGAATTAAATTACATATAAATCTAACGACTTAGGAAATTGTCGGAATCGTTTGGGTCACATGCATATTAATACATTTTTTCTCTCCTTGCTTTAAGACACTTTCCCATATGTTGGTAAAGTCCAGATAATCTAACCTATGAGGATGAGGTGTTGGATCTGAGGAAGTCTAATATTTCTAAAAAAACTATTTATAAGGCTTTTTTAAATTTTAAGCATTTCTAATTTGAAAATTTTAACTAATATGCATTACATTAGAAATTAATTAAATTAAAATTTAATTATATTAGTTCTAGCATCATTCTACCCTTCATAAGTATAAGACTTTAGGAACATCTATAGATGTTGGCCTTAACTTCTAATAAATGAGCCACCCACCCACCTTTCATAAAGAGCAGACAACTTGGATTTTTTACGCTTAGGTGGTTAGCTGGCATTCTTTTTCAGGCAGGATATGTGATGCCCCAGATATCAATAGTGAAAGGATTCGTCGACAGTCTTGATCAATCTCCATTCCAGTTGCCTTGCTCGGACCTGAAAATTTTTAACCACATATAATGAGCATACAAAGCCCAGCAGGTCACCAAAGCCTACAACTGAAATCAAAGCACGGCGATACTATCAATATGCATGTCAGTCAATCAAATCCATATCAGTCAATGGTCAATAAGTCTATGCAATACGGAAATCCATAGTCAATAAAACCAGTCAATGTAGAGGCAGGCGAATCGATAAATCAATTCAATAAATCCATGTCAATCTCGAAGAAATCCGTACACAATAGGAACTCAATCAATCCGTCAAATCAATCGCTATCAAATCAAATCAATGAGGCCTAATCAATACTATCTATTCAATGAAATCAAACAAGAAAAGCAGTACGATAAATCTCAATCTATTCTAACAGTGAATCCATGCAGTAGTCAATACGGTGCAGAAACAATAACAACAGTGAATCTATATGCAAGATCAATAAATCCATAGGCAGTAGTAACAATGAATCTATAAGCAGAAATCAATGAATCTATAGGCAACAGTGTCAATGATTCTATACTATTCATGTCCATGCTATCAATGCAATATCTATATCCATCCATTTCTATATCAATGCTCAATGTTGATGCACAACAATCAATCAATGAAATCAATGAAATCGTACGATACAGTAAATCCATAAATCTATCAATAAAGCCGTTCAATAAATCCATCAAGATCAATAAATCAATCAGAAATCAATAAATCAATGCATATCAGGAAATCCATATGATACAATATCGTATACATGCAATTCCATACAATGGTCTTACTCGACAAGCACAAACACTAGCTATGATCAATAGTGCTGTTGTAGAATCCATATTGCTGTTGTAGATATCCATACGTTGGTTTCAATCAATAAGAGTCGTCACTCTTTTTGCCCGTCGGCCGCCCGTTAGCATATAAAACTCCTTATGACTCCCAATCGTTATATCAATGATCAATGGTTTAAAGGAAAGCCCGTCAGCCCACCATCCTGTACAGGTCAATATCAATCTCCAACCAACGTTCAACCAGGTTCCCACTTGTCTTTCAGTAACAATCAATTCAATCAATAGTCAATGCAATAATCGATGCAATAAGCAATATTAAAGAAATCTAGAACAATCATATCAATAATCATAAGCATATCAATCTAATCTATCAATTCCAAGCAAATCAGAAAATCTACGAAAATCGGGCAGCGTAACGGCAGTCTATCAAATTTACACAAAAATCCTACAAAAAGCACAAATTCCAAATTTCTCCAAATTACAGTAGAATATTAACGACATCAATACAAGACTATTATTCTATAGAATCCAAATCCAAATCAAGTCCTGATATTTTTCTATTCGATTAAAATCGCGTAGAATCAATTCCGACCGGTAAAATCTTTGTAGAAAATAGTCAAATCGTGTACAATAGTCATATCTATAACATACCAAAAGTTGTGCGGTGAAAGTTGTGTCAAATCGAAATCATATCCAAAATTCGACTACGAAAACACAAAACAGTGCACAACTCGGTCAAAACACAATATCTCTGAAAACAGAAATAGGATTCGGAGTCCTTACCACGAGATCTTCACTTTTCCCAACAGCGGCGTCGGACGAAAAGCGCTCCGCGGCCTCCGAAACCAAGCTTTTTCTCTTTTCCCTTTCTCTTTCTCTCTCCTCAAATCAGATATTTTGTTTTAAAATGATTTTCTCTCTCCTCAAAACGAGCTGATTTCCTTATATCATTAGGCTGATCGGCCCGGCCGATCGCAAAATCATCCCAGGACGATCAGACCAAAATCGATCGTCCTGGACGGTTCCCAGAACTATTCTCAGGACGGTATTTTGAACAGTACAAATCGTCCTGGACGATCTCAATATCATCCCGGACTATCCTGGGAGGAAAATCCAAGTCAGAGAGGAACAGTAAGAGAACGAGGTCTCACAGGATATAAGTCTAGGATGCATTAGTTAGAACATCGGGGTTTGTGTCTTGCGTAGAACACTAAACCCACTCTAAATTTAGGGTTCAAGACTACTACTTTTGGTGTCTCGTAGTATATCTCATCAGTGGGTAAGGCCTGTAGTCTTTAGGGGCTATAAATCCCACATATCTTTATCACTTAGATGATGCCACATCCATCTTTCTCTTTTGTATGTTCTGAGAGTATTATTCATTTCTTTTCTCCAATTTCTTTTCATTACCTTAGTCCTTCTAGATATTGATGTGAGCAGTGTATGTTAACTAAGCCATGTTGATCCTTTTCTTCTCTTTGAGTAGAAACTTCCTAGTCTCCTCCCTATGTGCAAATCCCATTTGAAAGGATAATGTATGATCATTAATTGAGGGTCCTTCTCAAGCCCCGTCTTGAAATGTAATTAACCACGGGGGCTTGCGCCCGTGGAAAACCAAATTCAACCATCAAATAAATTCCACTCCAGCTAATATATTAGGTGGGGGAAACCTCATTATTTCGATCAAGTCATGCATTATTATTACTCATCGAGTTGTGTAGATGAGAGTCATTATCCTCAATGGTTAATCATACGTATGATCTAATAAACCCTTCCATTAGCCCGCTTGTAAAGAGTGTGAAGGCCTGCGATCGTTTCATCCTTCAGGATGGTGTGGTCGTACCCTTCCGCGCTCTATCCCCCGTACGAAGATGTTCCCTTTTGGAAGTCCATATTGGGCTAGGTTTGGATTTAAATTTTGGACTCGATTATAATATCGGGTCGGGTTCAGGTTTACCCATAAACCAGACTGTAACCCATTTAATCTACTCGTAGGGTTAGACTAGCCCACGGCGTTACCCTCACCCGCTTGCTCATGCACTCGCCTGCTCACCCTCTCATTCACCCTCACAGCCTCACCCTCACCCCCTTGCACTCTCCCTCATCAGCTCTCCTACTCTACATGCTTACACTTGCCCCGTTACTTGCTAGGCATGCTTACACTCGCTTCGTCATTTGTGGTACTCACCCTGGATTGTAGGTCGGGTCGGTTAGATTGGTGTCGCATCGGGTCTAGGTCTAGTTCCTTAGCCCATTTGAACAAACACGTCAAGTTCAAGTCAGACATATTAAGAGCAGGTCAATTTTGGATTTAACTCGACCCAACCTAAAAACCTGTTTTGACACCCTTAACTTGATGTGCATAGTGAAGTGCAGTATTTTTAATAGATTTATGCATGACATAGAACCGACATTATATTTTTTAGAATTTTAACAAGTTATCCTAAATTTTCTCAAAATAATAATAATAATAATAATAATAATTGTAATGGTTACTTTCTAGAAAATTTGAGTTACTGGATTGTGTTTTTATATTTTAGCGTTGTACGAAAGCTCATCACGCACAAATAAAATAGTAAGATCAGAAATTTTTTACATGTAAAACCTAGAAATGAAAAAAATCACAGTGCCTGAACTATATGAAAAACCACTAAATATCTATAGATACAAGAATCATTTCTCGAAGTTGAAGAAGAGGAGAACAATTTGAGAATAAGATGTCTTATTTTTCTTATGGGGGTTAACATAAATCAAGTGTTCACTTATGAACAATTAACACACAACAATAGAACTTGATTTCTTCTATAGGAATTGTAGAAAGCATGTGTCCATAGATGGATAGCTATATCCAATAACATGGTTAAATCTTCTTAAAATGATGGAGATTTTCGCAATGATTGGCAATGATGATTGGAAAATACAAGAGAGTTTTTAGTTATCTTCTTTTCCCCTCTTCATATGGAGAATGAGGTTCTATTTATATGTTTGTTGGGTTGTACATTTTTAGTAATTTGAATTAGAATTCAGAACACTCCATCGTATGATCAATATCAACTCCCTTAATCATGAAATATATTTTTTTTTTAACATTTAAGTGCCTTAATAATGTTAGAATTTAATGATCTTGGGTATTCGTCATGTCAAGAAGCTCGATTCGACTATAAGCATGTCAAATTTGTTGTTCAAATTATCATGATTTTAATTTAAAAATTTTTAATTTAAAGATTACCTCAAGATTTGTGCAGATCATATGAATTTTATCGAGTCATATTAATAATAATATTAACAAGTTTGGTTTAAATATTTTCCATTAATCCACAAAGAAGAACAATGAATTTTTTCCATGCATGATTATAGGAAATTATTTTGTGCGGAGACCAACCGGAATCTAGCCGCGGTAATGCGCAATACAAAGCAGCACCGAGTGCACGGGTGATGTGGCGCATTTTAATTGATCTCAGGACGACGATAAACATTCCGCACAAAATAATTAATTAATTCAATTCAAATATTCGCGTGAGCACGGGCAATGCCAAAGTAAGAGTCAATTACTTAAACAAAAAAAACTATTATAATCATCTTAAATAAAAGCTTTGGGTGTATGTACAGGTACTTTTTTTTTTTTTTTTGGGGAATTTATGTACAGGTAATTTCAAAGTACAATATGAAATTCCTTTCGAAAACTTTGTCCGTAGTGAACAAGTCAGCATGTCGAAAGCAAGTGTTTTTTTTTTTAAATCACATAAAATTAGATTACAGAGAACAAGTATAAATACAAAAAATTGGATTCAAATCAAGTTGGCTCGGTTGATTATGTCAACTAGATATATTTAGGTGGAGTTGAAATAAAATAAAATTCACGAGGCCTACAAATGAACTCGTCTTGGGCACAATGTATGAATTTGTCTAAGTAAGCCCATATGGCTACGAAATGCGCACTAGCGTCTATTCATACCGATCATTTCTCATTAATTTGAAGACTTCTTCAAATAGGTTCGATACATAATTTCTTAAAGTCGAACATCCTGATTAGGGCTTCATTTGGGACGGTGTTCTTAATGTTTTTTAAAGCAACTATTTAGTACAAATTTTTTTATTTTTTAATAAAAAATTGTTTTAAAAAGCAGTATGAAAATCGTCCTAAACGAAACCTAGGTAACACGACACTTATACATATTTTACCTTATTTTTTAAGTAATTACTTAGTTCTATAATATTCATGTCTTTATCCTAATCTATAAATATAATGGTTGAGCTCAATTTACACAATTAGATGCAATTATTTATATTAAAGCTCTTTTTATTGAAATATCAAAGCTTCTCACTCTTGAATTCTTTATTTATCTCTTTATCTTTTCCTATTTTTTCAATATTCTTATAATAATTTGGTGGAATTGACGAATAATTATAAATTTAATAATAAAAATTATTACAGAACTTTAGAAAATAAACAAAAAATTAAGAAAATATGTATTATTGGTCAAAACCTATCAAGAGAAATGATTAAAATAGCGGGCACTATCAGTGCCCATAAGAGATGAAGCAAACAATATGAATTCAATGGAAAAATTTAACTCAGGGAAGAGAGAACGTGTGGAGTCTGGATGGTAAAGAACCGTCCGGATGTGAGTATACACAATGTTTGTACACACTGTATACAAAAGAAAAATCAATCTGTGTACAAAATTATACTCATGATGGTACACACAGTATACACTCACATCCGGACAGTTCTTTACGGCCCGAACTCAGCTCGAAATAATTTTCTCCATCAATTGCCCTCTAGAGATGTATGTGGGTTCCCCACTCATATCTTAGTTGTTATAAAAAAAATCAGATAAAAATATTGTAATCAAATTTTAATCATAAAAGATTTTAAATTTTTTTAATTATTTTAAGATGAGTCTAATAGAAATTATTAATATTATATTTTCATTTTTAGCATGCACAAATCTAATGAGATCAAGGGGCCTCCAAAATTTCATATGCTTATAATTGAAATGAGCGTTTCTACGAAACAAATCTAATGCATGAGATCAAGTGGATTTTGTTTCCTTAAAGACATTGAATAATAAAGTGGGTGAACTTAGACCATTTGATGGAGAGTTTAATTTTCTTCATCAAAATGATAAGAATGACAACTTAAAAAATTTACAAATAAACACTAATTTTACTTATTTAAGGGGGGTTTTAAAGAGGATTTTGGTGCAGGGAATTTTCAAACTTGTAGAATTCTAGAAAACACGATCTACACTAGGGGTGTCAATATTTGACACGACACGAAAACCCGACTCGGACCCGACTCAGAAAATCCGGGTTGAACCCGACCCGATTTCAAAACGGGTCGGGTTCGGGTTCCAGAAATCGACCCGTTTAAAAAACGGGTCGGGTTCGGGTTGCCGGGTCAACCCGCCAACCCGTTTAACTTAAAATTTTTTCAAATTTCCCGCCTCTGCCTGCCGCGCTGCCCGCCATGCGCCCGCTGTGCTGCCTGCGCTGCCGCCGCGCTCGCGCGCTGCCTGCCCGCGTGCCTAGCGCGCCCGACTGCGCTCGCGTGCCTAGCGAGCTCTACCGCGCCCGCGTGCCCGCGTGCCTAGCGCGTCCAACCGCGCCCGTGCTGGCGTCCGCCCGCTTGCCTCCATCCCTGCCGTCCGCCTGCCGCCGTTCCGGCGCCGGCAACCCCAAAACCGGGTCGGGTCGGGTCGGGTCAACCCGGCAACCCGCCGGGTCGGGTTCGGATTTCCGACCCGTTTATCTACCCGGGTCGGGTTAGGGTCGACCCGTTTGAACCCGAGTCAGTTCCGATTTCGACCCGAACCCGACCCGTGACCCGAAATTGACACCCTAATCTACACCATTGTAAGCGCTGTCGGCACTCCTCATAGACCATTTTCATTGCCCCCATCACCTAAGATGATGCCTCTACTATCAATGCCAATGCCTGTCATTATAATACTCGACATTGTCCATATCATAAAGCTTGCATCCAATGTACTAAATATCATTAATGTCCATTTGTAATAACCCAAAATTTATAAATAAATTAACACGTAGAAATTTTTTTATCACTGAGTGGCGTGTGACGCTTGGCTGAGTGGTGTCACAGCATTGAGCTCTCAGGCTTATGAGAAATTAATTGAGTGCAACGGCCATTGGATTTTGGACGTCGTGGCACGTGGGTTTCAAACATTTATTTTTTTAATTAAAAATAACTAAAATCATTTTGTTAAATCCATCACCCTAGACATTCCCTCCCCCATTTCTTTGCATGGCAGGTGAAAGAAAAGAGAGAAAGGGAGAAAGGAGAAGAGAGAAAGCAGGTTCGAGCCCATATTTTATGTCGCTCTAGTTAGAAAAAAGTGTTCTGATTGTGATAGGTAACCTTAAACCTATCTCTATTTTCATTGGTTTTCTAAAAAAATCAAGAAAAATATAATATCTCTTATTTTGATATTTTTTTACCGCATAATTATTGGTAGGGGTGTCAATTTCGGGTCACAGGTCGGGTTTGGGTCGAACCCGAAACTGACCCGGCACTATTCGGGTCAACCCGAACCCGACCCGTTTTTAAAAATGGGTCAGTTTTTCGGACGCAAACCCAACCCGCTTCGGGTCCGGGTCAACCCGACACGACCCGAATGACCAGTTTCCAACAAAAAAATGGCTAATTTTCGAGTAAAAAACGGGTCAATCTCCTCTTTTCGGGTAAAAAATGGGTCAATCTCGGGTTGTTGGGTCAAAATCGGGTTTTCGGGTCACTTTCGGGTCAATTTGGGGTCAAAGGGTTAACCCGACCCGATTTTTGAAACGGGTCGAAATGCTGAACCCGAACCCGACCCGTTTCGAGTTCGGGTTGACCCTAACCTGAAATTTTTGGGTCGGGTTCGGGTCGGGTTTTCGGGTCGTGTCAAATATTGACACCCCTAACTATTGGTATGTGATAAATATCTTCATCATGAGTATTTTGACTGGTGTCTATTAAAATTTTATCTTGTGGTTTTACTTATATGTCATTTTAATTAAAACCAGTAATATAATATTGAATGTAAAATAATCATGAATTAGTATTTTGCATTTGGACATGAAATACATAATATGCATACATTTGTTCATTTAGTTCAACATGTATTATTGACACACTACAAGCATACCGATGAGTATAATGATAGTTGTATTGGGCATTTATGATGTTTGTTATAATAATCATTATTATGTGAAATATGTGTTAAAGTAAAAAAAAAAAAAATGCTAGCTGAAAATGACTAATTCATTCAGATTGGTTCGAGACATGTTGTAATAACTCAAAAATTTAAAATTAAATTATTTAAAAATATAAAAATTTGAACCAATAGGCAGCGCTAGGCGCTAGGCTAGCAAGCACAACGATGCTTAAAGCTCAACAGTGCAAAGAAAGCGTCGTCGTGATGTTGAGCTCTATAATTTGCAGGAGCTCTGGGGACAGCATGCAACATAGCGACACTGGATCTTACGACCACAGTGCTAGGCACTAAAAATAATTTTTATTTAAAATTTCTCTATCATCCCTCCACCGCTCCCCTCATTTCATTAGCTTATCAGGAAAGGAAAGAAAGGAGGAGAAGAGAAAAAGGGAAAGAGAAGAGAGAGGAAACTCTTTGGGGTGTTTTCATCTTTTACTTATGTTATGAATTTTATTTACTCTTACTAATATTTTTTACGGTTTTGATTCTATGATTTCTATCTCTTGTAAATATGTCACAAATACATTTTCTCTTGATTTACCAAATTTTAATCGTGTAACTTTTTGTATATTATATGTATGATTTTTAAGAATATTTTAACTACAATATTATTGAATTACACCATATAGATTGATAATTATGAATTTCTGAAGTTAATGCATAATGTATATATTCCAATATTTCATATATTAGAGCATTTTATACATGATATAGACTTATATTATATAGTGAAAATGATATATTTGATATAAGATAAATATATCATTTGCATGTAAGGTAAATATATCATTTACATGTAAGAAAGATAAACTGATTGTTAACACTATAATTAATATAAGTTGACTTTTAAAATATCAATACCTTGTACATGAATGTGGGTCAACAAGTTTTTCTTTAAATAAATAGATTTATGGTGTAATCTTTGTTGTAGCATATAACCAATTGACCAAATATAACCGACAGAAAAAAAGGTGATGACTCTTAATAATTTATTAATCCACCTATAAATTGATTTAAGATTCATGAACAATTATGATACGATAAAGATTGAAGATCAATTGGTCCACAATTGGTATTGATTTAAAGACTGATGACTAACTAGTCGATAGTTGGGGTTGAAGATATTGAAAATATTATATATTAAAGTTAGATGTAATGCCTTATTATTCATATTTGAATTCATGATTGTATTTACATGTTAATATTTATATGATTAACATATGAATTGATTGATAAATAAAACATTCATTTATACTGATACTATCACATGACATAGCATACAACAAGGATATTGATAGACATATTAATATAACACACTAACAAGATATATTGACAAATAGATATACATGACACAATGATTGATAGAAGCATGTGATAGAATCATCAACATGAATATAACTCATAGAAAATTAAGGAGTGTTTCATTGTACAACACTTGTTATCGATTAAAAATCTCTTTTTACTTGTTTTCTTATAGATTGATACTCTTGTTGCTAATTAAATTATCTAGTTTTACTAATCATATTGATTTTACTATTGATTAACATTGATTTCATATATTGTTTATTATTCATATTAATAGTTTATTGATTAATATTGTTTGAAACTGGAACAAACTTATTGATTCATTTACCTTGCATTGAATGTAGTGGTAAGTTTTGATTACTTGCTGGGCTATATGCTCAATTGCTCATTATGTAATTTTTATATGATTTCAGGTAAGGGTAAAGAGCCTGCAAAGTAGAGCTGATCAGTTGGTGATAGTTTAGGTTTTATTTCTCATTATTTGATTTTATACATTATTTTCTAGCCTATTGTTGACTATTATATATATATATATATATATATATATATATATATATATATATATATATATATATATATATATATGGTATCAATTATGAATATTACATAAATATAATTGTGATTATGTTCTATGCTTATATTGAATTCAGTGAGCTATGAATGATGTTTAGAAATTAAATAATAATTAAAAGATGTATAATTCTTCTAATTTAGACTCTAGGATGTCACACATGTTACCATGTGCAGGAGGGATGGATCGATGAGCTTTTCTTTACATTTTTTTTTTTGAAAATCAAAATATATTTCAACAAAAGGGGGGGGGGGGGGTTACAATATGCTTAAAGAAGTGACGAAAATAGAAAACTACAGAGAAACCAAAGCAAGGGGGGTTTACAATCCATTAGGCTCAGTATTTGGTAGAGACTTCCAACTGCTCTAAAGCCAGGCGTGGGCAATTCAGTTTGGAGTGAGCATAAACGCATCAAGGACCAACCGAGAAAAAAACGCACCACCAAAGATTGCCATGAGCTATGGCTTTAGATAAGTGAGCCCTAGCCACATCATTGTCATAAATTAACAATCGCATCCTCAAAATATAACCAATCTCCAGCAAAACAGTAACCACCACAATTTAAAAAAAAAATAACTCATAACGGCTACCAACTAAAACAGCAACCGAAAGGAGGAGTCCAATGAAAATCATCTCCTACCCCTATCACGTCTACCCCTCCCACGAGAGGAAACCGGCACAACAGGTCGGTCAGGCTGCAAAGCAAATTCATCCACAGATTCTTCATCTCCACTAGCCTCTGAAGAGAGATCAGACCAATAATGAATCTAGTCAATTTGCAATCTCACACTCTCCCCCGAATTGGTACCCACTTGAGAAACCAATGCATCCGGTGAAATTAAATTAACAGGAACATCAACAAAAGGTCCATGCACAGAAACAATAGGCGTCAAAGTAGGAGGAACGGATGACCCAGAATGCACAAACACACTAGGTGAAGCAACCTCAGCCAAAATACACGGAGCATACACAGTACCCACACAAGAAAAATGAGTTGTAGAGTTAACACCACCACCCACTTCACTTGCACATTTACGGGATGCCAGGAGATATAAACGCAGGTGAGCCAACACCCACCACCTCACCAGAATCCACCAATTCCCCATAACTAGCAGGGGAAAGAACATAATTAAAACCGTTCACAACACTGACAATAGACATGTTGGGATAAACAACACTAGATTCCGAATCGACCAAAACAGGGGATACCCCAATAGCCTGATTCAACGACTGCCCCACAGGCTCAGAAAAAATTAAATCATCCCGAATAGGTGCAAGCAGACCAAAATCATGAATAGCATCGGCTAAATCAATATTATCATTATTCACGGCTAAACCAACATTATCAATAATCAACACCGCATGAGCCTCAGGGGGCAAGAAAACAGGTAAATCGCTAACCATACTAGTTGGAGCCACCTCAGTGACAGGAGATACAACCACACGATTAGGCAGGGGATGAATAAGAGGGCATTCAAGCTTTGAGTGGCCCAAAGATTTACAATGGAGCAGTAGGAAGGAAAAGGGTCCATAACAACCGATTGTATATAGCCTAAGCCCTCGGAGCCAACCCAAATCTTATCAAAATACACCTTGGTTACATACAGTTCCATCAGCACGCGAACAACCAACGACCGCCTCCTAGAGGAAGTGGCCTGATCATTTTTAAGGGGTTTACCGAACATGGAACCGAGCCTCTGTAAAATCCTCAAGGCAAAGAGGAGCGGTCTGAGACTAGGAAAAGAAACCCAAATTGGGATAAAAGGATATTCAACATCAAAAACAAAGGTAGGGGACCATTTAAAAATTTTCATGAAACAATTGTTCACAAAATAGGAATGATGGGAAAAGATACGACAGTAATCCATATAATTTTTAAGCTTGATAAGAACATACTTAGGGTTAAGAACAGTGACTGAGAAAGCCCCATTGAGTTTGAGATTGAAAAAAAAAATCTGAATCGCTTCAAGCGAAGGTCTATGAGTTGGAAATTTACCAACAAGCGCAAACTCAAAGGAAGCAACAAGAGCTAGAACTTCCTCATCCGAAATACAAAGCGATGACAACCCCCGGAAAGACGAAATCTTAAGATCAGGGAAAGAAGAATACGAACCATGAGAAGAACCCGCTAAAGCCTCACGAAAAGACCGAGAAGAGGTATTTCCTGTAAAAAAACCAGGATCCAGAAGTCGTTTACCCTCCATAAATACAAAAAAAAAAAGCAACGGAAACGAGAGAAATTAGGATAGAAAACTTCCCTGAGAAGGCCAGCGAAGAACGCAGCGACAAAGGAGACGTCGCGAGCCAGAAACCCTAGCATAGCACATGAGGAACTGGACGCCTAGTTGAGAGAGCTTTTCTTTACATATGATTTGTAGTGTAAACATAAGTGATATGAAAATAAAGACATAATAATACTGATTGATATGATATGATATATATCGACGATCAACAAGTTGTGACTTTTTATATGAAAATCACATAACTTGTGATATATAATATGAGACTGATTCTTGATAATAGGATTGATAAAATTGATGTTGATTCTGTAAGGTCGGAGGCATAATGATGCTAATTGATATGATCGAAATCCAATGCACATCCAATAATTTTTATGTGAAATTATGTAAAATATTTTAGCAGCATCAATAGTAATAGCCAAATGATGAATGTATTAGTTCTAATTGTTTTCATTTTGAAAAAAAAAATCTTTTATCTGTAATTATTATATTTTATATAAGAAAATAAACAGGTAATCTCACAACACTAAAATTTACAGCAAAATAGGAGAACAACACAATTTTTGTCTTTCTCACCAACAATTAGATACTTTAAATTCTTAGGATATATTGTTTATTTTAGTTAGCAATTTTGCAAATATAAAAAAATATATATTATAATTTCTAATCAAACAACATCAATATTGATTAATTATATTGATTAATTGAACTCCTGCCATTTTTTTTTTGCTATAACTCACTTGGGATAAAAAAGTAGAGGTGTCAAAATGAGTTTACAGTTGGGTTCAGGTTCAATCCGAAACTGACATGCCCTCTACAACTACAACTTGAACCTGACCCGATTACACAAATGGGTCAGAAATATGAACTCGAATCTGAAATTCTCCAAATCTTGGTCAACCTGACCAAACACACGAACCTAGGAGAGCACAAAGCGTGGAGGAGAGCGACTAAGCTAGACGTGGTGCCGGTGTGGGCAGGAGTATGTGGTCATGCTAGCGGGATGAAGGTGCAGTGTGGGCAAGAGCGGGCAGCACGTAAAAGCCAAGCACAGGACGTGGCAGTCGGCACACAGTGCTGGCGGTTGTGGGATCGACGAGCGAGCTCCGAGATTGGTTGCAAAACTAGGCTGCGGGTGAGACACGTGCAAGTCTGCCAGTGCAGAAGTGATGCGGGCAGGAGGTGCGCGATGAGGGATGGAACACCGGGTCATTGCCGGGATAGCGGGTTGACCCGGACTATATCCTATTTTTCAAACGGGAAGAAAATTAGAACACAAAATCGACCCGTTTGTTAAACATGTTGACCCGAAACTAGATTTTCCGGGTTGGACTTTCATGTAGGGTCATAAGTTGGCACGCCTATCAAAAAATGTAGGAAAAAGTTAAAAATAATCTCCTTATTATTTATATATGCCCAATTCATTATGAAAGTAATATATTTTTTTACAACTACATAAAATTGATATCAATTTAATTCTAGAGATACCACCTTATTTAATTTTTGTATACTTGAGAGATTAAAGTTCTATTTTGAGATAACTTTTTTATTATTTTATTTTTCAGATGATAATCATCATTTTTAATGTGTCACTTTTTTCTATATTAGCTTTCAAAAAAACTGTTTTATGTTTAACAACTTTAAAATAATCTATTTAAAAAATTACAGCATCCCAAATGGATCATAAGTTGAAGAAATATTATAAAATAATCGAGAAGCTATTTTGAGGATTTTCCCTAAAATTATATTGGTTGGATCGATCATATAAAAATATTTCAAATCAACTTATAAAACAGTACTTCAACATAAACAACATATGATATCGACAAACTGTGACAATTATGAATTAACATAGATGATTAAAGAGGATCCAAACCTTGCAGATGGAAGCAGCACAATATGCTAAATAATGTAATTCAGTACAAATCCTTCAGAAATTAAGAAAAAGGTAGAATTAAAAAGTACTGAATTGAGAAAAACTTATTGAAATTTTAAAATCAGAAAAATCTAAATCCAAATAACTGAATCTTCAGCCACCGCCCACCAAAACCATGACGCCGTCCAGCCACCACCTTTCTCGCCGCAGTTACCGGCCGGCGATGCCCCTTTAACCTTCTCCTTATTCTTCTCAGTCACCGTCTTAGTCTTGACTCGACACAGCGGACAACTTGAATGCGACTGAAGCCACATATCGATGCACTGAACATGAAAGCAGTGCTTGCATTCCGGCAAGAGTTTGATATCCTCGCCGTCATCGAACTTCGACAGGCATACCGCACACATCTGATCTCCCTTGCCGCCGGCAAAGCCACCCCCTTTGCCGTTTTGAAATTCAAAAATAATCCTGCAGTTTTGATATCATAATAGTGATTTCTAATTCTATTCGTTAATATATTAGTTTTAACTTAACCCAATGCATCAACCTTCTAAAGATCATACCTTTGGTTCTCAATATCGTCGATTTCTGGCGTTTGACCGGCGTCGGCGAGCAACCGGCGGTGGCGGAGGATGGAGATGATGCAGAAATAGATGGTGGCTATGGTGAAGGCTGCTAAGGCGCCTATGATGAAACTATAGAAAAGAGAGGAGTCTTCCATTGACGGAATAATTATTAAGAGTGAGTGAAGGCATCTCATTTATGTATGTTTTATACATGCATATAGGCAGAGAAAAACTTTCATAACATTATTAATTTCCTTATATCTATTTTTTGGGAATATTATATTTTCTATTAGAATAAAAATATAAATTAAAAAAAAATTGTAAGCCATTTTTTTTTTTAATAATATATAGAGGCTTTATTATGCTTTCACGGTTGGAGTAGCTCAATAAGATTAGAAAAAGTCATAGGAGATGATTTGGTCACATAAAAAATTGAAAATTTATTTTTTACATGAATCTTTAGTTAATTTGTTCCCCTCCGTTTTTTTTTTATTCTTTATTATAGGAGTCTTTAGCCAATTGCCGCTGCGCTACCCTCCATAAAAAAATTAAAATATTATGATTTTTAGGTGATTTTAAATTATAGTGATGATATTATTTATTAGATTTAAATAAAATTTGACGCTTAATTGATCACAATGAAGGAAAAAAAAAATAATGATCTAAAATTGCCCCCAAAGGAAGCTTAAGATTGATAGAGCCAATGCTGACTAAAAAATTCTGTAAATCAGCTGAGGTCAAGTCGCAATTTTTGTATAGACATCGCCTTGCTTTCCATTGTACTTGGAATTGTTGCTTACCTTTACAATATATTGAAGAAGTAATCACAATTTTTTGTTGGCATCTAATTAGATTTCCCCAAAGCTATTTTATCCATTCCAGATTTCAATAGTTTCGAAATGAAGTATTCATCGCACCATATCTATATATTTTCTTATGATGAGTACGAATTGTTCTACTAAATGTTTTGAAAGAAGAGAGTGAAAGGGAGATAAAGATCAAGAGACGAGGAGGAAGGAGAAGAGAGAAAGCAGGGTTCGAGACCATATTTTTTCAATCCAGTTGAAAAAAGTGTTCTGATTGTAATAGGTAACCTAATCCTATCTCTATTTTCATTGGTTTTGTATTTAGCTTATTTTTTCTCTCACAAAATTAAGAAAAATATAATATCACTTGTGTTAGTGATTTTTATCATATAATTTTTTATATGTGGTAGATATCTTTATCATGAGTACTTTGCCTAGTGTCAATTTACATTTTATGTTGTTGTTTTACTTATATGTAATTTTAATTGAAATGAGTAGTGTAGTATTGAATATATAATGACCATGAATTAATATTTTGCATTTGGACATGAAATACATAATATACATACATTTGTTCATTTAGTTCAAATTATATTACTGGCACAGTACAAACATACTGATGAGTATAATGATAGTTGTATTATGCATATACGAGGTTTGTTATAATGATCATTATGATGTGAAATATGTGTCAAAGTAAAAAAGGCTAGTTAGAAATAATTGATTGATACAGGTTAGTTGGAGACATGTTATAATAACTCAAAAGTTTCAAATGAATTTATTTAAATAATATAAAAATCTGATCCAATAGGTAGCGCTATGGGGCTCGGCTGGCAAGCACAACGGTGCTTAAAGTTCAGTGACGCCAAGAAACGCCGCCACGTCGTTGAGCTCTCAATTTTACAGTAGCTCTAGAGACAGCATGCAGCGTAGTGACACTTGATCTTGCGCTCCATAGTACTAGGCACTAAAAATAAGAAGGGAGAGAGAAGATAGAGGAAGAGCTTTGGGGTGTTTTCGTGAGTCACTTATGTTATGAATTTTGTTTTAATTGATATAAATAAATATACTCTGACTCATATTTTTAATGATTTTGATTCTATGATTTCTATCTCTTGCAAATATGTCACAAATATATTTTCTCCTAATTTATCAAATTTTAATCGTGTAATTTTTATTATATTATAAGTAAGTTTTTTTATGATTATTTTAACTATAATATTATTGAATTACACCTGATAGATTGATAGTTATGAATTTCTGAAGTTAATGCATAATGTATATATATTTTTATATTCCATAGATTTGAATATTTCAGATATGATATAGACTTACATTATATAGTGAAAGGGATATAATTGATATAAGATAAATATAGCATTTGCATGTAAGTATGATAAACTTATTGTTAACACTGTAATTAATATAAATTGACTTTTAAAATATTAATAACCTGTACCTAAGGGTGGGTCGATAGGTTTTTCTTTAAATAAATAGGATTATAGTATAATCTTGGATGTAGCATATAACCAATTGACCAAATAAAGCCGAAAAAAAGAAGGTGACAACTCTTAACAATTTATTAAAATTTATCTATAAATTGATTAAGATTCATGAACAATTATGATATGATAAAGAATAATGACCAATTGGTCGACAGTTGATGTTAATTTATTGATTGATGACAAACTAGTCGATAATTACGATTAAAAATATTGAAAATACTATATTAAAGTTAGATGTCAAGCCTTATTATTCATATTCGCATCCATGATTGTATTTACATGATAATATTTACATGATAACATATGAATTGATTGATAAATAAAACATTCATTTATACTGATACTACAACATGGCATAGCATACAACAAAAATATTAATAGATATTGATATACATATAATATATATATATATATATATATATATATATATATATATATATATATATATATATATATATATATATATATATATATATGGTATAATGATTGATAGAAATATGTGATAGAACCATCAACATGAATATAACTCATAGAAAATTTAGGCTTGTTTCATTGTACAACACTAGTTATTGATTGATAATCTCTTTTTAATGGTTTTTCTTATAGATTGATAAGCTATTTTTACTCATTGAATAATCTAATTTTACTATTGATTAATACTGATTTTGTTGACCTTATTTTTGGCTGAACCCTTCGTCAAAGGAGTTGACTGACCAAGTCAGACCCCAAGACCACCTCGCTTGTGTTAAATGGGTCAAACCAAGTCCGTTGAGCCTAGACCCAGGCCCTGGGTCAACCTGGTTGACCATGTCAGCCTGGGTTGACCTAAATTGACTCAAACTCCTTCTATCTAGTTCTAAACCAATTTCATACCCTCCTTAGCTCAATTCTCACCTCTCTTGGACACAATGGGTCAGACCCAACCTACTAGGCCCAAGCCCATGCCTTGGGTCAACCCGGTTGACCCAATTGGCCTAAATGGGTCAATTCAAGCTCGATTTAAATCCAAGCTCATCCTTGGCTCAATCCCTTTACTCCATGGTCTTAATTGCCTAGGTTGACCAGGTCAACCGTTGACCTGGTCAACCCAAGCCTTAATTGGGTCAAATTGACCCATTTAAGTCAATTTCAATCCATTAAATGCCTTAAATGCTTTCCTATTGATCTATTCAATAAAACCATGGCTAAGAGGCATTGTTTCGCACTTAATTAGCCCTTGATCTAATCCTAGCCGTCAATCACAACTCTAAGCCTTTAAATAGAAGAAAGTAGGGATCTCCTTGGATCTTTTCTTCAAGCTCTCTCTCCCTGAGCCTCCTCAAGCCGTGAGACTTTGTGTGATAGTTGATATAACCTTTCCCCATCTTCCCTAAGAAAAACCTGACCTTTCCAAGCCGCCGACGACGAGTTTCCGGCGACACGAAGCTCCAAAACATCCAAGCTTCCTATATGACGATCCAAGGAGTTTCAAAGCTCGAGTTCAACAAAGAAAATATATGAGGATAATCTACAAGCTCAACCGTATCAAGATCTTGAAGATCCAATAGTTAGATTTCTTAAAAACCTTAGACCTAGGTCACAACACTTAGGTCTAACTAACTTTTCATATAGTGCGTTTTAGAATATGAAATTTATCCCCCATTAATGCTCTTCATCCCTATTACATTTGCTTAAAATTTCATGGGATTCTATTAAGCTATTTGCAAGAAAGAAACCTTTTTCATTTTAAGGTTTTGGGTTATGTACGCATGCGACTGTGTGGAATCGCGACCATTGATCATATGATCAATGACCATGATCTTGAGGGTGTAAATATTTGACCTGTCCCAAAAACCCGACCCAAAAATTTTGGGTTTGGGTTGAGCCGACCCTGAAGCGGGTCGGGTTCACATCCGAAAAACTAACTAGTTTGAAAAATCGGGTCGGGTTCAGGTTGACTTGGGAACCCGAGAATGACCCGAAATGACCCAAAAACTCATCAGCTCTCTATGACCGGCCCTGCTAGCCTTCCCCACTTCCCAGCTTTCCTCGGCTGACCCACCTGCATCTCGCACACCTGTCTGCCTGCCCTGGCTTCCTAGCTGCATCACGTCGCGAGTCAAGTCCAGAAGACAGTGTCGCGTCGCATCGTGTGACTCACATCCCGCTCAAGTGTCACGTCGAGCGCATACCGAGCTTCTTTCACCAATGTTGGGTTCGCGTTGCTCAACTCGAAGTGCTTCGGGTTCGCGTCGCTGACTAATTTCACTACCGCCGGTCGTCGACCTAGTGAAGCTGCCGATCCGCTGCTGCCGGCATTGTTGTATTTGCGGGTCGGGTCGGGTTGACCCGAACCCAAAGCGAGTCGGGTTTGGGTCCAAAAAATCGACGCATTTAAAAAAATGGGTCGGGTTGACCAGAACCTTAATAGTGCCGAGTCAATTTCGGGTTCGACCCGAACCCGACTCGTGACCCGAAATTAAAACTCCTTTGTGATCTAGCCATTCAATAACTATTTTTAACCGCGAGTTTTGATCCTACAGTTAGGGTTCCCGTCCAGGGCGATCACAGCCTTCAGTTCGAACAGAGGGAGATTAGACGGTCTTCGTCCTGTGCTAACGTGGATAAGTCACTTGTACGTGGGGCCCACCATTTTAATAATCAGCGGCAATGATTGGTGGCGGCGCCAATCATTGCCAATGATTGGGCGCCGCCATCGCGGTTTAGAGCATCCAACTGAGAGCTGCTACATGGAAATCCCACAATTTTTTTTCTATTTTAATTTAAATTAATTTTAATTCTTTTTTTAAAAATAGACAGATTTTATTATATAATTAATAAAAATTAATTGTAAAATAAAAAAATTATAATATATACTATTATTTTAAAAAAATTATTTTCCTTAATTTAAAAATAGTATTAGTCATGTATTATTATTATTATTTCAACTATTTTAATTACTATTATTACATTTAAATTATCATATTATTATTATTATTATTTTAATTATTATTATTTATTGTTTGTTATAATTTATTTATTTATTATTATTATTGTTTTCTTTTAAATTATTTTAAATTCATTTTATATTATTTTATTATTATTATTATTATTATTATTATTAAATTATTATTATTTATAAAATTTATTTATTTATTTTAAATCAAAAAACACTTTTTTATTTTATCTAATTTTAAATTAAATAATTAAAACATATTGTTATTTTAAAAATAATTTCATTTTCTTTTATTAATTAAATATAATTAAATCACTATTAAATTAAATTTGAATGATTTTATTTAATTAAATGTATTTTAATTACTTTAAAATTTCAGAAACTTTAATTATTATTTTAATTTGATATATTTACTTTTAATTAAATTTGAATTATTTTGAAAATACCTTTAAAGGCTTTAAACTTCAAAAGTTCATATCTAATTCATTTTAAATCCGATTTTGACGCATAATACCTTTAAATTTTTAGAAAATTATGTATTTTATTTTAAAATTATTTTCTTTAATTATTTATTTTGTATTTAATTACCTAGTTATTTAAGTATTATATAAATAACTAATATGTTAATTATTTTGAAATTAATAATTATTTTTCAAATTATTTTGTAATCTCCTTGGGTGGCCAGTGGATCTTCCATCTATTTATGTATTTATTTAAATTGAATTACATTTTTTTTTCTAAAATTTCCATATTTATGAGTTTTATATATATATATATATATATATATATTGGGAGCTTGTCTCAATTGTGAATTTTAAATAAATATAAGTGTAGTTATGTTTTTTTTTTTTCTTATATTGAATCCTGTAAGCTATGAATGAAACTTAGAGATAAAAAAATAATAATAAGATGTATAATTCTTCTCATTTAGACTCTAGGATGTCACACATGTTATCATGTGCAAGAGAGGTGGACCGACTAGCGTTTCTTTAAATAAGATTTGTAGTGTAATCCTAAGTGATATGAAAGTAGATGCATAATAAGACTGATTGATATGCTATGATACTGAGAGCTGCTACATGGAAATCCCACAATTTTTTTTCTCTTAATTTAAATTAATTTTAATTATTTTTTTAAAATAGATTTTATTATATAATTAATAAAAATAATTTGTTAAATAAAAAAATTATAATATATACTATTATTTTCAAAAAAATTATTTTCCTTAATTTAAAAATAGTATTAGTCATTTATTATTATTATTATTATTATTATTATTATTATTATTATTATTATTATTATTATTATTATTATCATTATTTAAACTATTTTAATTACTATTATTACTTTTAAATTATCATATTATTATTATTATTTTTTAATTATTATTATTTATTGTTTGTTATAATTTATTTATTTATTATTATTATTATTTTCTTTTAAATTATTTTAAAATCATTTTATATTATTATTATTATTATTATTATTATTATTATTATTGTTAAATTATTAATTTATTATTATTTATAAAATTTTATTTATTTATGTTAAATCAAAAAACACTTTTTTTATATTATCTAATTTTAAATTTAATAATTAAAACATATTGTTATTTTAAAAACAATTTCATTTTCTTTTATTAATTAAATATATTTAAATATTTAAATTACTATTAAATTAAATTAAATTTAAATTTTTTTATTTAAGTAAATGTATTTTAATTACTTAAAAATTTTGGAAACTTTAATTATTATTTTAATTTGATATATTTACTTTTAATTAAATTTGAATTATTTTGAAAATACCTTTAAAGGCTTTGAACTTCAAAAATTCATATCTAATTAATTTTAAATCCGATTTTGACGCATAATACCTTTAAATTTTTAGAAAATTATGTATTTTATTCTAAAAGTATTTTCTTTAATTATTTATTTAGTATTTAATTACCTAGTTATTTAAGTATTATATAAATAACTAATATGTTAATTATTTTGAAATTAATAATTATATTTCAAATTATTTTGTAATCTCCTTGGGTGGCCAGTGGATCTCCCATTTATTTATGTATTTATTTAAATTGAATTACATTTAATTACATTTTTTTTCTAAAATTTCCATATTTATGGGTATTATATATATATATATATATTGGGAGCTTGTCTCAATTGTGAATTTTAAATAAATATAAGTGTAGTTATATTTTTTTTGCTTATATTGAATCCTATAAGCTATGAATGATACTAAGAAATAAAATAATAGTAATAAGATGTATAATTCTTCTCATTTAGACTCTAGGATGTCACACATGTTATCATGTGCAAGAGAGGTGGACCGACTAGCATTTCTTTAAATATGATTTGTAGTGTAATCCTAAGTGATATGAAAGTAGATGCATAATAAGACTGATTGATATGCTATGATACATCGAAGGTCAAGAAGTTGTGACTTTTTATTTGAAAGCCACCTAACTTGAGATATATAATATGAGACTGATTCTTGGAAATAAAATTGATATGATTGAGGTTGATTCTATAAGATTGGAGGCATAATGATGCTGATAGATATGATTGAAATCCAATTCACATGCTAGAATTTTTATGTGAAATTAAGTAAAATTTTTTAGTAGTATCATTAGTAATAGCCAAATGGTGAATGCATTAGTTCTATTTTTTTTTTTTTTTTTCATTTTGAGTAAAAAATCTTTTATCTATAATTATTATATTTTATGTAACAAAATGAACATGTAATCTCACAACAATCTAAAATTTACAGCAAAAAAGGAGAACAAAACAATTTTTGTCTTTCTTACCAACAATTAGATACTTTAAATTCTTAGGATATAGTTTTTATTTTAGTCGGCAATTTGGTAAATATATAAAAAAATACTCTAATTAACTTCTGATAAAACAACATCATTATTGATTAATTGAATCCCAGCTGCCAAGTTATTTTTTTGCCATAACTCATTTTGGATAAAAAAGCATGGGTGTCAAAATGAATTTACGAGTTGGATTAGCCGAAACTGACTTGCCCTCTATTGTTCCAACTTGAACCCAACCCGATTACATAAATGGGTCAAAAATCTGAACTCGGATCCGACCCGCCCCATATCCAAGTCAACTTGGCCAAACACATAAACCCAGGTGGGCACAGAGCGTGGGTGGGTGGAGAGCAACTGGGCTAGACACGATGCCAGTGTGGATTGGAGTACGCGGTCACACATGAAGGGCGGAGGAGTGGTGCAATGTGGGCGAGAGCGGGCAAAATTAAAGCCGGGTGCGAGATGTGTCGACGCAAGAAGTGCCGGTGGGAGTGGGACGAGCGAGCTGCGAGATGGATTGAAGAACATGGCCTGCGAAGGAGATGCATAAGAAAAAAAAGTTAAAAATAATCTCCTTATAATTATTCAAATATGCCCAATTCATTATAAAAGTAGTATATTTCTTCATAACTACATAAAATTGATGTCAATGTAATTCTTGAGATATCACCTGATTTAATTTTGAATAGTCGAGAGATTAAAGTTTTGTTTGGTACGATTGTTTTATTGCTTTGCTTTCAATTTGTAACCACAGTTTTTATTTGGTCACAATATATTTTCTATTGTAGCTTTAAAAAAAGATATTTTATGTATAACAACTTCAAAATAATCTCTATAAAAAACTACAGCATCACAAATGGATCATAAAGAAGAAATATTATAAAATAATCGAGAAGCAATTTTGGGGATTTTCCTAAATTATTAGGCCTGATCAATTTATAATTATTTCAATTCAATTTTTAAAACAGTTTACTTCAATCATTAAATAGTACATATTGATATCGGCAATGGTTTTTTGCTCATAGATTGTATTTTGTGAGTAGTGCTATATGAAATTGATTAAATGGTATCTACTTTAGATGATTTGAGATTGAATCCACTCTGGTTATTCCCATATGGATCTCCTTCCCTATCCATCGGCCTCATCTGTTCACCTGCGTATTCTTCATTGTTTAGTAGGATTGTTGGCAAAAACCTTGAAAAAAGGACAAT